>VZTY01005753.1:0-85760 GCA_013400935.1 Turnix velox
GCCTGTGCCCATCCCCCAACACGTGTGCAGAGGACAAATGTATTCTGGGCTCGTCATGGGACTAAGAGAAACACGAAGTCTGTACTCACAGAACAGCCTGTTATGTAGATATCCAGGCAAACAGAGGAAATCAGCATTCTTTCCTAGGGTGTCATTAAGTGGAAAGCTTCTGGTTAAGACTGACCATTTTGCATCTCTCATGCCAGGGGAGAAGTGGCACAAGAAGCACTAGTGACAGTTCGTTTCCTGAAGCACCTGTGGGTTCCTCCATTACTCAAGTAGAGATTTATGAAAGGCTGGTACAAGCAACCATAGCCATGGGGAAGACATTCCAATGGCTGCCTCCACACTCCTCCTATATCTTGAATCTCAGACCTGTCAGTAATTTTTCTCTGCTTGGATTAATGTCTCCTTTTTGGTATATACTGGGGCTTGATGAAGTAGCTTGTGGTTCTAAAGCAAAGCACAGCTGCGGGCTCACACCTTGGTGGTTTGGAGTCTAAGTGGGAAGAAACATTAACATTTTGCCCTCACTGGGCATCTTGGCTTTCTCTGAGAAGCAGAGCAGGGCTGGTTTGGAAATTAAAGGGGCAAAATAAGTTTAGATGTTTTCTATTAATAATATACAGCACCATTACACATGGAGATTAAGCTACATTGGAACAGAGGCACACCAACTGCCAAAGGGATCTGTCTGATACCCACTGATATCAGCCAAAAGCATTTTGGTAACTAGTGAGTTTAGTTTTAATCGACAGCAGTGCCAAGCAATGCTGTGCAGCTTTTAGGACAGGAAGCTCAGTGTGCTGGAAGCAATGTGAATTTTTTTTCCTCTTTTTTTAGATCACTAATTTTTACTTAAGCTTATCACGCAAACAAATCATAAGCTACACACAACCTTAAATGCAGACATAATGTACATTATTGCGATTATAGAGAAGTTGTGCTCTTTTAACCAGACAGATGAAATAGAAATAAGCATATTGAATGAGTTCTCAGTGAAACATTCAACTTCTGTGTTTTTACAAATCTCAAAGTTTTAATATGTCTGTTAAGAACAAAAAAGTGTAATTATACTAAAATATGCTCACAAAGGAGAGCACATCAACTAAATTTCTTCAGACAACATCATACTGATGTCCAAAAGCTTGGTTGAAGGACTTTGATATAGGGCCTTGCACTCAATACCTTTTCTGAGGGTTTTTTTTGTGCATTCAACCAGAATGCACAAAAATTGCAGACTGAGCACTGTAAATAGCACACGTGTAAGAAGAGTTAGCTGCTTACGTAAATTAATTAACTCTAAATTTCCAATTATTGCTTTGTTTCCTAGCAGCCAAGCCTGCAACATTCTGGTTCCTGACATCACAAGTACAGCAAACAAGATAGGTAAAGCCAAAACTTATAAAGAAAAACACATTAACTAGTGCCAGCATTGTGAAGTGAATAGGAGTTTATGTAGATAAACTGAGTTATGAACTAAAACTAGCTATAGTACACAGTCATAAATGCCAGTGAACCAGATGAGCTGAGTCCTTGCCTATGAAGTAATGTTGGAATGCATATAATATGCCGTTCATGTTTAAATATAAATATAGGATTGCCTTTTAGGTTGTGAAGCAAAATCATATAGGCAACAGCCATTACATCTAAGGTCTTCTATGAGTGAAAACTGTTGTGTCAAATTCGGTTAGTTTAGTAGGGTTGATGGGCTTTATTCAGCGTTCCTAGAATTTATCTGCCAAGCATAAATAATTATTTAACAACTAATAGGGCAAGGCCAGAAATATAATAGCTTTTATGTTGAAATTAACATCAAGTGATCTGTAGACATCTGCTAAGCAAGCCAAATACGGTGTATGTGCTGTATGTTTTGCCTCACTGCCTCAAAATAACAAGCAGTGCTTATACTTGGAGGGGCAGTTTTCCTTTCTGAAGTGGATTAAAAAAAATGCTCAGATAGAAAATCACTCGCACTGTGAGGATCGAGTGTGTGATGATCATTAAATAGCCCTACAAATTTAAATAATGCTCTATGCTGAGATTTCAGCTTTGCAAATGCTCGCTTCCTGATGTGTGCTTACTGTGATTCGGAGGGAAATGTAAGTCCCTTTTTGTTAGAAAAAAAAATCATCATCCAGTGCACTCCAGCCTTTAGTTGTTGTGGCTTTCTGGGGTCCAGTAAGAGCAGGAGGCTGGGCTTCAGTGAATTTATTTCTCCAAAATGACCAGAAGGGTAAAGGAAGCATAAGAAAAGCCACAGCACTGAGAAAGCCCGACAGAGTTCAAGTAGCTGAGACTCTTCCCAAGCAGATAGTTGCTGCTGCCTTGAAGAAATCCGCATTGTGTGTAAGTGCTAGGGTTATGTGAGTGCCATAACAGAGACTGTACCGCCTTTGCTTGAGAGCACCACCGTTGGCATGGTTTGTTTGCTTTACTGGCTGTTGCCAGTTCATCTACTTTCAGGGACAATCATTCGATCTTTGGCATCTTCTCTAGGGGTCTTGGCCTTTCCTCTGTTTTAAAAGTATTAGAAGGAGGCTGAATGGCTGAATTGCTGAGTGGGGAACATAATCTTTGTGAGACAAAGTTGTTAGTAAGCTGAAAGGACTGCACTGGCAATTTACCATGTACTATGTGCGAATGAATGAGAGACTCATATTCTTTGTGCTTATGTATACTCAAGTTCTTTATGTCTGTATTTAGATCTATTAACACAATAAGATTAAGCCAACTTGACTTCCTTGAATGAACAAAGGAGTAAATGGCAGAGCCTCAACAACTGACCCCATAAATGTGTACTACCACCAGCAGCACGACTAAGCCTGGACTCAAGATGCTGTGGGGTTTGGCAGTGTCACATAAGACGCTGTTCTGAACAAGCTGGTTACCCTTTCATGCAGGAGCCTTGGCACCAAACTCACTGTAAACTGGCTGGGGCTTTTATGGGGCCAATGAAGGCCGAGTTCTGCGCTGGACTCATTGTCTCCGCCTCGGGCTTTCCTGAACACAGGAGTGCAGCCTCAGGCTCTCTGGTTCATGCTGCCAGGAGTCCCTGGGAATTTGCCTGCCAGCTGGGTTAGCCAGAACACACTGCACTCCTGCCAAAGTCAACTTCCCCCTGTGAGGGCAACCGCAGTGAGGAAATGTGGATGCTGGCTGTGCCAGTTCTCAAACCACAACTCACCCTTCTCAGCAGGGATTTCCCTGGCAGATAAATGGCAGCGATGTCTGCCCTGTGCTGCTCCAGAGGACAGAGTTAGAGGAATGAGACAAAGTGTTAGTGGAATAAATTAGTTGCATTGACAAATTCAGACTTCACAAGAGAACAGATGATGAGAAGGAAGAGATGCCCTTTGCAAAGAGTTCTTCTTGGCTTTCTGTGTTGGTGCAGCACACAAGGTAGTTAGGAATGTCCTGAGGCAGGAATGCTACAGAATTTTGGAGAATGGACCACCACTTCTGTTGTTTGGATATTCTAACTTTGACTGCTGCAAGGACTAAGCACAGGGTTTTTTTGAGGTGGTACAATTGGGCTTCTTTGCAGAAGAATTCATCTGATGTGGGCAAGGGAATTTCTCAGTGACTCTTGAGAAATGGGAATTGCCAATTCCAAATCACAACACGTGAGATCTCTTGGGCTGAGGGTGTGTAACAGCCCTTTCAGCTTTTCTCAGATGATTAGGTTACTGCTTTTAGTACAAAACACATGGTGAAGCAGTAATTTCTATGCATGTTCTAGAGTGGTACATTATTGCATTTTAGCACTTGATGTGAAAGTAATTTGCACACAGTCACTGCATTGTCTTCCATGAAAAACAAACTCCCTACAAGCAGATGCAAAAAGTCTACTAAAGATTTCATATTGTTAATGTTTACAGCATTTGTTTTAGTGCTGCCTGTTAATTACCACATTTAAGAGTGTGCCTTTCTTCTGTGAAGGGTAGGCATCTATTTGGAATGACGCTTCTTGAAAAAATGGACAATAATTCAGCGTCAGAGTGGCATCTCAAAAGATTTGTGGGCCTGATTCTGCTCTCAAGCAAATCTGGAGTAACCTTATTGAAGCAATTGAAATTAACCTGGTGTACAAGTAGCTTTGAGGAAGAATCAGACTGATTTCAAAGATTCCTTGCAGTACTAGTGTGGTACTAGTCAGTGGGAGCACAGGCCATGTGTTGGAGGGGGCCACATTTACTAAACTTGTGATTTACTAACCTTGCCAAAGAAGTGTGTGTGTGCAACCCTGAAGCTCTGATAGCACTTACCATCATTCAGACAGACTTTCTTCTCTCCCTGTGGAGTGCCCCTACTGCCCGGCATTTTTCAGGGAATGCAAAACTTGCTGGGTAAAGTGCTTCCTTTTGTCTGCTTTTCCTCTGAAGGTGTCTCCAGCTGTTTCTTCCTTTGACTGTCCCTCATGCTTCCATCTGACTATTTTTCTTGGGTGAGTGGAAAACCCTGCTGAATCTCCAAGCTTGGACACTGTGGTCACAAGGGAGCTGTGCACGGTTCTGCATGTAAGGGCATCACACATGTAATGTCAAGGTTTGGAAAGATGGCATCACTCAGTGGAAAAAAGGTCAAGATAGTCCTTAACTTGGCACCATGCCCTCTTACTGCTCCTATTCTTCACACCCCCTTGCTGTCCTGCTATGTCTGGCTGGCAGAGTACCTGGGACTTAGAAGTGCTGTGCTCTTGTTAGGAAGCAGCTTTATCTGTCTCAACAGTGTCTGCAACATGGCCTTCCCCACGCTTGGTTAGCATCTCTGGTTCTGCATGCTGCTCTTCAAAGAGTAGCATTATTATGTTCACTAGAAAAACTAGTTTGATTTTATGCAGCTGTCTCTCACTGTGATCAGGGACTCTCTTTTGATTTGGGGCTGTCTTTATTTCCAGAGGTCTCCCAGTGAAATGAAGGTGTGATTATAACACATTGGCCTGTCTTAATTTAACTGGCAGAGGTAATAGTGGCAGGGAGATTGCAGCAGTACTGGCTCACAACCAAGTTGTAAAGTCTCCAGAGACTTTGTGTATACATCTCAAGGTATGTTGACACTGCAGCAACTGCTGCTTGCAGGAATACACTGAGATAGTGGTCAACAATTTCACATGAAGTGAATTGTCACTTAGCAATGACCAAGTTAAATAACTAAATTAATTCTGCAACTTGAGTGGCTCTTATGGCTTGTCCAGAGTACGGCACTGCTGTGGGTGGGATGGACCTGTTTTAGGCAACAGGAAACAGTGATTTCCTGGGTGTACAGTATAAATGTCCATCTAGACACATCCTCAGCACATGTGGAATTAATGCTGAGATGAAGAATAAATGAGGCAAAGAAAGAGGAAACTGGATCCTAGGTGGAGAAGCTTTATATCTCAGAGGAAGTATGGGGACAAAGTGATGGTTCCACTCCAGTGAGAGCCCATGCCAGAAAAATATTGACTGGGATTTTTAAAACTCTCCCGTGGTGCCTCACTCTAGAAGAAGTAGAATGCTGGCCGACTGTGTCATGCTGCAGAAAACCTGCCACTGACTCAGGAGTGGTAGAAATAGAGCATGAAAACTGGGCCTCAAACCCTGAACAGCAATATGCAGATGTTACCTGCCACAGTCTGATCCCTGGGGCTCTTGTGTTTTACCCTGTGGTGTGGCTTACGTAAGCTGTCAGACTCAAGAAGTTCCACAGAACTGAGCTGAACATCTGGGCTCTGAAGTGGCAGCCAGAATTTCTCCTCACTAACCTGCTCCACCTGCTTGGTGGAGCCTGGAACTTGGATCATCCTTGCAGGTAGTTTATGATTGCTAAATCATGCACTACATTTCTATGCTCTCTCCCTCTCTTGAAAAAAGGCTTTTATCTGCAAAGTTCTCACAATTTTAGGAGTCATTCAGGTGTGCTCCTCAGCTGCTGCAAACTGGCTTTGTGTCCCAAGCTAATGGACTTTTCCTACTTAAATACTTAAGACCTGCTCCAGATTTGGGACAAGTATATTTCAGTGTTTAAGACACACAAAAAAAGAGCGCTCTGAGTTTTCAGTTTACGTTGCTGAGGCCAACAGGAATAATACAATAAGTCAGCTGAAAATCAGGCCATTCGTACTGTGGCTCTGAGACTTCACTGTTTTGCAGGTGAGTGTGTAATACTGGAGATTCCTGGTTCTGACGGCCCTGGAAAGGCTGGAACGCCGGCGTGGATCCCGGCTCTCCCGAGCAGAGGTTGGTACTGCAGTAGCCCCACCTGCTGTTGGATAGGGAGGAAGCGGCTTGGTCCTTTAATGTGGTGTGATTATGTGATAAAAGTGAGTCACTTCAGATAACTCTATCACTTATCACCCTTTTACATTTACATTCTCCCTTTTGCACCTAATTCTTTGCGGTCCTTGTGTTTGTCCTTTAGGATAGGGAGTATATCTTATCTCTGCTGGTAAAGCACTGAACAAATTTACACATGATGAAAGTGCTTGATAATAATAAGCCTGATCTTTTCCTTTTAGTTGCATTTGATTTCAGGAGCTCTGTGAATCCGAATGAGAAAAAGTTGCAAATGTAAAGGTATGATTAGGGTTCCTGTGATGGTTTTATTCTAATCTGAGGAGTGTGACTTGAAATTGTTTTTTTCTCTTTAGAAATTAGAACAATCATAAGCAAGATTTCCTGCAATAAGAAAGAAAATAAATACGAGACTTTCTAAATGACTGATGCTTGTAAAAAGGATTAGGTGTTAAGCAATGTATTAAGATACTTTTTCTTAAATTAAGCTGCTGCTTATATGATTGAGATAAGTGCAGTGATCAGGAGCAAGGCTTATTTACACGGCAGAATTCATTTGAATTTGGCACAGAAAAAGATTTCTGCTTTTAAAGGCTTTCTTTATTATAATTTATACCTTTTAGGGGAAATTCTGCACAGTACATCAGGTCATGCCTACTTTCATTAACAGTTCTCTCTCAGTCAACATAGATGTTGATAACTCAGAATCTAGACCATCAACTTTATTCCCCTAGAACAAATCCAGAGTTAAATTCACAACGAACTCCCTAAGTATTGTATTCTAAAGGAGTTTCCTGGTCTAGAGCGTAACACTTTACTGTGCATTTGGGATTAGAAAGGGACTCAGACCAGCAAAAATTGTGTGTGGAATGAGAATTCAAACATTCTGCTTGCAAGAATTGTTTAGGCTCATCCAGTAAGAAATGCATAACTGAGAGTATTTAAGTTTGTGTTGGTATTGCTGCTTATAGCATGTGAGGTAGAAGCAGAGTGAAAAGGCGTTCTTATTTATTTTGGTGCACCTAAGGAGGCTGGGGGGGGATAGCTGAGAGAATTTAATGTGTCACTAAAGTGAGTAGAATTAAAGTTCTGCATTATCTCAAGTGGGCAGAGCTTCTTTTGAGATGTCAACTTTGCAGAAAGCCAGGAAAACTTACTTCATTTGACACTGTGAAACCCTTTGTATTTGTGTTATGGCTGTTTTACACCTGGGCTTATAAATCTTCTATTTAAAAGTCTGTTATTAAGCCACAGTATGTCATTTTGATAGACTGATAGGGTACCCAATAGACAATGTTGGGCATCTGTTCATTTCCTGCATATAGAGAGTTGAATTAATTGCTGAAACAGGAATTTGAAAGTCAATAAAACAAACTCCTCTTAACTACAGACTCTTAGCAGATAACAATTATATTTAATTTATTAATGAATATAATATACTTTCTCAAAAAAGTTTGTGTAGACCTTAATTTTTAAGCTGGTGTTTGGACCTCTTAGATGAGTAAATGTGTTTGCTTCTGTCTCTGCCTAATCTGCTTTGTGCCTGTGTAACCCAGCAGGGAGAGCACAACACTTTCTGATGTTCTCAGAAGAGGTGGATGTGTCTTGCTTTGAAGATGAGGGAGGCACAGTAGTGGTTCATATACCACATGCAGGTTCTCCGTAGAGGTTATGCTTTACCCTAAAAGAACTTAGAATGTCACAACTGCCACAAAGTGCAGTGATTCCAGAAACTCAGTGCCTACCATACAAGGTAAGGAGGAGCTGCTGCATTTCTTGTTGCCTTTAGAAATGTCATCATAAGTCTGTAATTTAAATTATGTTTCACTGCAAAATGCTATGTAGCTGGAATTTGCCATATTTGTTTTCTTAGTCTAAAGCATCCTTGTAATTGTCTCTAATGCCAGAGTCATTACAGTGGTGTGTAACAAGGAAAGGTGTGGCCTGGCTTTACCTTACCAGCAAGACAGACCTTCCTTTTCTAGGAATATTGGTATTACTTTATCCCAGAATCCAACAACATCCCGTTACCTACCTGGTAATGCATCTGTGTGACAACTACGTGTTCTGGCATCCACACCGTTTCTATAAAGTGGGTCCAGGTGTTTGGAAAATTACAAGAATGAAAGTATCAGGGGTTTTTTAGGAATTCTCAAGGCAAGTGGATCATTATTTATTACAGTTTTGCTTGCAAAGACTAATTGACAGGAATCTTTGAAGGATGAAACCACTGTGACCACATTTGGAGAAAGTATTGCTTCTAGTACAAGGTACAAGTCACAATCAAACAGGGGATTATGAGATGACTGATTCATATTTTCTTAAAATGGTTAACGATGTGTTGGTTTTACATAAACATGGTAGTGTAATAAATATAATTTCTATGCATGGGCTCACTCAAGAATGCATCTAAGAAAGTATATATAGAGATGTTTATTGTTTCCTCGGGGTTTTAGTTCAGCATGTTAGAAAGGTCTCAGCCAATAACCTGGATATCCCTAGAGCACAATGGCTGCGGTAAGACTTGTAAGGGGAAGTTTTTAGTTTATTAATCTACTCCTAGTGTTAGTGAAAAAAATACACAGTGTTCTGGGCATATGAACCATCCTTAGGGCACTTCAGAAGGATTGATGGCAGCACTTGTTACATTGAAAGCTCAGTGGATGTGAACTTATGTCTGTTTGGCTCAATTACTGTGCTCTGAGCAGTATAATTTAAATATTGTGTGTTTCTGGAAGGTTAACGTTGCTGGTACACTTCACACTCTTCACTCTAAAAAGCAAGCACTTTAAAAACAAGTGACAGTCTTCCATTTGCCACTATGTCATCAGTGAAAGTGTTCTGTGAAGATCGAAATTTCCAAGGCTAGAGTAAATTAGAGTGGGGTGCTTAAATTTGTTGACTTACATTGAGACAAATGCAGAATTGACACTGTAAAGCTGATGGAAAAGGATGCCAACCAAGATGTGGGCTAAATTTGCTTACCACTACTTTCTGTAAGGGGAAAGGCTATGGTCTTAAGGACCACCCTTGCGTAGTTTAGAGACACTTGCCAAAGGTTGGGTATCGCTGGTGCAAGCACCTGCAGAGTGGTGGCACAAGATTAGGAATTCTGAAGCTTCACTGGGAGCTGTAGTTCTGCTGTTGTCACTGATAGCAATATCCCACGCTCCTACAAGTACCCTCTGTCTAAGTTCTTTGAGATCAATGTCTGTGGATGTGACCATGATAACAGTTCTTTTCTATGTATGCTTACAGACATTACTGTGAAGCAGGGTAAAGTACAGATTGAACATGTATTTATATAGACATTTTTCTACATAGATAATCATGACATGGTAAATTTACCTAAGCTGTCCTTGCATTAATTAGTTCCTATAGTTGTGTCCTAGGATACAAAACCAGTCTTAACTTCCATCGCAATTTCAAGTAAGGCTCTTTTTGTGCTATTTAATAGTAGATATTATTCTTAGTTTCTTAGTTAACCTTCTGGAATTTCAGTAATTTTCTGGAAGTCCAGCTGCAATGTAGCAGACTTCACAGAATGGCCTTATATATTTAGATTATCTTCTTCACTTCCAATCACTACAGTTAAGTGACCCATGACTTTTATGTTATAGGACAGTGCAAAAGATTCACCTGCCAGTTTTATTTCAGGTTTTACATTGTTGGAAGAGGTTTGGAAGTTTCACGTAAGCACATTCTTATAAGTTGAGATGCTTCTCTGAATCTTTCCTATTTGCTGGAGGAGCATTGTGGCATTTATTTTGCCAGAGGGTAGCCCAGGGTCTTAAAGATCCTTTTGAGACTTACAATCTCTGATTCTTGGAATCAAAATCTAGACCACAAGTTAAGAGCACCTACATGGAGTTTTATAGAGAATCCAATGAAAATCTTGTAAGAAATATGTGCTGTCACATGCTGTATTGTCTTCTGGGCAGATCAAAAATATCATGCATCAGCATGCAGGAATAGCTCTATTTTTGACTCAGTAACATTTGAGCAGAAGCTGGACATGACATAGAATGCAAGAGGAAATCAAATATGAGCAAGAAAAAATCTTTCTTCACCCATTTATGGAGTAAAGAAGTGTCTGGTAAGTACATAGCTATTTTAAGGAACGGAAGAACATTTGAAATATGACAGTTGCATGTGATTTGAGTCCTAAATGTAGCTTTTGGTTATTAGTTTGTCTTTAGCCCCAAATCCTTTAGGTCACATAAATTTATCACAGATTTAATTTTCTTTCAGTAATTCAGGAGTTGTTACAGTTTGTTTGCTTTAAAAAAATCTCTGTGATTTTTCTTTGCATTTTGCAAACCTCATCATTTCAGAATCCTAAATGAACTGTTAAAAGAACTATTTATTATAACCCTATTATATGGGTATATTTTGACAAAGATGGTGCATCAAAGCAAAAAAAACCCAAAATGGTTCTTGACTTCAAGGAGAAGACTTGAACCACTGTCACAATTAAAGTATATTTCATGTGCTAGAGTCCTGAGTCAGCAAAGCATGTAAAAAAGAATTTCAGGCACAGTGAACTCTGGCAGCAGCCACTTAACGAGGTCTGCTGTGATTCTTGCTCCTCAAAATTCCCAACAAAAACAAATCACTTGCCCACAGACATCAAAAATATTGCAATCTTTCTCTGTTTTCACATCCTCGCTTGGTATTTTTTACACAGTTTGCATTATTCATAATGACTTACTTTAATCTGAAGGGTTTAAAGTTTTAAAAGTTCCTGCATTTACATATCTGTTTCTCTTGGTACATGTGCTAAGCTGACGAGAACTAGCTTGTGTGCTTTTCCATGTCCTAGTAATCTTTTATTCACATGTGCTTTATGCAGTAGACATATTCACTATTCCTCCTCTTTCTCCATCACCAAGAGTCTTTGAATATGTATGCTGACACCAAATAAATTAAAGCAGTAGTTCTTTTCCTAGTGGAAAATGCCTGATAAGATACTCTGATTTCTTATGTCCCTTTGTTTTTCAAGCAGACCAGTGTTGTGAAACGGTTTCAGCCAGACAAATAGTGCTTTACATTTTCATAACACCCTTCTTCTAATGGTCTAAAATGCTTTACAGCAGTAATAAATTTAGCTTTACAATGTCCTATGTAGTAGGTAATAATATACCATTGTTTGGGTGCCAGACTTTTGGAGTAAGCCACATTCAACATGCCAGCACACTCTGATCATCCATTTTGAGGTTTCATCCTAGAATACTCATGTGAATGCTATGGAGTTTATAAAAGAGGTGCCTAAAAGGCAAAGCATTAGGACATTCAGGAGCTGTTCTCGTCTTTGGGTCTTATGCACAGAGCTTTAAAAAAAGTTTGTGAAGAAAGCTGTGATTAGAGACTAAGAAAAGCCTTGGAAATAAATTAAGAGGAAATAAAAACTTACCAATGATGAAATAGTAGTTTAGCAGTCTGCAAAGAAAGCTAGTGTGGAAGTGGATCTGGGGGAATCAAAGAGTGGAGGAGCCATGACTAGATTTTCTTGGCTGAAGTCCAAAATCTATGGGAGAATACGGCCTCCCTGTAATGCTTCATCTGAGAGAAAAGAAATTCATGGCTGCTTTTAACACTCATTCCTAACCTGAAATGCAAATAACCATAGGCAGCTGTACTAAATCAGTTTGTAAATCAGCAGAGCAACAGCTCTGGGTGGTTAAATGACAAACAACCTACTTGTGTTTGAAGTAGGTACCTGACCGGTGGCACCCCAGAAGCCCATACAGGTGTGCTAAGCTTCTTATTATATCTTTTAATTAAGTGTTTGAAGCCTCTTCAGAGTCTGGCATGATATTAGCCAGTTAGTTATGAAGAAACATTGAATCATGGAAGAAACTATGACATCAAGCACATGATGTCACAGCCTTATGATCTGAAGTCACAGCATAAATGGTCTAACTTGGTGGCCAGCCAGCAAGACTGGTGAATTAAGAAAAAGGAAGACCAGTTAATTTGGAAAGAACTCAGCTACTACTCTGCAAAAGTAATCATATATAAATATATGTATGTATGTATGTATATGTCTCTCAAAACAAAGAAGTTATTGTGCAGAGTGCACAAGAAAAACATAAACTAGTTTTAAAATGCAGCTTGGTCATTGTACGGGTGGGCTTGTTGGGTGTGATTGTCTGAATTAGCAAGGATGAAAAAAATTATGATGGAGGGACCCCTCCCGAGATAAATTAACATCATAGGGTACACTCAGTGGTTTCACGGCATGATTTTTGTTAAGATTTTAAAAAATTATATTGTACAGGAATAGCCTCATTATTCAGTTGAGATGAAAGAAGGAGTACAGGCACCAAGGAATATCTTCTGTTCTGAAATATTCATAAGTTTTTTTGTTTTCTTTTTCTACTGACACAAACAGTCAAAAAGCAGCCTGGAGGAAATGTCCTTCGCTTTTGGAAAATGAGTTGGTAATTTATTCACATAAGGCCATGTAGTCATTTTGAATTAGCACATTGTGGAATCTACTAATAAAATGAAGTCAGTTTACATTTTAAAAAACCTTTAATATTTGTAAAAGTAAATATCCCTTAATTTCTCTGCAATTTAGATGTGATGGAAATTGTCAGAAATTTTAATTTCTTCCCGTTTAGCTCACTCACAATGGCTGTCAAACAGTCAAGTGATATGTCGTAAAGTACTGCTAATCGTTTCAGCACAAGACAGTGCTTCAAAGGTAAGGCAAAGGATGTGCAGACACTAATGAAATTTTATTATCAGAACGTAGAATTAGAATTGTGACAAGAGACAATGGTGGCAGTGACATGCAGCTAGATTGTTAAGCTTCTGCAATCTCCAAGCTGAGTCTCGCAGACAAAAATAGCTAGAGCTACAGACTTCTTAATAGTCTTAAATGTAAATTGAATGGGCTAGATTAATTAAATTAACAAACTATAGGGAATTACAAAAAATGCTCATTGTATATTTTCAGGCTATTAACCTGCATGACCATTATGTCCTGTTATCATGGTGTGGTTTCCAGTCCATGTGTTGCTTCTCTGAGGGTGTTTTTGTAATTCATAGAGAAACAGGTGTTACAGCTATGTTGGTAGGTTCACTTGAATTGAGTCCTCAAGGATTTGTAAATTAACTGTCACTGTCCTCAGTGCACTTCTGTAAGTGTGGTATGTGTCCTGGTGCCTTGTGAACCTCAGCAGCTGCCAGGGGAAGTGGAAAATGCCACCTAGAATTTATTTAGGTATACTTCTTCTTGAATTTCAGTTAAACTTGGATAAGAGTGACCAAAGTCTGGAAAATTCTCTATTCTCTGGAGGATGCCTGTTCCTTTGCTACTAGCATCCTGGTATCTGATCTCAGATTAGTCCCATTTACAATGGCATCAGAGATCAAAAAGTACTTAAGAAGTGTTGCAGACAAAAAATATCCATCATTACATTCTACAAGTGCACTTTAGGCCCTTTGAAAGAAAGTCTGTTCCCTAGGTGTCAAGTGCAAATATAAGAGTTTTATGAGAACTCACACCCAGCACAGATGTGATAATAGGGAGCTCTTCTGCAGCTTCCACAAGACATCATCCATCAGGAAGTCTATGGTGTCAGGCACTGGCTTTCCCTTCTCCTTCTGTAGACTAGCTGTTGGCTTTGGGGAGTGAAACGAAAGTGTTTTTGTGTAGAAAGTGTAGAAAGTAGAAGTGTAGAACTGAGACTGGAAAATGGTTAGAAAACTCCTCCAGTGCACTGGAGTAATGCATAATCCTTAGTGTATGATTTCAAGCTCACTTTAAATGAGAATGCAAGGTGCATTGCTTTCTTTAGGAGATAGTTCTGTGCTCTGATGGATCTCTCAGCAGGAAGGGGGGCTTTCCTCTGCTTAGTGAAAAGGTCACAAAAATCATGTAATTTATTAGCCCTACTATGTAATTTCATGAACCTGCTAATAGCACTGGTTTCTAAAGAAACAGGTGAGGCCATAGGATATGTCACTAAGACCTGGAAGGATTGTCCAGTTTTTGAGTCCATGTCAAGATCCATTTCCCTATTTTATGGCCAGGGTGGCTGCATTTTGCATTTCCCATTTTTTCTGTTTTCCTACTCTCATTCTTGCTTGCCTTTTCTTTCTCTATAGTTCTCATTCTTGCATGGGCCATCTCCAGAGAGTCCTAAAATAGATAATTCATGTTCCCTGGTGCTATTTCCTGTGCCACGCTGCCACTCCCCTACTCGTGCTGAGTGTAAACATGTAAGGATTCAAGCTATGCTAGTACAGATACTTGCCAAGGGCAAACTGCAACCCAAGTGCTTGATCATTAGCTGAAAGCAAACTGCACATCGTACATGCACATATGTTGTCTGTTTACAGTTCTGATTCCATTGCTAAGTTATGCAAGTCTACCAGTCAGGGAGAAAAACCAATGCCACATATGTTTGGTGACTAACCAACAATGGGATTTGTTCTCACAATAAAAACAAAGCAAATCAAACAAAAGTTGAGAGCTTGTACTCCACTTAATAATGCAGTTTTGAACAGAGGTGACACATGGTTTGAAAATGTTTTGGGTGTTGTGTTAACAGTAAATCCAGAGTGAATTCTGAATGGGCAACATTCAGCTGTGTTGCTGCAGGGAGAGAAAACATTGCCACATGGCCCATTCAAAGCAGCCAGCACTGGGCATACGATGAGTATCTGCAGCAAAAGCTCTGCAGAATTTGACTACTAAATAACAGTTTCTACTAAGTTTCATACTCTCACAGTTGGTTCATATGCAGGTGTATCCTTGTGATTTGTTTGTTTGGGAAAGAAGAGGCTCCGTTCCTAGAGCTCTAACCCAGGAGCTTGAGATCCCAGACCATAGTGAAGTGACCTATCTCCTCTAGCTCCACCACAATGACCCAGGGATAATAACTTTCCCCTCACTAATGAGGATGCTGGAGACTGATATGTTCATAGGATCACAAAGCTGTTTAAAATGGATGGATCTGTAGTGCTCCCTGCCTTTCCCTACTAGCTCCTCCAATGTCTTCAAGACCTCCCTCATCAGTGAAGCTCATAGGAGTCTCACCACAAGGGCAAAGAAATGTGTGACTGCCTAGTAGAAAGCTTTTTCTCACCCTTTGGTATTCTGGACCATTGAAGCTTCTGTTGGTCTGCAAGACCTCTTACATGCAGCATTTACATGTATTTTGGAAAGACTGTTAATTACACAAAAAGGAATGCAAAGAAAATTCAGATTAAAAGTATGTCCTCACTGGGAGCAAAGAAATTGTTGTCCTGGCAACAGCAAGCATCTAGGTTTTCTCTCTCTTTTTTTTTTTTTTTTTTTTTTTAATGCCATTTGGCCTTGCACTGGCATTTGTAGTGCCTTTCAGGCTTTACCTATTCCTCTGCAGTACAATGGCCAGGTTTGTCCTTCAGGTAGAATTTCATGCAGTACATTGCAGGAGTGGTCTGGATGCTGGATTTCTCTCAGTGGACTCAGACTGGTATAAAAGTGGCTTAAGAGAAACAAGTTCATTTTTAGATTGTCTGACACAATAGGCTGCTTTAAAAATTTTATTTAAAATGCACTTGTGCAATTCATGGAAATACCAGTTCTTGGAAGTGAAAAGCTTTATATGCAGAGGGAAATTACATGGAATTTGTTTTTTTCAGATTAAGGTGGCTCTTGAAAGGGCAATAGAGAAGCTGCAGAGCTAACTGGCTTATCTTGGTGTGTTGGTACTTGTGTCATCTATGGGACTGGGATAAAGTAACAATCTGTGCCTTTCCTAATAGAGTTGAAAATGCAAGCACAATATTTTGAAGGGGGAAAAACCTTGAAATTGTCATAAACCTCTTCACCTTTAATATAACCTCTTGGTTTTTAATTACTCCTGTAAAGTGGAGCAATCACAGGATCCTCCTGTGACATTTTCAAGTTTTCTGTCTGCTCCACTTACGAGAAACAAATGGGTCTGCTCAGCTCCATCTAGATTGAGTTTTTCATGAAGTCATTACTTCTGTCACAGGGACTATTTTCAAATTGAAAAATCTGAAACAATAAATGATGGTGAAGCAGTTAATAACTGTTAAGAAATCACATTTGGAAAATTGCATTTAAGCAATAACCTTTCTCCCTGTAATTAAATGACAGAAAGGTCCTGGTTTTAATTAAGTCAGCAATTTATAGTTATGAAGCTATACTTCACTATGCAGATTAGAAGATGATAGGTCACAGAACACCCTGAGTGCATTTTTAGCGGAGCTGATCTGGTAATTACTCCACTGTTCAGTGGTGACCACAGTGAACCGTATCTCTAGATTAAACAATTTTCTTTTCCCTGCTCCATGATGTATAACCAGGATGAGTAAATGTACCACTAGGACTGCATCGAACATCTTTAAATTAAAATGGATTTTAAATGAGGGGGTATGAGCGAAGAAAGTAATGTTTGAAGAACAGCGGTAGAAATGAATGGGCCGCTAGGCAAGTCTTGCAAGCAGAGAATATATCATTGTTTTACAGGGCTTTCTATCTTGCGCCTGAATGTTTGGTACAGATTTATGAGGAAGTAAAATGCTAATGTTAGTGTATTTATAAACATATGATGGGGGTTTCATCTATAATTTATTCCCAGGCCCTGCATTATGCAGCCTATGAAAGAAAATGAAATGCTGTGTTGGACAGAGAAAGGGTTCATTAATACAGCTTTCACATTTTATTTAACTAACCCCTAGCTCGTATTACACATTGATTATTACATTGTGAGATGTTTTTGAACGCTTATTGTGTTCTGTTCCTCAGGCCTTTTGCTCACAACTTCAGGAAGATTTCAGCAGCATCCAAGTGTCTTATTTCAACTAGCACTAAGTATATTCACTTGGCCTTCAGGCATATGAACAATGTATGTATATTTATGGATGTATATTTTTTCTGAAA
Organism: Turnix velox; assembly: GCA_013400935.1. Lineage (NCBI taxonomy): Eukaryota > Metazoa > Chordata > Aves > Charadriiformes > Turnicidae > Turnix > Turnix velox. The sequence continues at coordinate 17,185 of VZTY01005753.1, forward strand.
GAGTTGGGAAAACAGAGGTAGAGTTCAGTAATACAGTTTTTTTAGTAAAATCTGTTATTTTATTTAGACACTCATTAAATAACCCATACTCAGGTTGCATCACAGAGTTAGTTCTAATCAAACATAACTGCAGTGTAAGCCTTGCTGAATCAAAGCTTGTAAATAAGGAATATTCTAATAACACTTAACAATTACTTCTTCCTATTACTCATAAGCAAACTAATGCATTGTCCAGAATAACTTCCTTAACTGATCAAATTATCTAGCGGTGTAAATTGACAGCACTATATGTAAATCTGTTGATATTTACCAATATAGCACACTGGAATTTACTTACAGAGCTCAATTTTTCTGTTTAATAAGAGTGTGTGTGGAGGGGGAAATGTGGCATGTGTGGAAAGGGATGAAAAGCCAGTTAAAAGATGATATTTATGAGAGTGGACATCAGTTACTATTGACATTAAGTGAAGACAGCAGATGATGTTTGTCAAGTTTACTGATACAGATGCTTATAATTTCTTTTACTCTGTTTGCTGGGGGATTGGTTTATTTTTATTCTCAAATCTTTGCAAACCTTATTGTGATTCTCTCTGACTTTAACAGGAGGGGGCTTCAGGCAGCAGTAGGCAATAGCAGGATTCTTTCAAGGCTGGATTTGTCTAAAGAGGGAAGGAAGAGAAAGACAAGAGCAGTGTCTCTCAAACACAGGTACCAGTACCTCCTTTTCCTAGTTTGAGTGGCAAAAGGGGGTAAGTTTTTTTTCTGTGGAGCCATAGCTTTAGATTTGTTGAGAGCACTGAGGGATAACATACTGCACTGAATGCCAAGTTTCTAAAATATGCAGTGGTTTAACTGAATGACAATTCTTTTTAATAATGATAAGCCTGGAAAGGCCTCATACCATCAGAAATCTTAGCAAGTTTCTTCTTTTAAAAGAGATAAAATCTCCCCTATAGGTATTCTGGAATGCTGGGAGAATAAAAAAAACAATGGAACAGCCATTTATTTTATGTGCTTTCTTCACTTATTTGTTTTTTGAGGGTTTTTTTTCTGTTGAGGGGATTGACAGTTAAGTTAATCAGTGACAGGGCTTAATAGCTTCCCCACCACCACACTGACAAGTGCACACCTCCCTCCACCGTATCTATTCTTTATGGTCAGAAACAAGCTCAGAGCCTTCTTTGCATATCTAATTGCAGAAAACTTTATTGCGAGGCATGCAGATTTCTATAGTGAAGCTTAAACATGATGGTTGGTTGTTTTGTTTAGATTTCAAAACAAAACAAGGGGATGGTTCTGTGGCTGAACATTCAGCAATGGGAATTCAGCTCAAAGTATTGGTCATCTAGTGCAAAGGATACACTTTATAAATGTATAGGAAAGTGGGCAAGAAGACACTTAAAGGTCAAGCAGAGTAAGCAACAGTTAGTTAGCAGAGACATGCCTTAGGTTCAATAACCTTCATATATTTTCACACCATTGAGTTGTGAATTCTTTCCAGAAGTCCCCAAAGTGTTAGGGTAAGAACATCTTTCCTCTTTACAGCTGGCTTATCTTGCTTCTCATAACATTCTACTCTTTCTTTCTTTGTTCAGTATTTTTATGGCACTAAGGTGGTGCAAAGGAATTATCTATTTTTTTCTCCCTGATGTTTAAAATCCTCAGTGGGTACCACAGCATCACCACTGTTTCAGAAATCTATTGTGTTGAAGTGTTGAAGGAGTCCAGTACTGCAGATGCTGCAGTTTAAGTTTTAGTGGGTTTTTTGTTTGTATTTTTTTTTATAGTTTTCCCTAGCAGTGTGTGACATTTGGAGCTAAAAAGATGAAATGTAGAGTTGCAGAGCCCTAATCCCTGATGATGTAGTGCAAATAACATGGGGGCCCAAATGCCTTCTGCATAACACTGGGGACAGAGTCAGCATAACCAAAAAGCCATGTGCATTCAAATTCCAGGACCTACAGTCTCTTAGAGCTGTGTGAAACGAAGCACACAGATGAACACCTACTCTTTTCTAGCAATTACTGTCTGTCACACCAACTGCTTGTTATCAACAGATCTGCTTATTGGCTGACTGGAAGTTGTTAAAGGTAAATGGAAATACAAGAGATCTTAACTAGCTTCCATAGAAATCTGAAGTTATCCTCAACTCCTGTGTAAAGACAGTCAGCTAAATCAGGAGTTATTTTATTGCTTCTGAGGAGCAAGATTTTACCAGTTTGGTTTCTCTTGAAACAGCTGGAATTACTTATACTTGGAGGAACAGATCTCCTTTCATTCCTTGATGAGTCTCAGGAAGTTCATGGCAATATTCCCTGTAGACAGGGCCATCAAAATGGCTGTCATGAACCACGGGGATGTAAAATAAATTGATGACAGAAGGATTATGTGTGGGATTTACCCTTCAGTGATCGTGTATACCTGCCATATAAGGACATCTAGAGGAAATCTCCTTTCTAGACAGCCCATTCTTACTATGTTACATCTAGAAAAGAGACACACAATTAAGGTGGGCAGGAAAGAATTTGAATTATGAAGAGGTACGTGCTTCTTGATGTGTTTGACAGCAGAAATCAGACAGGGAAAGCTGATGAATTCTTATACTTCTCAGGGGAAAAAGTGAATTTGAATCGATGTGACAAAAAATTGTCAAGTAATACTAGCATGCTTTGGAAAAAAGCAGTAAAATCGCTTTCCCCTCTCTTTCACTACGGAGTTCTTAAAGAACACCTTTTCAAATTCATTTTAGTTATGGTTGCTTGGCAGAGAAGTCTACTAGAAAACATTGGAGTACAGTACTTTTACTGTGCTGTGAATCAGAATATTATCTTCAGCCTGACCACTTCTACCTACCAGCAAGGATGGTGGTACTTACACTGGTTTTAAAGCAATCCCTGCAGTTGGTTTTTCTAAGTTCTTCATCTACCATTGAGATAATTACACTAATCAATTTAAATTTTTAAATACACGTTTCCTCCATTTGCCAATGACTCTCTTTAATGACAAGGAGGTTACATAGTTACCATCGCAGTTGTCACAGAAAAGGCCTCAATAAAGGTACTCTATAAACGGAACTAAAAGCTGGCCCTGCCCCAAGAAGTTCTCAATCCAGATACAAAATTCCAGATGATACATTAATCTGGAGTAGTTCTGAGGTATCTATTCCAATAAAGACTAAAGGCTATTAACTGATTAAAATTATCTCAACTACCTCTCTGGGGAGTGGGAGGTGTGAAGTGGGGATGCTGTCCAGGTGAATACATGCAGGAGGAACATGCAGCTCCACAGTTGCAAGAGTAATGAACACAAAAGTTGCAGTGATTGTGGCTACATGTAAGGGAGCAGAGCTATGAATTGAAGTGAGGAAAGAAAACTGTTATTAGTTATTAATCTTTCCCTGTTGTATCATGGGCTAATATATGCTTGTCTCCATCTTTAATGGCTGTTGGGAGCTCTAAAAGCTTCTTGACACTTTATTTCAGGGATTTCAAAGTAATCAAAATGGACTTTTAATTAAAAATTAGTTAAGTCAAAGAATTTTGGAATTTGAAAGTAAAAAGTGAAGAAGCTAAAGTCTGTATAAACTAGATTATGCATTGTGCCTAGATGGTACCTAAAATGTGTAGTCCAGCTTTGTAAAGCAGGTATTCACTCAGCTTTTTTCTGGAGGTCAGTCAGGATGTGCAAATATCTGTGGAAATCTGGGCCTTGGTTCCCAAAGCCTGTTCAGGTCATTGTATTTTAGGGAATTAGCTAGAAACATCAACAGATACTGAATACCAAAATGTGAAACCACAACCGTTCTCTCCTGTGTTGCATATAGTGCTGTCAGCCCCCAGCCTGGACTGCTGAGTTTGTACAGTGTTCTATTGGCTTTCTTCTTTGATGGGAAATGCTTGGGGTTTGTCAAGTTGAACCTCAGTGTTTTGTTGATGGGATTTTTTTTTTTTAATCAAAACCAGCCTTTTCAGTTCTGGGTCTACATTAAGTCTTCACTTCCGGCAAGGATACAAGGATCACCAGAGCCACACTCTTTGGCTTCTGCTTGTGAGCAGGAAAGGTGGCAGCAAGTATTTAAACATCATGCATTTTGCTGAGTAACCAGACAGTGCTGCCAAGAGATCCCTTTATCATCTCAGATTTTTAAAATGTCTTTTGGAGTATTTTACTGATTCTTTACTAATGCACTACACTGCTTAAAGAAGCCACAGCACAGTGCACTTTCCTGATGTAATGCTGAAAACTGTGAAAACAAGGCATCAAACTCCATCCATTCTTCTATTATTTTAACTGTATTATAACAAACAGCAGTTATCAGTATAACACTATCTTGGAGTAAGATAGTGTGTAAAAATTTTAGGAACAGTACTCTAGCAAGAAATGATTCCTCCTTGTTCATCCAGAAAGGTCTCTGCCAACCTTGTACCAAGGGCAGTCAGGAGCCTTATGTTGTGTAAGTGGTCTCTGTTACATTCTGCTCCCTGTATGATCCGCAGACTTCACAGCGGGATACTTTATCTTTGATTGCAGCATTCATGTCTGGCAAGAACAGGACATCTCAAACACTGTTTTTACACTTTTGAACACCCATATGGGAACTGCAGATTATGTTTGCTTTGTCTCACCTCAGGTTGTGCAGCACTAGAACACTGTTGTCTTTGTGCCGAGTCACATCCTTTACTTGCAGTTTTGTCTGGCTTAGGGTGGAAGTTGTGGCCTTTTTCTTAATGGCCATTTAGAATTTAATCTAAAATCTCTCAGATGACAGCATCTGTGGGTCTTCTGAGTTTCTTAACTGAGCTTTATAAAGTTTGTTTTAGAAGCATACAGCAGGGTAAGTTTATTTCTTTCTGTATTGTGAATCTATAAAGAGGCTATTTAAAGCATTTCTTCTGTGAAATGGCTGTTGTGGGTAAAGACTGAGTGTTAAGTCCATTATATAAGGGATTACATCCAACTTCCTTTGTCCCAGCACCTTGCTGTGCCTCCCCATTGACTTGCTTGGACACAGCGAAGGTCACAATCTGTGCTGAGTCACCTACTGAAAAGTAAACTTAGCTACTGGAGGTGTTAGCAAGGTTAATTGTAATTAGCGTTGATGTAGAAGAAGTGAGTTTAAATGTTAAAGGATGCCGTGGCAGTAGCTAAGGAAGTGACTTGGAGTGAGTGTTTTTTCTTCAGGAACCTTTTGCCTGAAATCTACAGGATGAAAAATGTCCTCTATAATGTTGCTGGCAGTAATTTGCACTCATTTCTGGTACAAATGAGTACAGCTCTGTTCTATTTATGGAAGGCTCCTATAATGCATGCAGGGCTCCCACTGACTTCAGTGAAGCTGTGCCCACTGACTAGGCTTGTGAACCTGACCTGCGAACTCTGCCAGTCACTCATCAGGTCTGAGAAACAAAGCAAGCCTGAAAGCTGTCAATATTTATGTAGTTCTGCCGGAAGATTGCTATCGTGGGCCAGGTTCAGGAAGGAAGAGAAATTCTGAATGTACAAACCAAATCCAGTAGTATTTTAAGTACTTAATATTTTTTCCTGGAAGATTTGTCCAATAATTTTAATAAGCCTTTTTCTGGACTTAATAGTCTGAAGAGAGCTATTAAACAAAAGGGAAAGGGTTTGCTTGCCAGGCATTTTCTCTGCTCTCTTGGTTCTGCTTCTTTATGACCAGAGAAACACTTTCAGCCATATGTCTTTAAAGCAATGTTAACACTTAGTGACCAGTTAAGTAAATCCCACTTGTTAAATTCTTGTGGCTGCCTTATGCTGGGAGCCTTACTCTAAGGGCCCTGTTCTGTCACTGCTTGTTGTTTTCCACATCAAATGAAGTGACTTGGATGGGATATACAGAATAGTGATGCAGGAGAAATCGTCTTCTACCACTGAAAGTTGGAACAGTGCAAAAGTGTATTTTCCTCTTCTGTAAAAGGTAAACCAAGAATTTTTTTTATTTCCTGGGCTCAAGCAAATGGGACTTGGATGCAAGGCAGGCTGTAGGTGGCCACCTTTACCTGTGGCTCCCAGTCCTGAAGTTAGGATTCAATGAATGTGTGTTGGATGTTCTTTCTTAGGCTTCTTCAGTTTGCACGTAGACCAGTGGAATTGGAAAACTGAATGTCAGCAGGCCAGTTTGGATACAGTGTCTCACTCCTCCTTCCCTGTATGCTGGCAGACATAAAGGTCTTTTAAAATCTTATGGGTTCAAGTTTGGAATTCCTGAGCTTTGTTGGGACAGAAACTGTGACTGCTGATGTCATTCTCCCAGACCAGAGAGACAAATGACTCCTATGTCCATTTGCCTGCCTGTTCTGTGGGGTGTGTGTCCCTCCTGTAGCCCTCGCACTTACCAGCCCCTGCCTCCCTTCACAAACACCCAGGTATCACATTTGTCTTTTACTCTTCGGTGGGATTAAGGCTCGTGCATGCCATATGTGCTCCAGTTTAAGATGAACACCTAATTGGTACCTTTATCATATCAGTTATAATCTTGACAAAAAATGCCCGAGATTTCTTTATGTACCATAACTCTTCTTTCAATTACAAAATACTGTTCAGAAATCTCATTGCTCATGAGTTTTGGCCTTATTATTGTTAGAAATTGTGTCTATGGCTTTATCTTCCTTGAAAATTAATTGACCATACAATAAACTGTTTACCCTTGAGCAGGGACTATTCTGTTTCCTGTGACGTTACTGTAAGCTGTCTTTGGGCCAAATATTTAAAGGTATTTAGGTGCTTAAAGATGCAGGTAATGTGAATTTTCCAAAATACCTCACTGCCTAATATTCAGTGATTTCGGTGGGAGTTGCCATCTAAGAGCTTCTAAAAATCCCGCTGTGCACCCATCTGCTTATTTAAGCACCTGAATTCTTTTAAAAAAACAGGTCCTTCCCTCCATCAGTGGAAACAAATTTTATTTTTCTTAATGTAGACAGCACTTTTTAATGCATGTTTCTCATATATTGCCTGCCACCTTGAACTTATTTTCATTGTTTTGATTATTATGTCAAATCTAGTTGACGATCACGTTTATGCAGTTCCAAGCAGAGTGTGGGCACACAGCATCTATCCTTTATGACATGAACTTGGCACAGCAGCTAATATTAATAAATCAGGGCTAAGAGGTTTGCAGGCAAGCAAACTGTCAGGAAGTTACTGCAACTTCTGCAGTATGTTAACTCATCTGTGTTTTGTTCAAACTTCTTTAACCCTCTTTGAAGACCAGTATTCTCTTTCTCATTAGTCAGCCTTTGATCCAATGAAAATATCAGTCCCTTGAGTTAATATTTCATCTGACTATAGGGCCATGTAATTTGCCACAACACTAAGTCAATAGGTCTCTGATAGCTTACCCCAGCAGGACTTGTATACGTAGGCAAAAAATTCTCAGCAAAACATGAATAATGTGGATCTAATCAAGAATTTATTTCTTTGGTTAACCAAAGGAAAAAAAGTGGAGTGTGAACATCAGTCCATCTCGGAACAGAAGGAGCTTGAGGGGAGGAAAACATTTCACACTGTATCAATTCACATTCTCAATTTAATATGTAAACAAGAGTGTCAGGACATGTGTCCTGCTTTGTAGAGGCACAGAAATAGCAGTAGATTGATTTATCATTATTTACCAGTTTAACATCCTATTCATGTGCTTTCTATTATAATATACTTGGAAAGCTCAGACAGTCCTTCTGCATTAACCTTCACCTTCTGTTGTCATCTTTCCCTCTGGCCACCCCCTGCTACTTTCTCAAGTTTTAATTTCATTGCACAAGGTGCTATGGATTGAAAATAAACATTTGTCTCTGAAGAGTTTGCTGAGCCTGGAATATTAAATTTAGCTTAAGCTAATTTAAAAACAAGCAACCAAAATTGTGCATTTGCTTTTTAAGGCTTTTTCAGGGATATTTCATTCTGTGATCTCCAAAGGAGCAAATAATTTACGAATATGCATTAATCCTCAGTGGGAATTGATCCAGAGCTTGTTTTAAGCATATGCTTAAGTGGTTTGTTGAACTGGGGCCATAGCTGCCCAGGCCCATCTCTAGGCTGAGCTTTGTGAACATTTGATTTCATTTACTTGTACTTGTGGGTTTTGTTGTAATTTTTTAATATAAGTTTAAATAGCTATTGATGAGATTTATAAGGAATTGTGCATATTTCCTATTTGGATCCAGTGTGTGAGACAGGGATATGACTTTGCAAAAAAAAAAAAAAAAACACAACCCAGCATCATCTTTAATTCAGTATCTGCCTGATACCGTTTCTAAAGAACTAGTAAATATTTGTTATGTTTTCGCCAATCTAGGAAAAGACTTAGACCTCTGTTGTGTGATTTTCTTGATCCTTTTTGTGCTGTTTTGTTTTTTTTTTTAATGATTATCATGATTTTCATGGCTTCTGTTTCTCTCTTGGATATGTCATAAAGATGAGCCCAGCTGTAGAGGAACTTCCTGCTCTGGTTGATATGTTAGTGTATCACTGTAGCTCATTCATGAGTTTTTCAACTCTGACAAGTTGAATGCCCGGAGTGGTCACTGATTAGACTGCCACTCTTAATATCCTCATCCCTGCAGTTATCATGCAGGAAAACAGTGACAAGTAAATCTAAGCAGCATGGGAAATAAAGTCTGAGAAACTGTGGACTTGTAGCATCTTAGGGCATTTACTGAGACCACAGTAGCATTCAGTGTGATAGCACAATAGTCTGTATCAGAAAAGGAATCAGTTCTTGGCAAATTGCGCATTGCATTTGCAACTTGTACATTGCTGCATGATGCCTTAGGGGGAGGAGAAGAATTCCAATCTGGGGTGATGCCTTTGAGCTTGGCTGTCTTGTGTTCACTTGTGTTACTGAAGAGATCTGACCCTGAAATTTCAGGGCCACCTCCAAAATCTCTGTTCATTGATACAAAACTCTTAATAAAGTAACAAAGAGTTTCCCTCAAACTGAGGGATATTAGTATTTGATGATACTTATATCCTTTTTTTTTTTTCACAAGAGGATGGTTAAGGCATATTTATTACTGTAAATGGAGGTTTCAGTCCTTAATGAAGAAATTCTATTTTTCCTTAGTTTAGAGGAAATACTGTTCTAGAGCATCTTCTGTCTGACGTGGTAAATTTTTTTTTTCATTTCACTTGAGCAAATTTCTTCATGCACCTCTTTTTCTTTCTCTTTAATTGTGCAGATTTGTCTCCTACCCATGACATTTTTCTGCCTTTTTGATGATTATCCAAGGATCTTCATTACATCCCAGTCTCCATAAATTCCTTTGGCAAGGACCAGACACTGAAATGCATGCAGTTGATCAGGGCTCTCACCTGGGATGTGCTGAGAGCAATATCAAATCAAGTAAAGCTCCAAGCTAAATCTGGGTCTCCTACATCTCAGGTGAATATAGTAATGTCTTTATTCTCTAGAGACTTTTTTTTTCCCTGAAAAACTCTGTTAGAGTTCCAAAAAATATTTATCTGACCTTCTTCCTACCAAAAAAAGAAAAGAAAGGACAAGGTTCCATGAATCAGTATTTTCCAGTGAAATTTCTTTGTCAGAACACTTTCAATTGGTTGTAGCTATTTTCTTAAAAGCTTCTTCTCTTAGACTCTAGTCTAAAAATACAAATCCACCTTAGAACATGGGAAATGCCATTCAAACTTTAGCAAACAAGGAAGGTGCTTCTGAAGTCACACACAGCTGAACTAAGTGATTTAATAAATGTGGTAATGAGGAGAAATTAGGAAAATAAACTGTGTTTGTGACCCAAACTGCTAACTGTATGCCCCTTGACTGTGGTGAGCACTTCCCTCTATCTCTTTCCCATCTTTTTACCTGATTCCATGTTGTGTTTTTAAGGTCTATGACATAGTTACAAAATACATAAGGTTTTGTTTGATTTTGTGACAATATATAAGGTGTTATGTTATCCTTTGAGGGGAGATCGTATATTAAAAATTTAGGGATTTTAGTGCAAGAGAATAAAATTAGAAGTGAGGATAATAATGGTGTAGAATGGGATAATTGTTTGTCTTGTACTTCTGTTGCACTGAAAAGAGAGGAATTCACATCTGCACATGCCTCTTGCCCACAGTGTTAGGAAATTTGGGCCCAGGTGGCTGGATTATCCCACAAAAGTTTTGCTATGCACAAGGTACAGTATCCTGCTGCAAGCATGAATGCATCCTCAATTCTGTTTTTAAAGACAAATAATTTCAAGTAGAGTTCATAAAGCTCATGACACACATCTGGATTTCAGTTGTTGATCTGAAATATTCACAGTTAAAGCAGGTGTTTGACTGAAAGTTATCATAAATATGAATGGTCACATCAGAAATCCCATATGAAGCATAGTTCAGAGTGGCAAAGCCTGTCCTGTCTGCCCTTGATTGCATTCTGGAGTTATAAATATGTGCTTGCATACTGAATGTTAATCATTGCTCTTTTTTTAGTTATAAAAGATTATTAGAAACATTAAAAAGGTTTATATGTGATAGAAATACTCACTTTGGGATGAGATATAAAAAATTCTTTAAAATTCTTAATATTTTCTGCATAGTAAGCACTGCTGCAGAGGTCAATGGCGTTGAACTTAATGAGTGGATTGTTGAAAGACATCGAGCATCTGTGCCTTCTGCTGAAGTACAAAAAGGCTGCAGAACATCTGACACCTTTGAAGAAAAGTGGCTGAGGCAAGAAAAGTGCAGCTCTACAGGTGAGTCAAGGCATCTCCTGGCTTTTAATTTCCACAACATTCTCACTTTGAATATGAGTTTTATTGGTGTGGAAACTGCATGTTTTGCCTTTTTATATATTTGCTTATGAGTGTGTCTCCACAAAGTGGAAGATGTTGAAGGTAGTTTTGGTTTCTTAAAATACCAAAGCAACTGTCTTCCAGAGCAAAATACTTACAGACCAAACAGCTGAGATCAGAACTTCTGCAGAAAAACCCCTTTTCCCTTCTTCCAACTTCATTGATTCACTGAGCATTCACATCTAGAGATCCATGCTCTGTTCTTGCTGACACTCCTTAGTGTAATAATGTTATGAAGTGGTTATAACTCTCCAACAGACTGAGGGATCCAGCAGAGCTAACAGAGGGACAGTTTGAGCACTGTGCAACTTTGGAAGGAGGTGATAAGTCTTGGTTGGAGTTCCCTTCGTTGCAGCTCTCTGGGCTACAGGATTGTTCACAGTTTCCCCATGCAGTTCCCCAATTGGAGGACACACAAGTGCTGGAGGATGTAAAGCTGCTGTTCTCAAGGTTGTCCCTTTCTGTGTTGGCAGGTGCACCCTGCAAGGTGCCAGTGAAGTGCACTCCTGAACTCTGTCTGTGATGTTCTAATAGAACTATTTTCTGAAAGTAAAATAGGCATTTACGTTAAACTGCAGCATTCTTCATTGCATAGAAAAAACAATCTGTTGTTACAGGAGCTTTCACATTTGCTCCTGTGAGAATTTTAAGGCAGAACCCATATTTGGCCAGGAAGTGGAAAAGGGACTTCAGTGTGTGACCAAGGATGATTGAAAGATGATAGGTAGGAGATTAAATAATCAAGGAGGCAATTATGCATGGACTTGAAGGTAGAACTCTTTTGCTAGGCAATGAAGAAAACAATCAGAGAGATTTAAGAGGGAATGAATGACATCATTTGTCCATGAAATTTTGTTGGCTAGAGCGTTCTAAACAAGGAACAATTCAAGAATTGCACTGGGCAAAATTCATGGAGCAGCATGGGTGGCAGGGAACATGTGTTTTTATGTTACAACTTTGTTTTTTAAATTGAGCTATCTTAGAATTTAAACTGAGTCAGATTTCAGTTTATTTTCTTTTCCTAAAAAATTATTTTAATTCAGAATAAGCATTAAAAATGATGAAGCAGACCTTCTTTAGCAGAACTATGAACTGTTGAGACAAGACAATTCTGCTGGATTATGTAGCTCATATCAGCAGTAAAACAATCCTTCAAAGGCAAAATACTATAGAAAGAAGAATAAACCAAAGACTCCAAATAACAAAGGCCAGATACACAAATGTAACTAAGGAGCTGAAGAGGCAAATAGATGCCTGGCAGGATTTTAAATCATTCAGTACAGACACTCATCACCTGCTAGTGATTATTGGCGTCTTCAGGCTCCTTCAGACCCAAACACTTCCTTGACTGAGGTTAAAATTCCTATCAGCTTCAGGAAAACTATTTTTAACTCATAGCCTTAAAATTTGCATCTTTGGTATAGCATCCCTAAGGTAAATGGAATTTACCTAGTGGATGGGTTTACCCTATTGTGAGCATTGACAATATGCTTTCATAAATACAGTTCTGTCTTTGCTCACTTGGGTCATCCCCCTGTGAGGATGTGAAGTGCATCACATGCTGATCTAAGCCTGACTGTGCAGAATAACCAATTTTGAGCAAAACTGGCTTACTGAGTAAGACAAAAAATTTCTAGCAGTGGGTACCAACCACTAATGCTCTTGCACTTTGGAAATTACTTTTCTGTACTGCAGACTCCTGAGTTTGGGGCAAAAATACCCTATGCCAGTGCTGGAAATAGCAAAACCACACTCCGTGACTGTGCCTCATAGTCCCAATGCCTTGGTGTTCATTCATCCAGGCCTATTGCAGAATGTGGGGCAACATTCCTAATCTGTGTACCTTGGCCTTCTCCCAGTGAAAATCCAAGTATGAGAGTTAAGACTTGGGACTCATACTGGCACACTGGCAGAACAGTCACGGGAGATAAGACGAGTTTCCAAATCTCTAGTAGCAGGGACAGGCCTTTTAACTGAGACTTGGCTATGCTGATAGTTAAAAATTCATCCAGTATCAAATATGGCTGTTTTGTTTGTTGATATTAAATAAGAGGATGACATGAGTCTTAAGCTATTGAGGTTGTGTGCAGGATGTAGAAAGGGATTCACGTCCTTTCTAAATCAGAAGAAATGAATGTAACACAGATAATAAATAAAAGGGAAAAAATTTACGTGCTGACATCTGTTTTAACCTTTAAAAAACACAAGCAAACAAATAGTGAGGCACATGATCTTCTCGGGACTGAGAATGACTAGAACATGCCAGATATGGTGGATAAAATGCAATATTACTGCTGGAACAAGCAGAGATGTGAAAAATCTAGGAAAATTTGCAAGTCTTTATTTGCCACAAGTCTGATGACAATGAGAAGTGTGTGAACATATGTTATGAAAAAAAGACTACTCTCACAAGTTATACAATGATAGGGTCATTTAATATTCTTAGCTCCAGTTCTGGTTGGTTTCTATATAATCTTGAGTTTGAAAAAGTTCAGTTTCCCCATGGAATATTGTTCAGCAGAGAGTTTGAAGTGCATTTATTCAGATAGGAGCCCTGGCATTTGAATACAGTAGAATTATAATTGCAATTCAATCCTATATAATTTTAGGTTTACTTCATCAAAGATTTATATTCTGTTTGTTTGGACTTTGCACACTTACAGGTTTCAGCTGGAAGAAAAATAACCATAGTGCACTTTTTACAAGTGAAATTGTACTTCTGTGAATGGTTCTTTCAAGTCCCTCTCCCCTTTGGCAGCAGTGAAGTGCTTTTTCCATTTCATATCTTATAATGTGCAATACTGAAAACAGGCCAGCATGGAACACCATAAAAATAAGTCTTCCTTGCTTAGGTCAAAATACATTTATCTCCTTAAAAAAGATTCTTTTCCAGAAGCTTGTCTATACATTAATCCTGCCCAAGGGCACATTTGATGTATGCTTTCACTGTTTATATGGCTTTTATAAACAACTGCTTGCTCTGGTATTGCCTAAAAAATTAATTTCTTACCTATCACGCAAGGACTGGAGAATGAAGAATGAGACTCTCCACCTGCTTTTTCTAAGAATGTTTCCTTAAAGAAAACACTTTCCTCTCCATACATGTCTCAAAGCACAACTATTCAGTTGAGGAAATGCATTTCTTGTCTCATCTCTTCACCCTTTGCTCTCACTACTACTATGATCTCATTTTTGTCCCCTCTTCTTCTTTAATTACACCCCACTTATACAAAAAAAAGAAAGAAAAGAAAGTAGCCATTTGGGAATGGCAAATCAGTCCATGGGGACTGCTTGGATTTTAAGGGCAGCTGCTGTTCAATATATCTGGTGTGTCACTTTCTGTTTTGTGCTGCTGTTTTATTGCTGCTGTGGGAATGGAGCAAAAATAGCGGCTACTGCAGTTCTGTTGAATAACCATCAGCATGATTCTACCCGATGTGTCAGTCCCTCACTGGGCAAAAAAATGTCCATATTTGATATCTGCTGCCCTACCCTGACCTGTAAATGAAAATAGCAACATGCTAAATAGTTTCAAAAAAGCATGATTAAGCTCAGCTGATATCTATAGGTGTGTTTGTGCTGCTTTGCGTGTGAGAATATACATACATCTCCAGAAAGGCTGATAAGAGTAAATAATTCATAAGCTGCATTCATTGTATTTAAATGTTAAATATGTTGGCGTTGGAATTCAGTGCAACTATCAAAACCTGAATTTGGCTGCAGCCATTAAGCTCCTGCATATTTAAAGTGAAATCACCAGCAGTCTGCTGAGTAAAAATTACACAAGCCCCAATTATTGACCGACCATCTCAGCTTGCCAGTTTATCCCTTTGCTGAACTCAGATTTATCTTACTCCCACGCTTGTTTCATTGTGACTGTAAAGTCCTGACATCAGAAATGCTGACTCATGAAATAGTAAGGAAGGAAAATTTCCGTTGCTGCTGCAGTGGCTGAAGTCACATGAATTTACCCCACTGTGGCTTCTCCTGCCCCCCTCGCTTCCTTGTCTGGCCTGCTGCTGGGATAGAGCAGGAAGGTATTAAATACATCTAATAGCTGCTGGTTAACATGCTGGGTACTGAACCCATCTAGATTGTTTTACCTCTCCTATTCAGCAGCAAAAGTTTCTCCTCCATCAAACCAGGCTTGTCACGTACTGAGTCTAAAGGGGCTTTTGTTCCAGCCAAGGCAGAGTGGCGACGTGCCCGCTGCTGTTCCTTGAACCGGCTGGTTTTCCCCAACAGATGGCACTGCCTTTCTCTCGTAGTTAGCCAAAAGTTTAAAAACATTTTGTTAAAAATAGATGCCCCACATTCTTAATTGGCAATCCGTTTTTCTATTTATTGTTAGGCACAAATCAAATGCTGTTTAGCTCTCAGGCAAGCTCGGTGCACAATACATAAAAGCATAATGTGAAACAGGCAGATATTTTCTTCTGTATCTGCTTGTTGTAACAGAAAATACTGAACAATTTGTGTTTTGTCACTAATATCTTCAGAAATATCATAAAATTGTGGGTGTTTTTTCCATTATGAAGGTAGAACCTTTTTGTTTAGTTAGCTGTCTAGGGCCTCGTGAAGTCTCCTATTTTCAAATAAATTAAGTCAATATTATTACAGCATCTCTGAAGTTACACTTATTGGAATGCTTAAAGCATTTTGTCTTTATCCTGGAGAAGGCTTCGAAATCTCTTGTCTTTCTCATGTGGGGCCAATGCTGAGTGGTCAGGGCTCCTGAGCTGTTGTCTTTGCAGAGGACCCCCTAATACTTGTTCTGGGATCGGGAAGGCTCTCTGCCTCCCTGGGGTTAGCTTTCTCACAGGGACTGGGAGCACAGCAGGGAATGTGACTCCAATTCTCCTCCAGCCCTCCCTAGGGTCCCTGGGGTAATTTGCCAGGGTAATTCCTTGTGGGTAATTAGCTACAGCTTCTTACCAGAGTCTACTAATGCCAGCTCAGCTCTTGGGGGGAGAGGACAGATTTGTCACTGGGGGTGAGCATCCCTCTGCTCTCTCCTCAGCAATCTAATCATTTCTGTGGCCTCTTCTGGGACCTGTTTAATTTCTGCAATTCCTTGGGCTATGCTGAGCAGAAAGGCCAAATCACTCCTTTACAAAATGAAATTGTAATGGCCTCACCATTTCCTAGTTTAGCCAGCACCTTGTCTTTCTTTTCGTGCTCGAGTTGTTTATGGTGGAGCAGAAGGAACATGTTTTGTTTAGCTTTATTTCTTTGCCTGTTCTTGCACAGGGACAGATTTCCAGCCAGCTGCCTGCAATTGTGCTCCTTTCCACCTCCCCCCACTACAGTCACAAATTCATCGTCGGGCCGGATCCAGACAAGCATTTTGTTTCCCTGCCGGAGCTCTTCCAGCGATGTCAATAGCACCCCTGCCCACAAATAGGGTTTTGTATGTGGGGGAAGGTGGTGTCAGCACGGCCCTTTTAGCACAGAGGCATGGGAGTAATTCTTTCTAATGTGCATTCACATGTGTCTCTCTCCAGTGACCTTCATTTGCTGCCTCTCTGCATATTTAGTTAGTTTATTAGGTCTTTCGGAAGCGGTTCATAATATTCTCATAATATTGGACAAGTCTCAATAATTCTATCGAATTCCACTGTTGTCAGCTGGATTCCAGAGCCCCTTCTCCTGTTTGCTAACATATTAAACAACACTGCACCTAACACAGTTCTTTGAGTCACCTCATTGTCAAAGCAATTGAAAGCCTTTTCTTCTTCCTCTTTTTTGGTGATTTTCACTTCCCAAGTTGGTTTTGTTCCCTTTGTTACTTCTTGTGATGAAGGATATCAGCTGTTCTTAGAAAGAGCAGTGGATTAATAGGATATACTTGTACTTGAGGCAGTTTTCGTTTAAAAAATTCTGCTCTATATTCCCTCTTTTACATAATTATAATCTGGCTGTTTTCATGCTTTATTTTTAAGAGTTTTATTTTCCTGGCAGTAGGGTAAGGTTTAGTATTAATATCCCAATTTTAAAGGCTAGCTCAATGTTTTCTAAAGCTAGTACACATGTAGCATCTTCCAGCAGCTAATGGTAATGAGCAAGGATGTAGTGCATTTAATTAGATCCTCTGACACTTAGTTGAAAATATTTGTATGCACGCGAGCCAGTTCTGGAGATCTGTTGCTCCCAAACACAAACGTTGCAGCACTCTCTGCTTTGAAGACAGCCTTTAACGTTGATTTATTTTTCTTACACGGGAGAAAAGGCATGCTGAAACGACATCTTGAAATCCTCTTTTGTGTAGAAGTGAAAACAAAATATTTGGGATCTTTCAACATGTCATACTTAAATCTCATTTGTTCCTCCTTCAGTCCTCCCGCTTCTTGGATATGTGCCTCCATCTGTGTGCATGTATGAAAGAATTACTTTTTAAAAATTGTGACTGCTTGCTTGTGAAATCTTTTCATGGACCTGATTTCTGTTCTGCATTTTTTAAGACAGTTGCATTGAAATTTTTCTGTTGGTTTCAGCTGATATAGGTTCTGTTTTGAAAGCTGACTGGTGAACAGCTTGCCGTGTAAACATAAACATTTATTTTTTTGGTAACTTCTGCTTCCTTTTTGTATCAAAATACCCATATTCTACTGGCTATATTATGATTGTAGAGCTTTATTGTTATTAAGAGCATGTTGTGTTATTTCTTGCATCGCGCCAGCCATGTGATTTCAGCCCCAAAGTCCCAGCTGAGCTGCAGTGTATCTTTTATAAAGGTGCTCATTCTTGCTGAAAAGGCATCAGCTTGTAACATCCATTGCTCTCAAGCAGTTAATTTTAACCTAATACTTACTTTACTTGTTAAAAATGCAGACATGTATTTGTCCAATCTGTATTTGTCTACTTTCTATTCTCCCTTGCTGGAAGCCCACTGCAGTCAGGACAGTCCTGTCCCAGCACTTCCCCAGTTCTGCCTTTTTTGGGGGTGTCTGTCTGCAGTTTAAGTAGGTGCTTTCTGCAGGTAAGGCTTCTACAGTTTCAAGTAAATGGGGGGCTCATTCTTGATTCTCTTTCAATATTGCAGAACTGGATAGCTGAACTGGACATGGCAATGCTGGTCCCATCAGTGATACATACCTGTAATATCGTCCCCTTCTTCATAATCATGCAAGTTTTGTGGTAACCTTAGCCCATAGATTGGTGAGGGAATACATGGTCAATAGATTTTCTAAGTCCTTTTCAATGTCACTGCATTTCAGTATATGGTATTCTGTGTTGTTAGTGTGACCTACATTCTCTCTTTTGACATATCTGACATTGTGTCTGCTTGTATTAAAACCTTTTAAAAAATATTAATTCACCTTACGAGCTGATTCATGTAGCACATTATAACTGAGCAATCCTTATCTCTTCAATGGTTATTTGACCATCCACATACCTTTAAATTAGCCAATTTAAATTATTTGAAGCTTTTTCTCTCCTGGGCAAATAAATACATTCCCATCAATTTCTGTTCTGAATGTAGTCAAAAGGGCTTTTAAAAAATTAATAGAAACACTGGAAATACTACCAGAAGCACCTAGATTCAGAGAAGTTAACTAATAGCAGTGACTTTTTTCAGTATTTAGTATGTTTTACTATGTTAGATATTTTGAATAGTGTTTATGTTTGAATAGTGAAAACTTTAAAAAATATTAAGATGCACATGCAATTTTTTCTGGCATCCAGATTTTTTGTCAAATATGGAAAATGTCAAGCCTGTTTGAAAAAATATGCTTTTCAACATATTGACTACGCATTGTGCTCTGACTATGCATTTCTCCACTTTTTTTTAATCATAATCTTTAACTTCTCCAAAGATTAATCTTTATTACAGCTACTGATCCATATGGTTCTTCCTGACTTTGTGAATTTCTCTGTAGCTTTAGCTCCTTCATTTTGTCTAGGTGAAAAGCTGCTTATCCCACCTTTCACGCTATCTACTCTAGAGGTTTTATTTAAGCCCTTCCTTTCTCAAATCACTCTGGAGGTGTTCAAGACCAGGCTGGACAAGGCACTGGGCAGCCTGATCTAGTGGGAGGTGTCCCTGCCTGTGGCAGGGGGGTTGGAACTCGATGATCTTTAAGGTCCCTTCCAACCCAAACTATTCTATGATTCTATATTTTTTTCCTCATTCTTTGCATCCCTATACATCCCATGCCAGAAACCCATATCAAGACTGGTTTACACAGTCTTTGCTTTCTCCTGCAGCCATATCCTGCTAACAGATCTCATAGATGTACCTTCAAAATTCCTGGCAGAGAAGTTATTTCATCTTCTATCACCTCACCCTGTGTCCTGTTTCATCTGGGCAATGTAAGTGTAAATGTTGCCATTCAAACTTAGTGTCTTGGGCCGCAGAAGAGATGGGATGCTAATGTGGTGTGCTAGTCTTGGACTGGTGATGTAGGCTGTCATCTTCCCACTGGCCTGAGGGCTCATCTTTCAAGCCAGCATCACATCTATTGCAAAAGACACTGTGTTCAATTTTAAAGGTGAGAGCAAGAAAAAAGGAAAGAGTGTGTAAGGCTTAAAAGGCTCTGGCTGGATGTTTTCTGTAGATATAGTCTTAGGTCTCAGCTTGAACCATAACATGAATTTGAGGTATCCCTAGTAGTAGAAGGTCTGCAGAAGAGGATTTCCTGTCAGGAAATGGCAGCTCTTAGGATTTGAATCTGCAGTGGTGTGGATGTTCTCTGGGGATAGAAGCAAGTTCTTTATTGCTTGAGAAGAAATTTAAAATATAGTAACAAATAAATAATAGCATTCTTCATTTTCCCATCTCTACTTAGAACCTATGGGAAATAAGTTATTTTCACACACATTTCATGGAGTTTGTGATAGCTACCTGTCAGTTGTCATATGAGTTGTTATGAGATCAGTAAAGCCAGAAGAACAAGAGGTGCTTGCTTAGCCTGTTTAATGTTTTCTTAATGATAACAGGGGACACTTGGCATATTAGTGTTTCCTCGAAGAATATCCAAATATCCACAGACTTAAAAGATCAAAGAGAACAGCAATACTTTTGGCTATGCTGGGCATGATTCATGGGAGTATGATCTTGCCTAAGTATTGGCAGCATGTCTGAATCTCTGTCAACCAGCCAAGACCCTGGTTGCTTAACTCTGTAGGTCATCAAAGGTAGTAATTCTTAAGGGTAATTTGAAGAAGACAATTCCAGGTCCTGCTGAAGTGACTTCAATTCCTGGCTGTTAAATGTGTTAGTGACTGCTGTATAAAAGCTATTGTTTTAATAAGAAAGTTTGGTTTTGCTAGGGAAAAAGAGTAAGTAAGAGAAAACTGTAATGAGGACAAGGACAGCATTTAACACTCACACAGACTGCATGAGACTCAGCTTGTGAAGCGACTGAACTAGTTACAGATTGTCACATTCTCACTAGGATTTTGCCTCCCATCACCTAACTGTGACTGCAGACAAGCTTCGCCCTGGTAAAGGGGTACCTCGATTCTGCTTTAGAATTAGAATTAGAGAGGAACATCAAGTGTTTGGCACAGAAAGCAAGCAAAGCTGAGGAGCCCAGATCCTGATACAGCTGTGTTGGGAGCGCCTAGAGGTGCCTCTAGAAGCATTATGTTAAAATTCTGAGCTTTTCAGGCTAACTATATCTTAGTTTTTTGCCTTTTGAAGTGAAGAGCTGTTGTGCTGACCATGTATAAGAAAACCAATCTTGTTGCTAACAGATACATAATAATGTATGAGACACTGTTTGTTTAGCTGAGTCACTTGCGGCCAGAGATAAGTGACTGTTCTAGCAAGTAATAAGCTGTCATGTAGTGTTTCTTAAATGCATGGATTCTCTGAAACCCTGTTCCAGAGGTCAATAGCAGAGCAGATGCAATTGTCTGCTGCATCACAGAGACCTCGAGTGTCAACTCTGCATTTCCCTTTATTTTTCATTCTCCTGAAGTGGTAAACTTCCTCAAGAATTTCCTTCCAGAGTGAAGAAGCTTTCACTAGAAGCCAGGGAAAAGAACTGACTGTTTAGTATGGAAATTGTCTTGTGATTATATTTTATTTCACTTTTTATTTCATATTGTTCCTTGAGAAAACAGTCTGTTTATTATTACTACCATTTGCCGGCCAATACTATTTTAATAATTATTTTGATTTTTGTCCTGGTGGTGGCCAAACTTACCAATTAGAATTCAGTGGCAGTCAAATCAGACTGTTAAAATCTATTCTGTACACATTTCTAATGTGTCCTCATCTTGAATCTTGTATTTGGTTGATTGCTACATTTCAAAGGGACAGAACTAGGAAAGGTATAATAGGGAAAGAGTAAATAATGCAGACCCTTCAGAGGATCCACCAAGGGGAAAGAGACAAAGATGTGCACAATAATGAGTGTCATGGAGAAAGTGATTAGGGCGTAACTAATGCATTGTTTCTGACAATACAGGACCTAAGGGGGTTATGATGTTGAAGTCACACAGGGAATTTAAAACAAACTTTTCTCATGCAGGGCATAATTATTTTTGTGGAGCTCATTCCACAGGATGTTATGAGTTCAGAAAAATAAGATACATTACCAACAATAGGTCCGTGGGGGACTTTTAACATGATGGTACTTTGGCAAGCTCTATTTCAGAAAGTCCTCTAAACAGCTGATTGCTAGAAGCTGAGAGAGCATGCACAGGGATTTGTCTGGTTTCTTATTCTTCTCCTCTAAGAATCTCTGGCTAATAGCCCAAAGGTACAATGCAGGGCAAGGATCTGACCTCTGGGGATGTGTTCATGTATATAGCAGCAGAGGCACAGGAACACAGAGCATGCTCATTGAATGACTGATATGGTCTGGTGATCTCCTTCAGTAGCCAGACAACAAGAATCCAAATCCACTGTAACTTCATGTAATTCAGCTAATCTCAGTAAAGCCAGTTTACACCAG
Source organism: Turnix velox (assembly GCA_013400935.1). NCBI lineage: Eukaryota > Metazoa > Chordata > Aves > Charadriiformes > Turnicidae > Turnix > Turnix velox. Next base: position 38,906 of record VZTY01005753.1, read on the forward strand.
TGCTAAGGTATAGAGATTGGTGGTGCCCTAAAGGGGAAACATTCACCATAATGTGCCTCTAGTTGTGATCTCCTAACCATCCAGACTGCAGAACTTCATGGTATCTGTAGTAGCATTCTTCTTACACACAGAGCTAGCTTCTGAGGAAGAAAAAGAGGAAGAAGAAGGTATTCAGGATCCAACTGAGCAGCTGAACTGCAGCAGGAGCACATGTGGAGGATGCTGGACACATTATAGACCATGTATGATTGGCAAGATAGACCCAGCCTGCTTTGAGATGCTGAAGTAAGACATGGCTACATATGCAAGATATACTGCAAGACATGCTGCAGTAGAAGCTCACAGATCTCCAGTGACAGGTCATGTGTGCTCTGATCATTTGGTAAATATGAAATATCTCCCCCTTAATCATGAATTAATTCAGGAAGGAGTGTGTATTGGCATGGAAAAGAAAGTAATCAGCGTGGAAAAGAAATTCTGTGTGTGGGATTGCCATGAAAAAATGGTAGAAGTACCTGAAGGATGGATGAAAGCTTCACCAGCTTGGTGACACTGAGAAGTAGTAAGAAGCAGGGGATGCTTTTGATATAGGACAAGGCATGATATCAAGGCTAAGGAAAATTTATAGAGCAAATCCTGTATGATATAGTGGGGTAGAAGACAGGCAGGAAGTTAAGAGAGGACAGTGGGGAGATTCAGAAGAGATTATGGATCATGTCAGGCCCAGCTGGCTGCCTGCTTTATGACTGGATCAGTCAGTAGGAATAAGTATTTGTTGAAGGACAGGGAGTGATGTAGGCAGGCTATGTATTGATGTCTGGGACTGAGAGATGAAGGGGAAAGCTTGGAATATCAATGAAGATAGGGAACTGAAGATTTCCAAGGCTTCAAGAATGCTCTCAATCCTTGCTTCAGTGGTAAATGGGTGTCTGGTCAGGACTACAGAGAAAGAAGAACACATGGACCTCCCTGTGTGTTCTGAGTTCAGGTAAATTTGGGAAGACAGCTTTGTGAGGTCAGCAGTGAATGAGTAATAAGCTCATAAATGCCCCAGAAATACCAGGCCTCTGGAAGACCTACACCAGCATCAGGCAGAAGAGGACAGTGCACCTCATTTATTTCTGAGTAATGAGGAGAATGTGGTTTTTGCCCTGGCTCCTACTGGAGACACTGACTCCCTTCTCAGGAAAGGAGGAGGAATGTTTTCTGTTGAGATATGTAACAGCACAGCAATAATTCATCTCTTGCTCATCATTTAAATTCAGCAGAGAGAAATAACATGTCCTAAGTGGGCAGGTATCAGGTAAAGACTACCAAGGTTCTTTTGTTTTGTAACAATTGATGGGTAAAATTTAGTTTGTCTTTTTCTTTTTTATTTTTTCTTTGTCATTTGCCTTTGTTCAATAGTTTTTGACAAATTTATTAGTCTTTTAAAAATTACACAAGCAAAGGTGAAATTGGTAAATTTCCTTTAATATTACTTATAAACATCTCTGTTTATTATACAGGTATATTTTATCTATGTATAAATAGTCAAGTTTGTTTTTCATAGCTCTCATGCATCTAAGTGTAATATGACATTATTGAGTTACAAGAAATTTTATGAGACTAGGTTTGAGTATTATTTTACAAATTGCATAATACTCTTCTTCAATTATGCTCCTACCAGAAATTTCAGATAGAATGTGACTGCAATGATTTTGATTTGAAATTTTCTAAATGCATTTGAAAAACACGACGACCACCTGAGCAATAAATTCCACCTTGCATAGAAATAAACACTGACAGCTGCTATAATTATAGAAAAGAGCATGACTTTAATATTAGATTTCTGTAATCACAATTTTAAGACCTCTTTTGTACATCAGCACAGTAATAACAATGACTGCGAGTCCTACACAGATAACAGTTACTCTCAAACATGCTGTTCATTCATTTAAAAGCATTGTCAATATGTAGGAGCCATCAATACCATATATGCATCTCTCATCTTAAACTGACACTTGGTATTATTTGATTTAATTTTGGAAGGACTTACCAACAACCTATCAGATATTTAAGGAATGTACAGTATACTTGAGTTGATACAGGTCACTTATTTATTTAACTGTTGAAAATTTCTTTCAGCTCCCTGCATCTATTTCTATATGTACGAATTATGAGACCTTGAATAATGAACGTGTTATTTAAATTGTGCTGTGACACTGCATAATGCTGAGAAGTCATTTTCTACAGTTCACTATTCTCATAGTCAATGGTGCTTGACTTGATTACCAGTGCCTCATAGCTAGAGTAGATATGGGCAATGTTTTAAATTTGTTAAAAATTGGTTAGATAAAATTGTATTGAATGAAAGAGAGTAGTTCAGAGAGCCTATTCTTTCTGATAGGTTCCTAGATGTGTCTTAATTATCATGTATAAAATATCCACCATAGATTAGACTTTTGTATAAAAAATAAAATAACAGGGTGAAGGAACAGCTGAGTGTTCTTCCTGGACTCTGCAAAATGAGAGTGGAGGAGGTGAACCCAGCCTTACAACCTGCCTTACATTCCTAAACCACAATTCAGGACAACTGTGGTGATGTCTCTACAATTATTCTTTCATGGGTAAGCAAAAGGTGAGCAAAGTGGTAAGTTCTGATATCCTTCTGAGCCAGCTAACAGGGCAGATATAATAATTAGCTTTGTTACTGTAAGCTATATGCTTATAGGAGAAAGGAGAAAGTAGAGAACATTGTGCTCAATGCTGGTCTGCATGACAGGCTGCTCTGCCTGTGCAGCTTTACTGCACTGGAATCCAGCATGGATTCCATTCTATACTGCAATTCTATTCCATTCTATACTGGAATGCCCCAGCATAGCCTCCATTTTCTCAATAAAACTGATTTTACCCTCCACTATTTATTTTCTTGGTGATACTAGTCGAGCAAAATCATGATGCAGCCATGTAAGAAGAATTTTGCAGGTGTAGCATACTTCTATTCCTGTATGATGAAGCATTGAGGGGTTAACCTACAACATCTGGAAGTTTTTAACAAATGGGGAAAAAATGGCTTTCTATGAGCAGCAGAACTACTGAGGTTGTGTGTTCCTTGTCAACCTGAGAGTGGGTATAGCTGGTGGATATGGCATATGCTGTTAGCCGGCACACTGCTCCCAGACTGCAGTGTCTGAGTTGTGTGCCTTGCTCCAGTTGAGGTCAATAAACGGGGTTACTCTCCTCTGCTAAAACCTGTGGGAAATTCATAGTTTGGAAGTTCCTACCTTTAGAGTATGACAGCCTTGAAATGCATTTCTGAAACGCATCTTTGTTTCAGATCAAGACAGGATCAAGCTGAGGTGTCACTGAAATGGCTTCATCTTTGCAGTATGTTTCAACTTCAGTGAGTTATCAGAAGAGCAATAAAATTTCTGTTGGAAACATTTTGACCCAGTGTCCATGTAGGTTACTTGTCTTCAGGTTTCATATCTATTTCTCAGGACTGAATAATATGCTGTGAGTCAGGGCTGACTTTACCCATGTCACAGCTCTCTTACTTGCTCTTACATGTCTCATTCTTCCTTTCCATGGCTCATATTGAAACTGGTTTTGATACCATCCCCCCTTGCCACGTGTACATGTGGAGAGGGTTTATTTCATTCTTCTCTGTTGTATGAACCCTAGATAACCCATGCCTTCTTGTCCCCATATCCTTTCAATCAATTTAAATATCTAATGAGATATTAACAAAATTAAAAGAAAAAGAAATCTTTAGTCCAAGATACTGGAATTCTTGTGACATGTATTTGAAGCAGTTTATGATCAAATAGTATTTTTTAATTTGTCTTGATTCATGTGAAAGTAATTTGAATCCACATTAGTATTCTGTGAACTGATCATTAACACTTTTCAACTGATTTAGTAAACATATATTGCTTCCAAAATAAATAGAAACAGGAAAGGAGTACACTTAGTGCAGCTGAGGCATGAAAACATACACATTAACATGCAAGGCAAAACTCCAGTGTTGAAATGGGGCAGCACATCAGAGTTATTTTTCCAGCCCCATTTTTGCATCTCCAGAGGATGCTTAAAAACAATAGACTGAAAATACTAAAATACATTTTTTTTTTTTTAAATAATACTGCTTCATATCCACTACAAAATGGTGCACTGACTGTAATAAATGAATTGGCACAGCTCCTCTGAAAATATTGGGCAGTCAGGAAAAAATGACATGGTGAAGCTAAAGTGCACATATCTTCCAGGAGGTTTGGCTCTGTGATAGCCAGTGAGACATTTGCACAGCCCTGTTTGACCAGAGTCTCTCTGCATCCCAGATGACACCAAGGCCAGCTCTGATCTAGGAGCCATAAAGCCATAGTAAAGCATTGCTATGTCCAAACTAACAAGCTTTTCTCAAAGCCTGAGCCTGGCATTACTGAGCTAATGCAGCTCTGTTGTGTTCAGGTCAGTGTTGGCTGTGTCCTGCCACTGTGGCAAGCAGGAGGAAGGGCTCTGGTCTACCTGTCCTTGCCCTATCTCTGCTGGGAAATGCACAAAATCTCTGAATTTCCTCTGCAAAAGCTGTCAGGTTGTCTGATGCAATGTAAGCTCTCTTCAGAGAGGGAGAAGGACATCATACTTGTGCTTCTGAGACTTCTGGAGTGATGCTGACTTCTGGAGTATCCTGCTAAAGATGACACTGTTTCAGGTGTTTCAAGGATGGATGCTGACAGCAGCCGAGAAGCATTTGGCACAGTCCAGAAGCTGAGTGCAAAGGTGACAGTCTCTAGTAGCTGACTAGGACTGGTTCTGTTTGCACCACCTGCCAGCAGACCCAACGGCCAGACAGGACAGACAGCCCCTCCTCATCTTCATTTGGACTAGAGAGGTATGGAAAAGATTTAAAGTCAGCCTTGTGCCTCATGCTGGAAGAAGGATTCAGCCTCGAATCTGCTTCTATTCAGAATGTTTCAAGGTAATGTCTTATAAAAAAAGTCTTGCAGAAATATGGTAAATATCTGCAGTGCCCCACTTTGTTCTGTGTTCTCTGTCACATCTCTCAGGATTGTTCTTGCCACAGTAAGGTGTATTTCAATTTTTTTCTTTTCTGCTCTAGTGCATTAGTGCTAGAGGACTCCCTCCCTGGAGAAACCAAGCACCTAATTTTGAAATTTTAAACTGTGATTCCACATTAAAGCAAAGATTTTTGCAAATCCGGCAAAGGCTATTGCTGACTGGCAGCTATGTCTTAGCTGCACATATGGGAAGATGGAAATTTTTAGTGAAGAGGCATAAAGTGCTTCTTGAAGCAGAGATGTGAAATCACATCAAATGAAATGTGCACAGGGGGTCCTTTTTCTTTGCATTACATTATAGAAAGTGATTCATTGTAGATTATAAATAATGATGATCTGGGCCACACTCTTGTGTGTTCAGTTCTAATTAAAATGCACTGAGCTCCCAAAATGATGCACCCAAGCCAGCTTTCTTAGGACGGCGGTTATCTTCTACATAACTACACCTTTATCCAACAGCATATAAAAAGAGCAATGATGACATCCAGAGGACAGATAGTTTAATCATAGGTGCTGTAGGCATCCTCAGCAAATTTCCTGGGGATATATCTCTCATCTACTTTTTCTGTTTGAAGTCTGTTCCCATTAAATCACCTATTGACAGCCTGCCGAGTTCTTCTAATTCTTAGTTTTTATGAAACTGATTTTGTAAAGTTGATTGTTTCATCCCCTGTGCAAAAATTACATGTATAAGGTAAAACTTTGTTAGTTTCATCATTTTTTTGTGTGCTATCATCTTAAGTTGTCACTGAATCCAACTGAAAAGTAAAGCACTCCTTTAAGCTATTGGTAAACTTCAGGTTAATAGCTGTCTGGCTTACTTCACCTGCAAGGGCTCCTGCTGTGGAACCATTCTCTATATGTAGGAGTTTATATAATCTGTCTTAGTAGCCTTCCATGCCCTGGTTTGGCAGTTATTTTTGGGTTTGATTTTGTTTGCAACTGCAAGAATTCTGGCCAGGTGCACCATATGTAGAAGCTGCTGCACAGAAAAGCCTCTGAATTGCACAGAAATGTCTATAGATGGGTGTCTATTTTATTGACAAATTTGAAAGAGATGCATTACCGATGTTAGTCTGTTAAGCACAGCTCTGCAATCAGAATTTAATTGAAGCATGTTAGCTATAATAGGTTAGGATATTTGTGTTCTTCAGCATTTTATGAATTCAGAAACAGATGGGCTATGACCAGGAAGCAGTAGAGAACAGACTGGCGTAAAGCAGGTTGGCTCTGTGACAAGTGCAGGTACAGCTGTGGTATGTATTTTATTCAGCATGCCCACCTACTGTATCAGCAGCCTGCCCGGCTAGCAATTCGACTACAACTGACTTAATGAAGACTAGAAGTAAGCATGAATCCAGACTTTCCATGGATCATAGTATTTGAGAACCCAGAAGAATCAACATGATGGAAATCATGCCAAGTAATTTTTTTTTCTCCTTTTTTTACCTGCAAGAGATAACAAAAGTGTTTTGAGGGGGGAAAATAATATGATCAAGTTATGATATGTTAAAATATTCTCCTTTTGGTTTTTGTTTATTGAGGTTTTAAAACTGAAGAAAGAAAACCTTATTAAGGAGTAGCTTGTATCTTAAATCACCATAATTGTTTCAAAGAAGATGATGAAATCCTGGCTAAGACTGCTTCTGTTAGTAAAAGGAGACAGTAGGGTGACAGAGGAGCCAGTTATTGAATGTTTCATGCAAGAGGTATAGAAAAGGTATTTTTGCTGCCATTTTGGCCAATGTTTTCAAGTCTCGTGGGAAAAGAAATTTTTGTGGCTAAAGAAATGATGAAAGAGAGTCCTTGATCTGAACATTCCTCAATTGGAAACTTGGTGCTTGCTGTTTTGTGCATTTAAAAGAGGCACCTCTCTTTGTCTTTTGGAACTCACTGTATAGCTGATTGAATGATCTTGCATTTAGGTATATTATGCCTTTTTATCTCTATATCTATCTCACATCATATATTGTAACCTGCAGTAACTTACAGTACCCCATAAAGTGAATTAGGAAAAGCTACAACCTATAATTATTTTATATGATGATTGTCTGACTTGAAATATTGAGATAATTATCAAGTTAAATTCCTATGATCCCTGCAATTTCTATGAAACCCCGAGATGTCAGTGCTTGAGTTCTGGCATGTCTCCTGAAGTAAAATTATACCACCTCTACCTAAGGTCATAATTAAAGATGTAACAAAGCTAAGTGTAAAATGGTGATACAATTTGAATGAAAAGCAGAATAATCCCCATAATTACAGAGGGTGCAACTAACTGGCCACAAATTCCACCATTCAGGAGCTATGTACTGCAACCCATAGGTGGAAGGGACTCTTGATGCAGCTGCACAAATGCAAAGAGAGAACCAGGGGTGTGGTTCGAGAAAACAGCCTGTGGGACCATTTGATCTGGAAGGTGAATGGCTTCTTATAGAAATCTGCGGAGTCTTGGGAAAAGCCTTGATGACAAAAGTCACTCTACTGTGACAATTGTTTGAGACTGAGAAATATGCTTTGATCTTCAAAGTGAGATTGTGGGACATGTTTATATATTACTTCTTATTTGTGTCTGGATTCCTAAGAAAAAATTTAAATCACAACTAAATATTGTTTTAAGAGCAGCAAATGCAGCCTGATCTATTTATGTGTATCTACCTCTGAGTGCACACATGCATCTATATTGTAAGCATAAATGTGGAATGGAGTTTACATTTGGAAACAAAGTCCTGGAGGACAGGTATAATTTTATTTTAAGGGTCCTTCCTTTGTTGTGCTGCAGGTGCTGTAGCAGTGGAGCCAGCAGGGTTTAAATGGCAAAGACACTACTGGCAGTGCCAGTTCAGGATGGAAAAGCAAAGAGCTGCTGCTCAGGGATTCAGTTTCACAGAGTTATTGTGCTGGCTGAGCTGTATGTGCCATGTATCTTGCTTACATCTTGGACTCTTGAAGATTTTCTTTTCTCTCTTTCTGTTGTCCAAGCTTCACATTTAACCTTTGAGGCAGTTTTGAATGTATCCCTTCATAAATCACAGTCCAGTAGCACTAACCTCAGGCAGCTCTTTAGTGTTTTTGACTCCCTTCTCACACTGTTCCTCCTCAGGCTTCTGCTGGTCATTCTCATTTCTCTCCTGATGATTTTGTCACTTCTCTTCAATGTAAAACTCAGGGGATCTATGAGCCTCTATGCTGCGACTGTTTGTGATGTTGGGGCCTCTGCCTGATGCTACACTTCGCTTCATTTACCTTTCTCATTTCATTGCATTCCCCATGTTCCAGTGGTGCTGCCTGCCCCCCCGCTACTACTATAGGGCTGACATACTGTCCATCAGATCCTGTCCCCTCCAGCTTCCACCAAAATATGTTACCTTTCATGTTGGTGACTCCCTCAAATACACTTAATCTTCTGTCTCCTCTAGAATTTTTTCTGTTTGCTTTCAAATGTCCCCTAGCTGTTCCCTTGCTGAAAAAAACACCTCTGGACCTACTGATCCTTCACAAGCTTTTTAAAACCGTTCTCTGGTATTTCTTCTGTCAGCATTTTTACAGCATTTCAAGTCTAGTTGGTGTCACAAAGGGGAAGAATATTTCACAGCAAGGGTAAAATACTACAGTCAGTTCCATACAGGCTTGGTTCTGAAAAGTCACTAAAGTGAAGTGTGATGTTGGATGAAGGGATTAAGTGATGGCTCTTTGAGATTTGTCCAGACATAAAATTGTACCTAAGCTCTGGCTTAACCTTTTTTCAGATGACAGGAAAAAAATAAGCATTAAGAAGTATGTCAAAAAGAAAAAAAAAATGTAGTTCTGTCAGCTCCTCAGGTGCAGAAATGGTTCCATCCAGAACCTGCTAGAAGGAAGGCTATTCTAGAGTTATTCTAGATGTTATTTTTGGTATTGAGGTAATGAAGGATAACTGGCCTGGACACTGCAATCAGTTGTGTTGGCAAAATATCCCTTTGTGAATAGAAATATTGGAATGTGATCTCCTGCATGTAGTGAGCTCCCATGAATGCTGGATAAACCCCAGAGCAGTTCCAGCCTTGTCTGTCTTCCGAAGCCGAGTGCATGTGCCAGCCAGTCCCACAGCCAGTCTCGCTGAGTATCTGCAGTGCTAAATCTGGGAGTCAGAACTGTTCCTGAAAAGAGCTCAATAAAATAATTCAAGGAAGCTGCTTGATTCAAAGAGTTCAAGAATAAGGGCAGCATGATGTGAGCCCGGTTTTATTTTCATAACTGCAGTAACAGACACATTTCTGTCTTCAGATCTCCACAGGTGTTTGCAGGGAAAGCAGATGGTGAGCTGAGAAATTTGGCTGAGGAAAGCATTCAGGTATTCTCCTGAAGAGAACAGAATAAGATCTTAAATTAAGAGAAGATGGGATGTTCTTTACAGTAGAGCAGACCAGGAGCATTTCTTTAGGATCACCATTCAATTTGCTCATTCTTATACGAGTGAAATCCTGTCATCACCAGGAAAAATCTGAAGGGTGTTAGTTTTCTGTCCCAGGAACACTAAATCCTGGCTCCTTTTAATGAGAATTGGGGAAACTCAGAGAGAAAGTACTGCTTCTGATGTACCACATTCCCACCCAGTTTAAAAGCTCCATAGTTACTTAAAAGGTGTGCTGGAAGGCAAGAAAGAACTGAAGTTTTAAAGTATGGGCCAGAGAGCTACACATTGTGTCATTTCATCATCTGTGCAGGCTGTTGTGGTTCTGATATAGGTCCTGATGGATAGTTGATGGATGGGGTGAGATCCATAGCTTTGCTGAGCTGAGGATGAGGGCAGGGAGCAGACATGGTACATATTATAGCAATTAATGTTTGTGAGTTCCTGAAGTCCTATTCTGAGCTCAGTATCTGGGCTGTAAGGTGACACTGTGCAGGTTATTTCTAATTGCTGGTGAAAGTAGTAAGTGGCTGATTAAGGACGATCTCAAGTTCTAGCAGAATGAGGATGCCAACTGATCTTTAGGAAGAGGAATTTAAATGTATGTAAGCAGAAGGTGTGGGAGCAGAGTAGATGAAAGAGAAGTTATAATGGGAGACAATGCTTTTTGTATGCATGGAATAAGGGGAGTTCATTTTTATGGAAAAGGGTTTTCATGAGGTGATTCTGTTCTAGTGAAGAAGATAAAAAATTAAATGCTGTCATGGATTAAACTGAAGAAGGATGTAAGAAAACAGATTATAAGTAAATAGGAAGAGCTCTATTAATTTCTATTTTTCCTTTTAGTTTTGTATTTTACATTGAATAAGCTATAAATGGGTCAAAAGCAAGAGCCAGAGCAAATTCTGTAGGGTTTGAAGTGTTTGGTTCCATCTCTGCCAGATCCCTGCTGGAAAGGATGCTGGAGAAGTAACATCCTTTTCAATAGTAACTCAGTCCAGAAAGTGAGAATAATAGTTCTGACTCAATCACAGGCTGTTGGTGGAAGATTAATGCCAGGAGACATGGCCAATTCTCTTTCTTTGTCAATCTACTTCTGAAATACAGCACATGCCAATTATTTCTCTTAGAGATGTGAGAGAGCTGATATGGAACACAGATGAAATCTGAAGAATAATTAATAGCCATTTTTCACATCTTTCTCATTGTCTTCCTTCTCTTTCCTCTTATGCTTCTGTGTCTTGTTCTTTCTAAAGCTACTGCAAGTGGGATGGATGCTGAAGGAACAGCAGCTAGTTTTGATGCCAAATAAGTGTTCCATGTTTTGTCTGATACAGGGCAAGACACATTCAGGATTTTTGTTGAGCATCAAATTGTATAAATTGTTTTATTAGTAGTCCATCATACAGAGATGTTATGTTACTGGATTTGTCACATCTTCACATCAATTTACAGTTTGTTATTATTGCATTAAACATTTAAATTAATTGTGACGAACCATACTGAGATTGCAGATATGACTTGATGTTTTGTTACACTGATTTTCTTTAAAGGTACCTTTTTTTGATGAAGTGATATTCCAAGTCTCTCTTCAGTTTAGTGTGAAGGAGCATTTCTGTTATCTCCTGGTTTTCTGGAGGATGAGGTATGATGGTCCCAGTAGCATTTCTATGAACTCTGTAATAAGTGATGGTGATTGACTCCATGCTGGCTGTGAACATTCAGAGGAGGGTTTGAAAAATTTTCAAGCTGCTTTATGATACTGGTATGACCCTCAAAGTTTTTTCCATTACTCTGAGGCTGCGATGGTCCCAAGTGTAATTCCTAAGCAATGCTCGCTTGTTCTTGTTTTTAATGCTCTGGCGAGAGACCCATCCACAGCTTGTGCTACTGAATATATCTCCATGGTAAAACTCTCCTTCTCTTGCCTGAGGTGCTGACATGCCTGCCCTGAGAGCCCTACCCTGATGCAGAGAAGAGCTTGACCTCTTCTAGTCTCGAGGAATGGTAACTTCATGCTTCTGTGGTCCATGGTCTCCTTTAAAAGAGCAAGTCTGGAATAAGTTAGCATATGGAAATAAGTCTGGGAGTATCAAAAAGTATACAAACAACATATAGATCCATTACTATATGAGGCAAAGGCAGATTTCATTTTGTGCAGAAATTATATGCCAGTTACATTTAGGTATTTACCTGACCATCCCTCCTGGCTCTTTACCCCTTTCACTAAGTGGCAGATGATTTCAGCCCTACCCCATCCCACAGATGGGGTCTACTGCAACAGCAATAGAAACACCATTGCTGTGTGAGTGACTGGGGTGTGGAATATCTCAAATGGAGCTGTGAGTCTGCTCTGGTGAAGAACTAGCAGCATATTGATTTGTTTAAATGCTTGTGTTCAGGGCTGTTGTGCTTCCTGTTGCCTTTGTGCTTGTGTTTGCCTTTCACCTTCACACTGACACACAATGAGTCCCATGGGACTCTTTCCAAACTGTCACAGCCAGGGTATTTGTTGTCATCACAGATGCAGAGAAGGAAGGGCAGGAAATGCTTTGCTTTTCTCTTCCCTTTTGGGTGGCTTTAGAAGTTACAGAGCTTTCCACGTGAAGCCCTGGGGACCAGAACATGTGAAGCTGGATTTTTCTCTTCTTAGGGCACCTCAAAGGGTTTAGGCACTTTTTTATCCTTTTGTGGTTCCCAGCCTTCTCCAGTAATATCAGATATAGTGAAGGTGATTAATGCACCAAAAAGGAGAAGCCACTGAATCCCGTCACCTGCTACTGTCCAAGAAAAGGTCCAGAGATTAAAGCTGAGCTGGAAGGAGCTTCAGAAATGGCAAATATTTGGGAGAGAGAAGCAGCAGAAGAAGTCATAGGAGAAGAATGGATGTGGTGGATCAGTAGAGATCTTGGGCATCATCTGTCTTGCTCTGTTCATTCTGATTTGTGTGTAAGCCACAGGGAGATGGTAGAGTCTAAATGTGCCCACATGTACCAAGTTCCATTGCACTTTTGCATACTGCTCAAATGCAGCTCCATGCACTGTGCTGCTCTATCTCTCTTATGGTTGTGAAGGGAAACTTTGTGGACCAGAGCTTGCTAATGAGTCTTTTCGCATGTCTTCACTAATGTCAGTTCCTTTTTGCTTGGCGATTGAAGGTCACAAGATCATCAGGATAAATTAAGCTGGAACATTTCCTTCACTGCATTAAGGCTTTCTATGCATCTGACAACCTCCAAAAATCTCTCCCCAGACAAACACAAAAAAATGAAATAAAAGGTAGCATGATTATAAAAATAGCAAGGCTGCAACTGTGTAAACAAAAATGCATGTACAGTGATGTCTGATCTTTGTGGAACACTAACATGTATACCCTCAGAAACTGTAAGTAAATGCTGCATCAGGAGTTGCCCCTAAATTTTCCAAAAGTCAGACTTCCCCTATGGGAAGTCATTCATAGTTAGAGTTACCTTAGAAGTAGTGAACCATGGTTAATTTTATTTTGTTTTTTGGTGCACACAGAGAAAATGCTGTGGTATCTTGTGATGAAAAACCCGCTTGCATGTGCACACTAATCTCTCATACACTTGGAAAAGGCACTCCATGTTTTGGGAGCCATTCTCTCATTATCAGAGCCACTACGTTATGCCTTACAAACCTTTTCAGAAACTGATTAAGCTGCATCTAAAAAGCAGTTGGTTTTTTGGCCCTCAGTATTCCTATTATTGGGCAGCCATTCCAGGGCTTTTATCCATCCTGTGACAGCCAAAATAATTTTATTTCCAACCCTAGTTTATTCATTGCCAGTTCATGTCATGCAAAGAAACGAATAAATTATCAAATATGCCAGACTGCAGAACAAACAAAAGTGGTGTCACCAAACACCATATCCAGTATTTTGGGAGCAGACCTAAAGTAGATTCAGGAAGAAAAATCAATGCAAAAAGGCATATAGCTAATTAACGAGTACAATAAATGACTGCTATGAAAAATAGGCCATGTCGAGAATAATATCTGTCAAATGTAGCTAAAGACTGTCCTCCTTAATCCGTTTAAGAATTGAGAGGGTATTAAAACCTAGAACATGTAAATCAATTGTGAAAGTTCATAATTCACTGAACCTCATGTATCTCCAGGTTGATATGCGTGGAGGGAATTCCAACATGTCACTTCAGGAAAACTTAAGATATCCAAAACTGGAAGGCATGGAAGAAAACCTCCACCAGCAAGTCTCAGATTGCTGGCAAACTAGTGTTAAAAAGGGTGCTGTGTTTCACAATAAAGCAATCCAATGATGAGGACGCTGTGACATGATCTCTCCAAAAGGTGCAGAAGGTGAGATAAGCATCTGTCTCAATTCTTTACAGAGCCCTTGGGTTTGACAGTAGCAAAACATATGTTGCCTGGCAGGTGAGCCCACGTTTGATCTACATAGCACCTTCTTTTAATGCCTGTGGTCCTGGCAAGGGCTGCACGGCATGTAAGATGGCTTTTAATGAGTAAAATAGGATTTTCATTCCCAGACTTACAATTTTGAATACAGAATATTTAGTGGATCTATTATTCCAGAGATGCATTGTAATATTACTGAACCCCTCAAGTTCTTCATAAAATTCAGCTACATTAGCTTGGGAAGCAATGGAATAAAATCTGAGGATTTGTTGCTTGGCCTAACTTTGCTGTTTGTGTGTTTGACTGGCTGCAAGTGGACGTATCCCTATCTCTGAGAGGGATCTTTCAAAAGATTCAGCATGAATGAAACAGGAGAATCAAGCACATTAGCAGAAATATGTTAAAAAAAATTAACTCAGTATGTCACAGATATTAAGATACTAATTAATATGGTGGCTTATTATGGTGCAAGACTGACTTTTTCTTTATAAAAAAGCTGCCTTTCTGTTACGTTGTCAATCTGAATTCTAGTAAACACAGAAGATGCTATCACAAATCATAGTGTGTGTTACCTACCTATGCATGGTCCTCAGCAATTGGATGCCCTTAAAATGTGGGTGCTAGGAAAGGATGTTGATATTTCTTCATGAAAATACTGCTTCATTTCAATATATGAACAGACAACTAGGTTGCAGTTAATAGCTAAAAAGGTAACTTACTTTTTTTTTAACTGACTTTAGATAGACTCCTGAGCTATGAGTAACTATACTGAGGTTAGATATTAAATTATCTTTGAGAACAAAACTAATAAGCCCTAACTAATAATTGCCAGCTGCACGACGACAATTTGTTATTTCAGAGGAGCCAGCTTTGAAGTGATACAAAGGAACAAAGAAAAATGAGTTCATGAGCAGTTATAGCAGATATCACTTATCAAACAGAAACAAGATAGTGGACAGGCCAGGTTGTGTCTGTGAAATATAGAAAAAGCAAAATTGCAAATAGCAGGAAATGTGGCATCTAACATAGAAAAAAAAAATCAGAAAAAAGAAAAGGAACGTGGAAATCTAATTCAGTAATCTGGAGCACAGATTACAAAGTAAACTAGAAACGCTCCTGAATTAATAAAAGCAAGATAGAGTCCAGCAGTAAATTGGAATGCAGTTGGTTGAAAAGCACATATTAATGATTTCTTTCCCTCCTGTGCTGCTTTCTCTGCCTGGAGTCAGCTTTCCTCGGAGATTTCTCACTGCCATGATTGCTCATTTTTTCAGCAGAGATAATGAGATCGAGGCAGGAATTGCCCTCTTTCATTCTCTTATTCCATTTCATTTCTCTCCTTCAAATTGCACTACAGCAATGGCAGAGAGAACATCAAGGAAGTGAGTTGGTAGTGGTTCATGGTCAAGAAGGAAGGCAGTGTCTGCAGAGGAGTCTGAGATGAAGTTTCAGCTGGAGTTACTGCACGCTGTCCACTGAGGTGGGTTTCTTCATCTTCACCTGACTCTTCTGTGTGATGCTGCTTTGTAACCACAGAGAAACTGATATGGGCCAATGGAGAAAGAAAGAGGCAGCCATGAATTTTCTTTTATGTCTGTTGTTGGTTCATCCACTGGTGCACCACCTTGGAGCATTGTAGTGAGGACAGTTTTATTAGGGATAACCATAAATCTGTGTGCGCTTATTTTCCTAACAAACTGCTAGGAATCATCCTTGCCAGACACTTAATGCTCAAAATGGAGGCTCTCCTCCTTTGCTGCTTCCACAGATATCACCTGGAAAGCACAGAACAGGAGGAAATAGTAAGGAAGGTGTGTGCCCTGCAGAGTGCTCGGTCAACCAGAAGCCAAAATTGGCAGGGGGACCATCTAATTGTATTTGTTCTGCTTGCAAATAGATAAACCCCCTGCTAATTTCAGCTTCTGCTTACAAAAGTGCTCTGTAGCATTCGCTCCCCCCTTCCTCCTGTTCTCTCTCCAATTTTTCATCTCTTGGATGCCATTTCCTTACATTTCCAGCTCTGTTTTCTCAGTCTTTTAATCAATATTTAATATGTGAGTGAAAGAGTGGGCAGTTACCTTTCTTTTCTTTTCCCTCTACAAGTGCTGGTTCTCAGCTCTGGCTGCAGGAATGGTTGGCTCCTGGGAGCACTCGCTCACTTTGAGTAGTGCCTGCATTAAGGAGCCAGAGTCAAACCTGAGGCTGCCAGAGGGGGTTTAAAAAAGGCAATAATGACTAATTGACCTCTTTAATGAGCTTAGGAGTTATAAAGTAGATAATTGCAGTGCATATGACATATTTTATCTAGGTTTTCAGAAAATCTCTGATAAGGATCTACATGACAGGCTGTTTCTGAAGATGATCCTAACTGGGGCTGAGGAGGACACAGAAATTCATAAAAGAAAATGAATTTTCTGTGCTGAGGAATCTTTGTTCCCCAAAAGGGAAGAGTTAAGTGTGATTAATACCTGAATTCATAGTTTGATTTTAAATAAATTACCTAGATAGAAAGCCCCACCATAACTCGCTGTATGTGCTGATTATATTAAATTGTGATACATTGATATATACTGAGCACAAAATGAGTGGCAAGAAATACTCCTCGTGCTCCAGATCAGTTCAGTAATTGAACTGACACATGGCAAATTAAGTTTATTACTGAGAAATGTGTAATAATGAGCATTGTCCTTGATACAGAGATGGCAAACATAAAGTCCTTCTGGAATGTTTTGACAAAACAGGTTTTTTTTTTTTTCTTCTAGATGATGTGTATGGGGAGACAAGTACTTGAAAAGCTGACCTAGCTTCAGTATTTGATTTTTCTCTCTGTTACAGTGTATTGCTCCCACTCATTTGTCACTTATATTTTCAGTTCAAAGCAACGCTCTTTGTCAGGTTTTCTGAAATCCCCCCTCCATACCTTCATTAGGATGGAAACCCTAGTGAGCTGGATGCATGAAGAAAAGTCCTTCTGTCTTGGAGCTTGAAAAGCAGGAAAAGTGCAACAACTGAACTTGTTCTGGAATGTCTTGCCTTTATATTGGTGGCAGTATGGTAAAGGGAAATTAAAATAGCTATTTCACAGAACACTGTACTCAGATGAAATGGATGGTGTGGGTCTTATACCTGGCTTTTTATAGTGTGCACATTCTGCTTTACTCTTAAAAAAGCTTATGGCACGCACCTGGATCTTGAGAGATCTGATGAACTAATTACTTAATCCAGATCTAATGACCCAGGGCAGCATCTGTGTGTTTTGCTTTGTTTTTGTCTTAACACCAGTACTTCCCACTGTGGCTGCTGTGAGCCCCAGCACCTATTTTCATCTCCTTAGTTGTGCATCTCTGAATTCATCGGATTAAGTCAAGATGGTTTCTCGGTTTCCAGATTAATTTTTGAGGTATGATGGAGAGTTTCCTGCTAACAACTGTCAATAGAAGCTGGCAATCAGGGCAGTATTGTGGGAAGACTGTTGCAAGGAAGAGCAAGGGTAAGGGCTTCCATGCACAGACACCAGAGAAAAAGACAGGTGTTTATCGGAGAAATGGACAAACAGATGATGAAGGCTGAAAACAGTGCCAGAGTCAAAAGAGAAAAATAAGGTATATTTCTAACCTTTTTTTTTAGAAAAGAAGGGCTAAGTAAGTTGTGTCTTTTGTGGCTAGAAATCTGTGGTGATTAAATTTTGCAGAAAAGGGAGAGCCAAAGTCACAGGGGTGAGTCACAAGACAGCAGTCCCTCTGGTTGGTCCTGATGATCTTGGAGTATTTGTAGAGCTTTATTGATGCCTTGATTATAGTTACAGCACACTTAACTATGTAATTCATTCAAATTAACATCTTACTAGAATCAGTCCTTTTAGTTGCTACTAGTGGATGCAGACTTATTCCTATAGCATGTGCTCCTGCTTTGGTTTGTTTCAGCCATCAAGATGGTTTTGGTTTCAGCTTCCAGTGTTATGCTGATGACAGATCTATGTGATTTCTTTCTTGACTACTTAAAGTCATTTAATCTCTTTGAATTTACTATTAATGTCAACATTTTGAAATGTGTCTATGAAAATCCATCACTATCCTCTTACTTTTTCCTTGATTTCTTTTGCCATCTGTGCTCTGTTTCATGAAAGCAAGAAATTGACTCTTTTTCAGGATCATATTACACATTCTATTTACAAAGCTATCTTTTATGATTTGGAAACATCTCACAAACCAAGCAAGCAGAGGAAGAGAATTGAAAAGGATTTCCTTTGTAGCATATTTTACTTTCCCCTGGATTTTTCCCAGTAGTAATTAATTGCAAACACAAAAAACATTTGCTTCAACTCATAAAGTACATCATGCTAATAATGAGTTTCTACTTGAAAAGTATAGGCCAGATCCATTCCTGATTTTTCAGTTGTCAGTGCAACCTGGCTTATAATTTAGTTTTATACTGAACTCATCATGGACCTGGAAGGCAGTTTTAGAATAACAGCTTATGTTTTTGCATGTGTGGACAGCCTTGGTATCTCAATTTCTGAATTTTTATTTTCTTGAATAGTGTGATTTCCTAAGTTCTAAGTCAGGAATTTCAGTCATAATTTTTAACTAGAATTTATCACAAAGATTGAGGGATTTTACAAAAAAAAAGTCTTTTCTACTGTTCTAGCAAAAATTCTTGGAATAAAGGATTTTTTTTTAAGTGAAAAAAAATTATGATCATAAGAAATACAAATAGAGTGTGGATAGCTTATCATGGGAAGCAATATACTAAAATTATGAGGTGTAGGATTTTTTTGAAGTTGGATAATATATAAGCTAGATGTTGGGAATTAGTTCTAAAAACAGTTCATTGGAAAAACTGGTTATTCCATAATAAGCACAGGAAATTTTTGCAGGATGAAGTCTCTTAAGTGACTTCTAAAAATTGTTATGAGCTGATATTTTCCTAGGTCTGTTGCAGTAATCCACCCTAAAAATTTTGCACTAAGTACCACCTACTGCTTGATCTCCATTTTCTAAGAATGCTAATAAACCAGAAATCAGTCTGTTTATCCCTTACAGTGGCACTGGATTGTTCTGTTTAACTGATGCAGGTTATAATGTGGAAAGTGCCTTGTTATCTAGTAGATGATCTCTGCTTTTGAAAAAAGAAAGTATTGCTCTATGCATTTTCATGCCATTTGATACTATTGATCACAGAAGCTTCTCTCTTGCCTCCAGGATGCTTGAGGGGTAAACACAAACACCCTTAAATGACTTAGATCCTTCATCTCAGATTAAAACCAAAAGTTTGATTGGGGCAAATGGTTTTCCATGTCAGCAACCTCCCTTGAGAGCCTTTACAAGGGTTATTCCTTTTCTCCCCTTACAAAAAGTCTATGTGATTCTTCTGCAAATTGGTATAAATGTCCCAATGCTTTCCAAAGAAACCATTTATAGGCACCAACTTTTATTCACTGATACAGAATTTAAAATCCTGTTCTTTTGCTTATTACCTTTTTTTTTTCTGATTCTATTCCAAATGCCATTATATGGGAAAAAATACTTCAGTCAAAATCATCTGTAATCACCTCTTCACCTCTCCTCATCTTCCTCCACTAAATATCTTCTTTACCACACCAAGTTCTTACCTTTTCTCATGATTTTCAGGCTGTCTGGCCTTTCCTTATTGGCACGTCTACTGTTGCTCTTAGTCTCACTACTTATGTCCATCCACCAGTTATATAAGGTATGACATCTTGCTTATTCCCTCTTTTCATATCTGTGTCTTTGCACTAATGCCATGAAATGCTCCTTCTGAACTGGCAAACTCCAAAGTCACTGCCCTTTCCATATATAAATCCCCATTTTTTTCTCTGCAATGCCTGTAGGAAATCTAATTAAGGACTGGATCCATCTTTCATAAAGTGGACGTTAGCATCAACTTCAGTACAGGTAGGAATAGACTTGAAACTTGTTTACTCATTATCTGCATGAATTTCAAAAATGTCTAATTGATTAAAAGTCAATGGTTTTCTCAGTTACTCCAAGGCTTTTGGAAATCCCTCTCCATATCTTGTCAATAAAATCAGAATTCAAATCTGTGTTCAACAAGTAATCACTTTTTACTTATCCCCTGCTTTGTAACTTATTGGCTTCCTATCATGTCACATCTTAATTTCTAAGGTCTGTAAGACTGAAAGAAATACCTTTTCAGTTAGGAATATTTTTGGGAAAATTTAAGTTTAAATAGTACTAAATGTTTTTGTTTCAACAGAAGAGCCTTTCTACCTTTTCATGTTGAATATGATATTGTTGACATGTCTAATAACTTTGCCAGGTACATCCTTAACCTTGCCCTGTATTATGCTGCATGTGAAGCCAAGGCATTACAGAGAGGCAGGACCATACAGGGCCACATTGTGATCTGAATTCATGAACAAAACTCCTTTTGAGAGTTGCCAGCTTGCAAAGGGAGGATGTGATTTTACCTAGAAGTGTTTGCCTCCACCCCATAAAGCCAATAAAGAGAGCAGTAACAGTTCTCTGGGTCAAACTCCTAAAAAACAACAACTGGCTTTGATATGGCGAGGCAGCAAGTTTGTTAGTTTGGAAACTTCCAGAGAGGCAGAAATGCCAAATCACAGGATGGATTAAGACCCTTAATCTCATAAGAGGCAATGATACAGATATAGATCTGGAAGAGATAAAGGAAACTCTGAGAGGTGCAAAGACACTTAAATTCATCACTAGGATTGTGAAGTCAAAGCTACCCATAATACCTTCACAGGAGCAAAGTAGATCCACATCACTAGACCTTACATTTCCTTTGAGACTATTCAATTTCAAGGGCTCAATACATTTTATTTGATGGACAGTGATACATTCTAAGTGTGAGATAAGGAATTTGAAAACTACTGCTATCTTAGGTGCAAGACAATATGGAGGATCAGTTAAAGCAGATCATTAGTAACTCGCAGCCAAGAAGGCCAACCAAATCCTGGGTTGCATCAAGAGGAGTGTGACCAGCAGGTCCAGAGAGGTGATTTTACCCCTCTACTCGGCACTGGTGAGACCACACCTGGAGTATTGCGTCCAGTTCTGGAACCCTCAACACAGGAAGGATATTGAGCTATTGGAGAGGGTCCAGAGAAGGGCCACGAAGATGATCAAAGGGTTGGAGCAACTGCCCTATGAGGACAGGCTGAAGGAGTTGGGGTTGTTCAGCCTGGAGAAGAGAAGGCTCAGAGGGGACCTCATAGTAACTTATCAGTACCTGAGGGGGTCCTACAGAAAGGCAGGGGAAGGAATTTTTAACATAATATTGGATGGGAGGACTAGAAACAATGGATATAAATTNAACAGGTTGCCCAGAGAGGTTGTGGATGCCCCCTCTCTGGAGGTGTTCAAGACTAGGCTGGACAAGGCACTGGGCAGCCTGGTCTAGTGGGAGGTGTCCCTGCCTATGGAACTCAATGATCTTTAAGGTCCCTTCTAACCCAAACTATTCTATGATTCTATGATTCTATAACTGTTCTGCTGGACAAATTTGCTTTAAATCAGATAGGTGATAGGTCCACCCAACTACTTGGGAACTATAGTTCCTCTGTACTGGGACTGTCAAGAAATGAGACTTTGCATGTGCAGACCAATTGGAGTAATAAAAGTCTGCTATGCAATAAAATAGAGATGGGGTAAAGATGAAAAGGTACACTGGGAATTTGCCCTCTAAAACCTAATTCGAAAATATAAAGTAATACTGTGGCCAAAGGTGTTGAGGTCTGCAACCACCATTCCTCATTTGTCAGCAGTTGTCCTTCACTAATCACCTCTTTCACTGGGAGAGCTTGGTCAAGTAGTGAGCATGAACCTGCCTCCCACACAGAGCAAAATTCGTACAACTGCCTATGAGAAAAGAGGGCAGGTGGGAATCAGAATCACTCTGTTCATTATTATAACAGCTTCTGTGACACCAGTGGGATGTCCCCCTTCATGTGTGACTCCTGTGTCTTCATGAGCCCTGTGAGGCCATCACTGTGCTCTGACCTGCTGTGAGGGGAAAACAGGAAATCAAACACTTATGCATTTGGCAGCAGCTTATGTGGCTCTGGAAGCAATTGCTACAACCTGCCCAAAATTTCTCTCCTCCTTTTGCTCCTCCTCCCCACCCCACACTTCCCAGACAAGGGAATGCCTGCAGATCCTATTAGAGGTTTTACTTCTGTTGAATAGAAAATAATCCTCTCCCCACATCCCTTGCAAACTCCTTGTTTGCAAGCATCAAGGTAAACATTTATATGTCACTTAAACATAAAAATAAGTAGAAGGCACATTAAAGAAACTTCATATCCACTTCACATCAACACCTCTAAACACATTGTTACAACACTGACTAAAACTGTCTAATAATATCATCAGTGGCAACTGGTCAGTTAAAATGTTTTTTAATTGTGACTTGAATGTGTTTATCAACCTCTTTTTGTGACATTAAAAAGACAGCAAGAGAAACACATGGAGACATTGTCCTCGAGGGAAAGGATTAATCATCAGTGAGTGAGCAGGCCTAAGCAGATGGTCAGCTAAGCTTTCCTGAAGTCATTTCTTCTATCCACCATTCAGTGTCACTGCCAGAAATGAGAAGAAGTGTTATCTTGACATTGAACATCTTTATAATAAAATCACTAATTGGCATCTAATACCAAAGGCTGTATAGCTGTAAAATTGCAGCAGAGGTAGCCGAATGCTTGACTGGGTTTCATTTCAAGAAATGCTATTTTACAAACCCTTCCTTAGCATAGTCAACATCGTGCTATCATTGTGAGACCTCTCTGCATATGATGGTGTGTCTCTGTTAGCTCAGTTCCAAACAGAACAATTGGGAATTTTTAAATAGCAAAGCAGATAAATGTGTCACTGACATCGTACTGTTATTTTTCACGTGTATGTAATGTTAATATTTGAAAGGAGATATTTGTTAGGATTTAGTTCTCAAATTTTTCTTGGTTTTTGGCAGGCAGAGAGAGTCTGTCATAATAAATTATCACTTTTAGTCTTGGAAATATATTTTTTATGAAAGCTGAAAATGTGTCAGCATTGGACATCCTTGAAACCCTCATGGTTTCTTGAGGATTTCTTCTTATTTTATCCTTCTCTCTTTAACCTGCAGCATTTAGAGATAAAATTTCTTTCTCTATTAGCCATACATTTTGTTATCAAAGATACAATCAAATCTGAGCTGGAAAGAATTACTAATTACAATAGTTATGTGAATATAGCCATTATTTTTATTATAATGTGAACATGTGGGTCTTGTTTCCATCACCCATATTCTCGCTTAGCAAATCTTTTCTTAAAATAAATGGCAAGAGCCAGATTCTGGCTTCATCACACTGAATTCAGAGCCTCTAGACTGCTTTGGAGCTGGGCTATGCCTTGAGAACACCTTTGGTGGTGCTTGACCACAATGCAACCAGTATGACTCGGTTGTGCTAGTAACTGGGCCTGATCCGAGGTTCATTTAAAGCAATAGAAAAAATCCTGTGGACAGTAATAGCTTTCACTCAGGGCTCTTGATTCTTTTGCGATGAAATTTGAAATCTGCAGAGAGGGTTAATGCCTGGAAAATTATATAAACATGTTATGTCATAATATTAATATGTCCCAAAATATTGGTAAAGGATGTTTTTCCTGGAGTTTAGAGCATTACTGAAAAAATAATGATTAACCTTTAAAATCAGATTGGCATTTCTTTTTTTCTCCAAATGTAGAATTAATATGCATTTTTTAATCATTAGTGTAATTTTCAGGATGATACTTTTGTTCTTTTGGCTGTTGAACTGTTACGGCTGCTAGTAACCCTTCAAATTGTTTGCTTCATTCAAGCATTCTTTTTTGAATAATTCATTAGGCATTATTATCCAAGCGTGGAACACCTCATTTAGCACTGGTGATCTTTTCCTTATGTGTAGCTGACAGGCAATCAAAGTTTTTATCAGTGCAGAAAATTTGCAATTCAGAAATGTAGTTGCAGCAATTAGTAGCTATCAGGTAGCATAGGAAGGACAGCTTCATAAAAAGAGAGAGTTGAATGAGCTCAACTGATGTTAGCACAAAAGTAATGGATAAAACTAACCAGCTGTTTCTAAATTTACCAAATGGAACATTCCTTTTTCTCAGAGTAGAAGCTTTAATTAACTTTGTGTTATGTGTGGCTTCACAAAAGGAGAAGTGACTAGGTGACAGAATATTCCTCTTTCAGTGCCCTTCGTTTTGGAAATGTATTAAGAAGCCCTTGTGATATACAGCTCACTCACTGCAGGACAAACTTCCAGGCTTTCTCTCTGCTCACCTCAGGTCCACAGGAGAGCAGGAAGTTCTTTAGATTCATCCTCTGCTGCTCAGTGATGCAGCAAATGTTGAGGTTGTTCTCCTGCTGCAAGAACCTCAGTGCAGTTCGGGCAGTTGAGGTGTTTGGGTCAGTGGCCCAGGTGAACTCCCAGTGAGGGTGGTGCAGCAGCTCTCCATCTGAGAACACACATCACAATTTTGAGGAAACGAGGTGGAAGAAGATATTGTGGAAGCCAGAGGAAAGAGTTAACTTCAAATCTCTTCTTTTGGAAGTTACTGTAGTTCATTTCCTTATTGCAGATCAGGGGATGTTTATGATGGATTTGAACTTACCACTTCTCAGAGTTTAACTCAGATCTTAATGGGCCAAAGTGAAGAAGAAAGCTTTAGTGACTTAGCATCTAGAGTGTCCATTGAAGCCCTGGAGGATATTTTGGTATTGGTCTTGCCCCTGGGGTGATTTATCTGATTTGGGATGGGTCTTGTTCAGGACTTAACTTAGAAGGCACAACTGTCTTTGGGCTGCTAAGGAGATCCCAAATCCTCACATTCTGGTGACTGCTCTAACTGGTTTGTGTCTGAACAACCACCACAGCTGCATCACCTCCTCTCTCCTATTATTGTGTTTTAAAGTTGAAGTGCTTCCTACTTTCTTTGTGGAAGAAAATAAAAAGCCAGAAGATTCTTACTTGAGGAGAAGTTTCCCAGCACTGGAATCCAGACAAGTACTGGAGCATGAGAAGGGCAGGCAGGAGAGGAAGCTCAATTCCCAAGAGGCTACCTCCAAACAGCAGGCTGTGCAGCACTCTGCTTCAGACCAGGGCAGGAGAAATGGGGGGCTAGATCCTTTTCTTGCGGTCTGTCACCCTCACTGAGCACTGCTGACTGAAGCTACAAGTGTCTGAGGGCATTCATTGAGGCCAAGTCCAAGAAATCAGGCTTGGCAAGGCTTGTGTTTCCAGTGCTTTTGCCCTGTTTTGCAGCTTCTCCCAATAGAAGTTTCAACAGTGCTCTTTTGCTTTTTAATGTGAGACCTTCAGTGTCCAAGGCAAAGGAGAACACTCAGTGCAGAGCAGCCCAACTGCTTCAAGGACAAGAAGGTATGTGGAGCAAGGCACTGCATCAATTACTTATGTGGCATGGTGACAGGGACTGTGAGAGCTAGGAGGATACTGAGGGAATTTGCTGCAGTTCAGTACAGTAGCATTTAAAAAGTCCTCTCCTTGTGCTTATTGCTGGTCCACTGTATTCAAACAATGCTTTTAAGCACCAGCATTGAGCCATACGTGGGGACTCGGAACACTGTTTTATCCATTGTGTTATCTTTTTCCTTTTAGTGAAATGAAATGATGCCATGTCTCACGTACTGTTCCTTCCCTTGACAGCAGCCACAGGGCTTAGGAAAGTGCTGGGAGCAGCGTGGGCCATCTCCAGCGAAGGCTCCCATTTGGGACGACGCTTGGGAGGCTGCAGAGGAGGCAGGTGTGTGGCTGCCAGCCCCCACTCCCCACAGGGAAAACTCTGCATTCCCAGCAAAAGGAACCTCCTGGCGCGCTCTCCTGTCTCGGGGGGCTGCCTGGCCTTTTGCTGACAGCGTAATTTCCTTTGGAGTCTCAGACTCTGACATCTCTGTTCACAACCCTTTTTTCCAAGCAACATTAATATCCGCTGCAGGTCTGGCAGGTGCAGCGTCCGCTAATGGTGTCAGCATCGCCAGGCCTTAATCGAACACCTCTCTGACATCTGAATTTCTACACGGGCAACAAACAGACCTCCTTTTCTCCTGGAAGGTGTGTACTGCTCAATCACAAACTCTTGGCCAACAATTCCCCATCAAGAAGAAACACATATTTAGGAAATTTACCTAAACCATCATTGTGAAAGCTCATCAGTACGCCTGATGGAACTAAACGGCATTTGCCAGTCTGAATTATGGCTTGTGTCACAGGCGTAACAGAAGCACCTTTACAGGAGGAGCAAGGAGGCATCTACCTCAAAAAGCCAGAAATAGTTGCTATCCACTTGACTGACATGGCCATCTGAGGTGGCAGAAAGCAGCACAGTGGGAATCCACAGTGACCAGACACTGAGCCAGACAGAAGGTAAGTCTGGGCTGAGGAGCTGCTGTGTGGGTGAGCTTCCCATCCCTCACAAGCCAGTGAAGCTTGGCTAACTTGGCACAGATTACTCATCCCTGGCACTGGTTACTCAGCCCCGTTCACTTTTCAGGAGTAAAAAAATTTAGGAACACTCTTTCTTCATAAAAGATAAATAGATAGATAATCTTGTTATCTCTAACACAACTAGCTGCCTAATTATGTGGGCATTAGAAGTAAAAGTAGAATATTAATATCTATACTAGATTTGTGTCACAACTGCTTCTCTCTACCAGCAAATGATGAGAAGCTTCTGAAATCTCACATTTTTCTTGATGTCACACAGATACATGTATGTGTTTTAATGCTGAGAAAAGCTAGAGATACTTTGGGAAAGTAAACAGAGACATCACAGTCTTCACTATGCTGAGATTTTTTTCCCCAAGACTTAGAATTCTCATCACTTCAATTTAAATGAGCTTATGAAGGTCATTTGGATTGTGAACTAAAAAGTGCATCTAAGCCTGCAAGAAATCAAACCTCTCCAAGCCATGGCTTTGCTGGAGAGTGGAATTAAACCCAAAGTATTGCTCCTAACTCTTCCTGATATTTTGTGAATTGTCTTTTAAATGGAACCAATATGATTTTGTAGGAAAACTTAAGATCCAACCTGGATATGTCTAGCCACACTATGCTGGCTGGATCTTTTTCTTCTAATCCTGTTTCAGCTGCTACACAAGTTCCCAGGTTAGACATAAATATTTTATGATATGTCAAAAATTGGCTTGCCACTTTGCAGAACTGTATAGAACTGGTTCCAGCTCTAAAGCATCTCCAGCTGAAAACCTCTGAAATCACACTGGAGTTGCAGGAAATTACTTCCATTCCACCCTATCCTGGTCACTGGATTCTCAGACCAAATTAAATTAAAAACTGTGTCCTAGAAAAGCCAGGGTGTTTTAAATAGAAAGGAAGAAGAATCCTGGGATGGAAAAGTAGGTAAGCCTATTCTTATACTGATATTTTAGAAGATTTTTATCAAAAAATCAGGAGGAAAGTATTGCTGCACCCATGCAGGAGGGCAGTTCTTGCCAGGTGGGATAAACTGCTCAGAGTTATATAAAGCAATGCAGTTTTGGTGATCAGCACCAGCCAAGATCTTCCCTGACATGCTAATATGTACAACTTAAATCAAGCCATAAGCTTTTGACCTTGAAAGGTAGTGGGAACACCTGCAGGAACAGGTGCCTTTTGGAGATTTCCATTGCCCTTGGACATTCATTGGAAATATTTTTAAGAGGAAAGGTTTTCAAGCGAATAAAATTAGAACTTCTCTGAAATGTCAACCTTATTTCAGGCTCACGCAGTATGTTGAGTCAAGTAATTTGTTTTGTTTAAGCTCAGTTCCCTATACAGCTTTTTGGACAGTGAGAGCTGTATAGCCTCACACACTTACTACTACTGTTCATAATCCTATGGAAAAGGGAAAAAGGACTTTGTGGTGTGTCACAAGGTGTACAGTCCTAAATATTGACCACTGAAGTACAAAACCCTCTCTGCAAGGTGACAGTAGTAAATGGTGAAAGATGACATTTCATCTCTTTTGTATGCATAAATTCTGCTCTTCTTTCCTTGCTGCAGTAGTGGAGGAAGTGACTGAGCACAAGCACTAGTCAGCACATCTCTGTTTATTATTGTTATTGTTTTGGCAGAGGTTGGTCTGTATTCACTCCCACCTGGGTGTGGAGATGCCAGCTTGATGATTTGTCCTCTGAAACTGAACCAAACCCTCTGATAAACACTGAAATTATGGGGAAGGACTTCCCAGGCTGGTCAAAAGCTTTGGAGAAGCTTAATTCAAATTACTCTTTTGGCAAAGAAGGGTAAATTTCCCTAATGAATTTCTCCCCTAGACTTTTCTGATAATTAAGCTGATTACTGATCTCATTGAGAAAGCAGAGGAGGAGCTCAAAATGATTGTTTCCCCAAAACTACTGTATAACCATTCCCACACCCAGAACATACCTTTCCATCTGGTCTCACCGTTTTTTTCAAGGGCGGTTTCTTTCTTCTCTAATTATTTTTTCACAAATCAAATAAAGCCATTGCACAGTCAGAGAGGATTAATCACTTTATATAACTTCACAGTAGTGATTAGTAAAGGAAGCACACAAAAATATAGTAATTATATAAAAGGGATGATGATGTATATATGAAAAGAACTGCAAGACAGAAATTGCTCTGGATGTGTCATCACTTTTTCAGCTGTAAGACCTATAAGGGAAGTCATCTCACCTTGATGTTGTCTGAGATACCTGAGATACAATTCGTTTAAAAATCCAAAAGAATGATCATTTTTGTATAGGTGGGAATTAACTACTTTGTAGGTATAGATGTGAGGTAACTGAAGCACTAAAGACTACATAAAGTATCTGAAAAATTACAGGGACAGCTGAGCACATGCACTATGCCAACAAGAAGCCAACATGGCTTTCCTTCCAACAGGACTTTTACTGTGACTTCACTGAAACGTAAGGACACCCATAAAGTCTCAGAGAAAGATACATCCCACCATTCTGTCTCGAGCAGTGGCCACAGCAAGTGCCTAGTGCAGGGTAAGAGCAAGGTATACATCTATGTATCTGTAGGATATTACTCTCCTAGTCTCAATCTGGTTTTGAGTCAAGAGCTTGCCTGAGCCTAATGCAATTTTCTATTTAAGTGCTCTCAGTAGCTCGTTTTCAAGTTCAGTCTTCTCTTTCCAAATACACATCACCTGCAAGGAATGAGATCTCAGGCTGAGGGGAAAATTATAAGATTCTGCTTCTTTCTTCCTTTTGGTTAAAAAAACTCCACTCTGAGGACTTACTATGGTTAAATGTCTGGAATGTTTCTTTGATAATTCCTAAATAAAGAACTCTTGTGAATAGTTTTGGTTTTGCTTAGTTCTTAATTGGCTGGAAATATGGAAATATTGCCGAAATCACAGAAGGTTTCTATTTATTATTTCATTTCAGCATTGACATAGACATCTTTAGGTTTCACCCTTGTCTTGAATGAGAGATATCAAGGATTCCAGAGGTATTAGTAGCTTGCTAAATATTAGGATAAAACACTCAGATTACCAGCTGTTCTACAGTTCTGTGTTTTAATGGAACTCCACTCCCTTTTGGAATTGCCTGCCATTTGGAGGCATAGATATCACATTTTTGAATGTATACAAAAAAGAGGAAGTTTTTTTAACTTTTAGAATATAAATTATGTTTCTTTTCCATTATATCCCTGCAGGGTTATGTGTTGTCTCTAGTGAGGGACCCATCACAAAATTCAGATTTGTAGCTGAGCTTCAGACATGTCTTGCAAACTCTCTATCCTCATACAGAGCCTGGACACATGGTGATCAGGCAGAGGCACAAGGGATTTGTTTTAGTCAAGGTCCATGTAATACAAAACTGATGAGTTCATATATGTTGCTACTTAGTGTTTTCCTGGAGCATGCAAGGACTATTTATTAGAAACTCAAAGATGGCGAGAGTTGAGCCAGCCACAGTTTGAAAACTACAAGGATGTTAAAAAAACCTTCAAAGAGCTGTGAGTAGGAATCAGCTTCACTTCTTGCCAGCACTGGTGAGCACCTGATCAGGCCTTGAGCATAGTTCTTTGTCACCAGGTGTGATGAAGTCATTTCAGTTCAACTGGAGACAGGAGCACGTAGGTTCTGAAATTCAATAACCTAAAAATATGCTCTGTGCATTGCTAATAAGAGTGGGAAATAGTGCTGCTAGACCTTGGCTTTAGCTGATGGTAAAGCTGATGGAGTCTGATGGTAGATGGAAGTAAATACAGTGCTGCCTCACGATGATGCTGGAAAATAAAATTATTGAATTGATGGTCTGTGAAAAGGGAATGAAGTTTGATTTGGTCCAGAAGCTGAAGAATTCATATATAAAACATTTTAGGTGCTTCTACTAAGTACACCTATCTGTGTACCCATTTTTATCTGTTGATGTTTCTTTTGCTTACCTGTCATGCGTCCTATTTGAGGAGGATTGTGCAATGCTTAAGGAGTATGACAAGAATTCTTATTGAGACAAGAGGAAGTGCCTTGTCAATTAGCAGCCTAATTATTGATTTGAGATTGTGTCAGAAAGTTTCCACATACTGGATTATAAAACTTTCTACCATTGCTGTATGTTTCTAACATTTGCCTCTGAAGTGTTGTCAGTATCTCTTTCCTTGTGCTGTTGTTTTGTGCCTAATTTAGAGCAGAGCAAATGCTCTGTCGAAATTCAAGCTTTGCAGTTTCTGTGCTCTTTCTGGATTTGTAGTGATGTAGTTCCTCATGCTAAAGAGATAATATTGTTATTGCTAAACCACAGGCATGTAGGAACAATACATGTTGTCAGTATTGAGGAGAGAGAAAGCCTGTTTCCAAAACCTTGTGAATGGGTTAATGCTGCTGCTATAGGAAAAAAATTACCCTTTTACAGATCTGAAGGGAGATAATTTGACAATAGGGAGCAGAGGCCTAGTAAGATTCTAGGTTTCTGTATGGCTTTTATTTCAGGGAGGGAAAGGACATTGACTACAGCAGCTGCCTGTAGCACAGCTTCCCCTCCTCTTTTTTACACTTGATTTCTAAGATGGATTCCAGGCATGATTCAGCAAAGAGAGGGAAGATTTTTACAGATATAGACTGGCACAATATTAGAAAAAATTATGAAAAAAAGAAGCTGGAATGACAAGGTGGACTTTCTTTATCTGACGCATGTAAAATATGTATGCATGTAAAATATGGATCTTAAACCTAAATTTGTAAGAGTATTATGGGACTCTCTCTTTAACTGCAAAGAGTTATTTGCAGGGAAGGCAGACCTGGTGTAATGAGGCTCACTGGGCTAACTTAGAGAAGGTCCCAGCTCACCTCTAGGCTCTGAATGAAAAATACAAAAATACATTATCTGGAAATTCATTTTGTTGATATTTGAGTACAGTAGATAGAGAATGATTTTTCAGTCTAGAAATGGCACTGACAGCTTCTTGAGGAAGTGCTCCAAAGCAGAGACAGTATTTTTAATCCTGAAGAACAGATTTTTAAAGACAGCAGTAGACCTCAGGAGCTCTTCCAACCTATTCTCATGCCCCATGACAGGACCAAATATTTCTAAAGTTTATGAAGTCAAGTGAAACATGTATATACACAAGCTGTTCACCTTAAGTAGGAAACTGTGAGGAATCAAAGGTTGACTGCATAGTAAGTTGAAAGCACATTGGGTACACAGTTCAGATAAAAAAACTCTTCCGAGAGGGAGAGAAATTTAATCAGTGTGGGAGTAAGAGATTCTTTTTCAGATGATTCTCAGAGTTGGTGGGTATTGTATTTTAGCATATGATTAGAACAATTTAGATTTGGATATTGTTGAAATCTAATGGACAGTGCATAATCTTCAGCAGTTTAAGTGCGAATTAAAATGATGAATGTCTCTTTTTGTTGAAATGGTAACACTGTGTTTCATGTTACCGATAGAAGTATTTTATACAGATGATGAGAGCAATACTGTATTGACAGCAATGTTAGAACAAAGCCTGTTAATTGTGGATGGCAGTACAGACCTTCATAAAGAACCATTTTTCTTTTTTCAACTTTTCATCTCATACCCACTGTGTCCATATTTTCTCATCCTCCATTTTAGTAATTGAAGATTGCTTCTCTTCAGTTTAAAAAAAAAAATTAAACTGATAAGGTCACTCCAAATATTCTTCAGTACGATGAGTATCCTCTGATGGTTCAGAAGATCTCAAATCTACACATTTTGTTGATTCAGAAACTGACAGAGACAGCAGAGGAGGGACTAGTAGATACTGATGTGCACAGAGATGCAAGCGTAGCTGCCATTTCTACTCTCAAGTTTTAATAATGCTTTCATTTTCTCTGAAGATTATCAGAAATGGAGACCCATCCCTTGTGATCCCTGTGTTAATTGTGCTATTTATGGTAATAACTTTCTAGATTATTTTGGATGATTTGAGTTCTGAGACTTTTCTCATATATATGTGAGTGCATCTGCATATTTTAAAATATGAAAATGGCTCTGGTGTATTCCTGTTAAATTGCATGGTAATAACTATAACAATATACCACATAAATTATGATTGTGGAGACTTACCTACTTGTCCTTGCCTCAGCTAATTATATTTCATCCCCATTCACTTTTTTTCATGCTGTCACTTCAAATATATACTTTTTTGGCTCTCTGCTCTGCTGTAGCTCTAGTACATTCCCTGACAACGGAGTGGATTACAGTAACAGTTACAGTGGGGACAAGAGGTTGTGGAGTCTCCTTCTGTGGAGACATTCAAAGCCTGCCTGGACATGTTCCTGTGTGACCTGTTCTAGGTGTTCTTGCTCTGGCAGGGAGATTGGACTAGATGATCTTTGAGGTCCCCACCAATCCCTGATGTTCTGTGAATCTGTGTGAAATGAAATGAAAAATATTTCAGTTTCATGACATACAATCCTCAAGAACTAATATGACAAGCACTGATTTTTTTTAATGAATAAGTATTTTGGATACATAATTCAAACGCCTCAAACTAGGTGTATCTGTGGACAGATTGGGTGCAAAGACAGTCCAGCATAGGTGAAAGATGGCACCTCTCTGTTTTTCAGGGCCAGGCCATTCATATGAAGCCAAACAGGAGCCCCAGGCTCTCTGGACCATGCATGGGAAGGAAAAGGCTCCCCAGAAGAACAAGCCCTAAAACCTTGCTCCTCTAAGGTTGAACCACAAAGTGTGGGATCACATTCCAGCTTCTGCCTCCATAGTTCAGCTGTACAGACTTGCACTTTTAAAATGTATTAGCTTATGCTTTAAGCCCTTGATGTGACAGAATTTGCTCTGCACATGACTGACAGGAATTCAAGTCCCTTCTCAGCTCTGAAAGATCCAGAGGGTCTTCTGACCCAGGATGCAACCAAATCCAGGGAGTGCCCAGATTGCAGCTAGCCTTTCAGCCAAACTATTTATTTTTAAAAGCAATTTATCTTTGAAAAGAATGTTTTTCTAGAAAACATTTGTCTCTGGGTTTTGTTTTGGGTGAGTGGATGTCTTCAGAGAGCAGCCTTACTTGATAGAATGGCTTTTTGTTGAAAAGGCAGATCTGGCTGCATGTCTTCTGAGGCTCCAGAGGATCTGAGGAAGTTGTTCCCTGTCCCCATGCCTTCTGGTCTATGTTGCCCCAGAAGAGCAGGACTGTTATTTAGAGACCTCTTTGTACAAAAAGTATGTTTTCACTGAGGATTTTTAGCACTTGTAAAGTTGCTATTTAAGTTACCTAGCAAGCTGTTTGCAAGGTAAAAAATGTACATATCTTCACCATGAGTGCCTAAGTTCACAACTTAGACTTACATTTTTTCTTTTCTGAAGCATTTCTAGCCCTCTAATATTTCCCATTTTTCCTTCCATGGCCTTCTGGCAAAAAGAATGATAAAAAAAATTATAGGAGAATTATTTTTTTGTCAAAACACTTCTCAGCATGATAAACAATGAGGTGTTTTGGTCAAATTTGAATGCACAATTTCAAAAAATTTTACCAGTTATCCCTATGACATTGTTACTGTATTAACCTTTTTATTCTCTCTCTAGCTGCTTATACTGTCAGGTATTATCAGAGTAGCTAAGCATCTCACGCATAAAATCAATAGCAAAAGTTAAATCTCTCCAGGGGTTCATACTCTCTGAAAATGCTCCCTTTTCACCAATAAAGGAATTGCGTTAGTCAGGGCTTTTTGGTTGATTTTGAAGAATGGAGTGGGAAAATTTTTAAGAATAAATGTGGCTTTTGAATAATATGAAACTGCAGTTGCAACATGAATGCTCCTTAGAGATCCTAATGCTGTATCCTGAAGAGAGCTGCCATGGTGTTCATTGTTCACAGTAAGATGTGAAAACACCCACACCCATTGCCTGAGGTGACATGGGTTGGGAGCAAGGACATGGCTGACCTTAGGCTCTACCCCAGTGCAGGTGGGATACCTTTCTACAGCTGGTCTTTGCACTGCGTTGTCCCCAAGAGGGAAAGTGTATCCCTTGTTTGAACCACTGACTTTATCTGGCTCCCACACCTTCCCCTGAAACTTTAGATTTCACTAAAATTTGGCACTTTCATTTGTTTCTAGGGCTCTCTCTTGTTTCTCTGTTGAAGTACTTTGCGTATTGAGTTGCATCCTCCACTTGTTTTTCCCATGTTTCTCCCTCAGGAATCTCTAGCAGGTTGTTATTTAGTTTTTCCTCATAAGGAAGATCTTCCATACTTTGGATCATTCTCTTCTTTCTTGTCTAAAACATATCACTATCCCCTTTTTTACATACAGAGTGCAATGAATTACCTCAGATATGGGTGCACCTAGGGTTTAAGGAATGACATAATGATATCTTCTTTTTCTACTGTCTTTTTTTATCTATCTGTGCACAGGGTTACTGATGAAATCCCCATCCATTTAATAATGCCACCGATGTCATAGTAGAGTTTTCTTTTGTATTGTCATTTGTGTTGCATTTTAGAAAGGAAGTAGTATTTTTAGTAACACATGAAGCATAAAAGCAGGTGCTGCATCTTTCAGTTTCACAGTTTAACCCAAATGGCTTTCTGTGTCATTAGCTTCATGCAGCCCTGCTGAAAAGAACTATAAACTACAATCTAGGCTAGTTTTTTTCCACATAAAATTTCCAGCAGCAGCATATGTGCTTGTCATGTAGTTGGGGCTGATCCAAGCCATGCAGAAGTGCATTGGATAGGGTCGTGCCCGCAGTTACTCTGCAGTACTGCCTGCATGAGAAGAGCTGTTGAAGGGCTCCTGGTTATCCTCTGCTGTGTGCCAGCCACCCCATCAGGGACAATATGATGGAGCCATGGTCTCCTGGTGGTCCCCTGATCCTCTCACATCATGTACCTGGTTCTTCATCATGGCCTCATCCTGAGTCCAAGAGGAGTTAGCAATTTGTGGTTGATCTCAGAGTGGTGGCTAATTGATGCCGGGGGCTCCCGAGCTGTTGTCAGACATCTGTGGGGAGGTCCCTGGCTGTACAACACCCCAATGTCATTGTATGGGTTGACTCCCTTTTAGCAAATCAAACATTGTCAGGCAGGCCCACATGTTCTGTGAGGGCAGGGTAAGTGAATTTGGTGCCAAAGTGATTTAGTTCCTACCCCCCTCTCTACCCCCAGTGATGAATTTTCCTCTGTGAGGGCCATGCAGAGCTCACGCTCAGGTTGTTTGTGGTGATGTTTTCTCCTAAGATGTGAGCTGACATCAGCACCAGTTACATGTGCAATTGCTTTTAATGGCCCTCCTTCGTGCCACCCATCCTTGTGCCAGCACACATAAAATAAGCTGCACTGTAGGTGCAATTCCCAGTAGTGGCACTGATACAGGTTAGCCAAAATTTGGGGAATCTGAACTAAAAGACAACTGGTTCTACAGAAACTGCAGTCTGTCCATCCCTTGAAAACCAGTCTAGTGTTGGCTGTGTTGCCTTAGAGCAACCTTGTGACTGCCCTTGGTTATGCTAGGGAAGCAGCTGCTGTTATTTGCTCTTTTATTACTAGTCCTGGAGACAGATCAGAGACTCTGTGACATCACTTTGTACTTTGACACATCAGTTTGTACTGCTGATTGGCAGATTTTGTTTCTACAGTAAGTGCAGTAATAGTGTCAGAATGTTTTTGTGGTTCCTTGGGATGCTTTGTAAGCAGTCACCCCTGGTCAGCAGAACAGGCCATATTCACACACTTTCTCAACTGTGTCATTGTGGCTGTAAGCCCAAGAAACTTTTGTCATTG
Organism: Turnix velox; assembly: GCA_013400935.1. Classification (NCBI taxonomy): domain Eukaryota; kingdom Metazoa; phylum Chordata; class Aves; order Charadriiformes; family Turnicidae; genus Turnix; species Turnix velox. Next base: position 75,000 of record VZTY01005753.1, read on the forward strand.
AAGTCCACAGAATTTGTATGCTAACACAACCAACATTCCATTTCTCTTATTCCATGCTACAGGACCAGAAGCCAAACCTATTTTGTGTTCTAGGAAGAGCATGAGGAAGACTGAAATGTTATGAGTTGTTCTTTGTCTTTACCATAGCCATGGTGAAATGTCTTCATGAGACTGCCAGATGACTGCAGGAATCAGAACGTACTTTGTGTTAGAGAAGAACACTAAAACTATCTCTAAGAAAAAAAAGGAATGAGAAGGTTTTTCATTAAAACTAGAAAAAAAGACCAAAGGTGGATCTTGCACTGAAATGGAACTCCACCTCCTCCAGGTCTCAGGGACCTCTCTCAGCAGCCTTCAACAGACTCCTTGTGTGGCACTGACACAGCTGCCCAAAGGGTGCCAGGCCCTCTCCTCCCCTCTGTGCAGAGGAGATGGCACCTTCCTACTCCAGAGCCTTTGAGCAACTTTTTCTAGTGAAAGGCATGTGACAGCCTCACCTGTCAGTGCCCAGGAGAACCATGCCACAGATCCTTCTAGAAACACCTGGAGGACTGGGAGGTGATGCAAGACAGCCAGGATGTCTTTACCAAGGGCAAGTCTTGTCTCACCAATCTAGTGTCCTTCTATGAAGGTGCGACTGCACCAGTGGACAAGGGAACACCTACAGATGTTGCCTATCTGGACTTCTGTATGGCTTCAGACATGGTCCATCACAACATCCTTCTCTTTATATTGGAGAGAGCTGGATTTGGTAAGTGGATGGATAAGGAATGGGCTGCATAGTTATGTCCAGAGACCAATGGTCAATGGCTTAATGTCTGGATGGAGATCAGTGGTGCGCGGTGTTCTTCATGGATCTGTACCTGTTTCATATCTTAATCAATGATATAGACCATGAGATTGAGTACACTCTCAGCAAATGTGCAGATGACACCAAGAGGAGTGCAGTTGACATACTTGAGGGATGGAATGCCATTCACAAGGACCTGGACAAGCTTGAGAAGTGGGCCCATGTGAACCTCACGAGGTTCAACAAGGTCAAGTGCAAAGTCTTGCACCCAGGTCTGGGCAGCTCTCAGTTTCAATACAGATTGGGGAGTGAAGTGTTTGAATGAAGTCCTGCTGACAAGGACTTGGAGATACTGGTAGATGAAAAACTGGACATGAGTCAACAGTGTGCACTTGCAGCTGCAGAAAGCCAACTATATCCTGGGTGGCTTCAAAAGAAAACATGGTCAGAAGGGAGGGGATTCTGTTCTACTTTGATGAGATTCCACCTGGAGATCCAGTACGATAGTCCCCAGCTCTTGTTGTAGCAGAGGAGGACCACAAAAATTATCAAGGGGATGAAACACCTCTTACGAGGAAAGACTGAAAAATTAGGGGTTGTTTAGCTGGGAGAATAGGAGGTTCCATAGAGACTCTCAATTCTTACTGGGGAAAGATGGGGACAGAGTTTTTAATGAGGCCTGTAGTGATAGGTCAAGAGGCTTTAAACTCAAAATACACTAAATATATGGAAAACAATTTTTGATTATGAAGTTGGTGAAACTTTTGCAACAGATGTGGTTAGATGCACAGTCTGGGAAACACAGAAGGTAAGGCTGGATGGGACTCTGAGCAACATGATCTAGTTGAAGATGTACCTGCTTATTGCAAGGGAGTTGGACTGGATGACCTTTAAAGGTCCCTTCCAACCCAAACCATTCTATGATTCTATGATTGATTTTCTTGCTTTTCCATTAACTTCCATCAGAAAATTGCAGCCTGTTCTCATGCTACAAGGTTTGTATTCGGGATCGTTTACAATAGCAGTGTTCATTCACCATTATTTTGTTGAAGCAATGCAAAAAGACAAGGCTTAATTTGTGAAATGGGCCATCTGTTCCCATACAAACTGCATAATAGAGTGCACAACTATTTCAATTAATAGAGTAAACCATCTTTAAGCAATATGCGTGATTTTTTTAATGTATTTTTGACTGCAGAAGATGTCATCACCCTTTGTTCTAATTGTTCTTGATTTTTTCTTCTCATCTTTTTGTTTAAAAAAAGGAGTGACAATTTGCCTCACTGGGAGCAAAGTTTGTTCATAGATAGATCAGGAATAATTAGACCAAATGGTATTGCAAACTCCAGCAGACAGGATATCTCCATTACAGAGAGTTATGTTGTCATTTCTTTGACCATCCTCCCATCAATCCATCCATCAACAAATTAAAGTTGGCTAAAGAGCCACTTATCTTGAGTGCTTTTTACCCTGATATGGCTGTCAATCCAGGTAAATAAACATTTTCCCTAGGCAGAGTTTACATATTTAACCATGTTTCAGAAGACAGCCCCCTTACTATTCATATATCCAGTAAATCACATGTGCTTTTGCTGTGTTTTGTGAACCACCTCTCCCACACATTGCACCTATTCCCTCTACCTCCTTTAGGTTTATCTTGGAAGACGGGATGGCTATTACAAAGTTGCATTAAAACTTGCAGACTGAAAAAGGTATAGAAATTAATTTTATTCTGTATTAATTTTATTCTGTAAGGTTGGAAAAGTCTGGCGTCCTGAGCAGGATGCACACCAATAATGAACCAAGTATATGAAAGAAATTTAAAAAATTAAAACTAGAGCTTTATTAGCAAGCCTGCTTTGAGGAATATGGCAATGCTATTGCATCTGACTTCCATCATTTAAATCACAATACCATAAATTACATTAGGACTTCATGACGCACATAAACAATGATATGAGCAGCATTATATTTTATATCTAATAAATATGTATGTGCTAGTGAATACACTGTTAAAGATGTTACTTTGTCCCTATTATTTATTTTTCACTTCATTGATACATAAAAGCGGTTCACACTCTGCCTGCTGCCTATCAGGGAGATGCAAAGGAATTAGTTATTAGTATTAATGTATGCTTAGTGCTTTTCAAAAGGCACCCATGCACATGTATGTAGCAGGGATGACATTCCCCTCCTACTGAAGTCAATAGGCTACACACCATTGCTAGCAGTAATAACAGGAGCTGTTCCCAAAGCTAACTGTAACTAAGCCAGAATATGACTCAAAAAAAACATGCTGCTGTGGTCAAAGCTGGAGAGCTGTTAGGGGAACACGAGAAGAACAACAACCTGATATTCCCTGTTGATCATTAAGGACAACTTGTCTTTCCCCTCAAATACCTCGGAAACATGACAGCTCATTGGTACCAGCCAGGGACTGACACATTGGCGTTTTGTGATGCTCTTGCATGATCAGGACTAGAGCCCTGAGAGCACTCAGGTGCTTTGCACCCCATGGTCCAGCTGTGCTGTGGAGGGGTCACAGCTGCGCATGCAGTGCTAAAGTCCTCTGTGCCATAGGTCCCCTGGTATAGGAAGATTTATCCTTGTAGCACAAAACACAGCTCAGTTGTTGCCCTGCAGTGAAGGCAGGGCATAAGAAAATGCCTTTTCAGTAGCCATGTGTATGTTGGATAACACTGTACTGGTGTCAGTGGAGAACACAGGTATAAGGAATGTAAGGAAGACTCCTCAAACTAGTAAAGAGTCACAAACAGGGATATGGCACTGACAGTGACATCTGATGCTAAAGCAGGTCACAAACAGCATTTCCTCTCTTCTACCTGCAATGTGGTTGAACAACTTACTAGTCACAGGCTCTTCTATTTGATGCAATTGAAGCAGAATCAAAGGAAGATTTGACTTTCCAAACAGGGAAATTCCCAAATACAGCAACAGCTCTTGAAACTGCAGGTCTGAAATGGTAATTACCAGAGTGTGGTGCACCTCTCTTCTCCCACTTGCTCTTCCTGCCTCATGTGTGCTCACTCAGAGCCAGAGAGGCTTCTCAGGGTCTTGCTGGAGGGGCGGTGCATGCCATGACGGTCTGTCAAAGGCAGAAGATGGTACAGCTGTGCTATAGAAGTCATCACAGCAAGTCTTACAGAAGGGAACAACTCAGCAAGGGCACCTTCCCCATGGACTGCAACAGAGTTGACATGGTAAGTAGTATAACCTTTCCTTATGTACTTCTTGCTTCCTACTGTCTCTTTTCTCAGGAGCTCAAGGTAGGGGTGTGCTGTAACGTGATGAAAAAAGACATGACTTTTCTGTCCTCTTGACAGACATGAGAGGCAACTTCCTTTCCTTTGCCAAAATGACTCACTTCTTCCTGGGCAAATAAAGGGGCTGAGATGAGAAATTTGTAGTCACAGTATTTTAATCAAACCCCACTACTTTTGCCAGACCAAAAAGCTTGTTTGCAGATTTGGTGGTTTTGAGAGCAGAAGTCACAGAGAAGGTGCAGTTTGGTCACTCCTCTCCAACACTCACAAGGGATAGTGACAAATGCACTGCACCCTGCCATTCCGGGGCTGTTCCCTGGCACTCGCCTTCCTCATCCTGGAGTAGAGTCTGTGTCTTGCTTTGCCCAGAGGAAGACACTTCCCGACCTTGATGACTCTGAGATGTTTCATCACATCCTATGTGTTTCAGTCATGATGAGATGCCACCCAGTGTCTGGCTTGCGCTGCCCACTCACTCATTAAATCTCAGCCACATCTTCGGTGCTGATACTCTAATCAAGCTCTTCAAAGCATGGATGACTTCTTGCTTGTTGCTAAAAGGGGGACCCAGCAGAAGTGGAAAGTGGGTAAGATGGCTGAACCTTATTGCAGGAGTGGCCTCCATCTTTTAGTGCTTGATTTCCTCAACTCTGCATAAACACTACTTCTTTGAATTTATTTATACTCAAGTTTAAGTGCCTGTGCAAATTATAGCACAGACAGCCAGAACAGAAATGAGGCATTTAAATGGTAAATAAACACTGCCTGTGCATGGTGGTGCTTTTATAAATAATATCCCCTTTTAAGCCTTATTCTCTGCCACACAAGAATGTCACTTTTCAGAACATCTGAATCCACAAATATCACATATCAATCTCTTTATATTCATATTTAAAGAGCATATCAAACTATTTCTGCAAGCAAAAGGACTAAATTATCCATGAATTCCAGATAACCATTCTTAACCCAGAAAGTGTCAACAGTTTTCTGTAATAATAGCCCCAAATGTGGCAGCTGTATTGGTTGGAGTACTCTTATGAGTGGGCGAGCCATACATTTTTGGGTGCATACTACCAATGAGCATACTACCTTTGTATCCCAGCTATTAAACAGTGTGCTCCACATAGTTCTCTGTGCTTGCAGTTGTGCAGAGCTTAGAGATATGGTTTAGTGATAGTTCTTGTCAGAGTTAAGTTGATGGTTGGACTGGGTGGTCTCTTCCAACCTCAGTGATTTTGTGATTCTATGGTCTATAGAGCTATGTTTGCTCTGAAGTATATGCAGAACTTTCACTGCAATTAGCAAGGAAAGAGTGTGTGTTTACAGTATGAGTGCAAGTGGGAAGGAAGAAGTATTTTAAATTTTCTAACTACTGTCCAGAGGCTACCTTGTGTTAACTGCAAGGAGTGGCAAGTGGAAACAGACTGCAGTATTTGCTTTTTCCTGAGCTCCTAAAATGCAGAGTCTTCGAGGACTGTCCCAAATTTGCTTTGATTTCCTGCCCACCCCAGTAAAACTGGTAAAATACGTGACCTAAATTCACAATGACAAGATGATGCAGATGTTTTACTAATATAAAACAAGTAGTCAGGAACAAGTTTGTCCAAAATTCTCTTGAAGTTGATAATAGATTAGGCAGCTTTTTGCTGTCCAGCCAATGGATCCCCACAGTGAAGCAGTGTGGTGGTGGGGTGGGTCAGTGATGTGGCAAAGCAGTTGGTAACTGCCTGCTATATGTCTCACACCAATAACCAGTCTTCTTGGCAGCCCAAATACAGATGGGAGTAGATGTAGAGACAGAAACACTCATTGACCCTGATGAGGGATGCTTCTGAGCAGTCCCCAGATGTGTTTGCAAGGTGCTGAGTAGAAGCTGGTGTTGCTCTTGATGATGCTGTGCCTGTCTCCTAGCACCACTGCTGGTGTCATTGCCCAAATCCATCAACTTGCCAATCATTGGCTTTCTCTAAAATTTTAAAGGACATGAGGAAAATGCAAATTCTTTTCAGCATGACTGTATTTGGTCTTTTTTGTCTCATAACCAGAATGTGGTGGTGGGATTTATTGTAGATGCAGTTTTTCCATCATGCTGTAAGATGCAGAACTGAGAAAAAAAGGAATACTGTGCAAAAAAGGTCTGAGGCAAAACACATGAGAGTTATACAGCTTCTTCCTAATGTGGTCTCTCAAAGTGGATAATAATATAAACATTCATCCATTAGAAAAAAACTACCCTTTACTGCCCCCCATTAAATACATTGGCAGTCCTATTAAAATACAAGTCAGATTTGTGTTTAATGATCTTGAAAGGAAAGTAATTGCTTGAGTATTACCGTTCAAATGTTCTTAGAGCAGCATATAATATTTACAGTCTAAGCTCCACTTCTGAGTGCTATGTGGCAGCAGAGATGGCCCAGCCTCTTCAGAGAGCCTGCCTGATGCAGATGTGAACCAAGGCACAGGAATGATATGCTCTCTGAGCACCGTAAAGACCATGAGAAACAACTAAGCAATGGGTTGTATATTTTTTCAGTCTTAATAAGCTCTTGAAAGAAGAAAAAAAAAATCTTTCCTGCCCTGGAAACACAAGGCTTGAACAATGCAAATGCTCTTTGCTCAGGTGAGTTCTGGTGTCACTTGCGTGAGTCAAGCTCCTTGCTCTGTGGGCATCATGTGACAGCATTAGGCACAAAGTCATACTGACAACTGTGATATTTTGCTCAACATTTTTAACCCCTGACTGTGTCCTAGTCAGCAAAAACATCATATATTATTTATATTGGACTGTTACATGTTCTTTTGTGAGAATATTTTCCAAATAGAAGCTCATTTTGACTAAGGAAGAAGAGAACAAGAAAGTAAAGGGGAAACAACAATATTTTTGTTATGTTTATTTGGACAAGTCTATCAAATAGAGGTGGGGATAGTATTTCATAGAGCCAGTGGCAAGATTGCCACAAAGAATATCAGAACTTTTCTAGTAGAAAAAAAGTGAGTTCCAAGTCTTTTTTTTCTTCTCTTGTCTATCTTGCCTATCAAGGTCTTGGTCCCTCAGGCTTCAAGAGTTTTGGCAAGTCCTGAACTTTATGTCAGTCCCTCACTGACACCCCACCAGTGACTTGTGACAATTTTACTTGGGATGTAAAATTGCTTGGCAAGGTCTGCCCCTTGCTCTATGCTTGTTTGAGGAGTAACATGGGGAGGCCATTGTCACCTCCAAGAATCTTCAGCTCACCTATAAGCATGATCAATTTGAAAATACTAACGAATTCACAATGTTGAGAGCATTGCATTCTGTTAGACATGCTAATTCTGAGAATGACAATCCTGCCATACTGAATTAGCTGTTACAGTCTCAGATGCCACCATCAGATGCCATCCCAAGCAGGGAGAGAAGCAAGAATGTGATTTCAATGGAGTCAGATGAGATGCAGTGAGGCACCAACATGTACCCATCAAACCAGTGCCATGGGCCAGATGTTAATGTTACAATCTGAGGGTGGTCTGTAACCACTTCATTGTTTGTAATCATTATTGTTTCTGTAAGGGAGCAGTTTATATCCTTTACCTCCTTTGTATGCATTTAATGGACAAACAAACCTCTTGTGTCACGTTCTCATGAGGTGTTATTCCTTGTTCCTGGTTATAACCCTTTCTCCATCAGCCATGAGGTGATGACTCAAAAAGTTCAGATGTGGTGATCTTTATTCCCTTTTACAGCGAGACTTTCTTAGTTCACTCTCACAATAGAAAATAGCTATATAGCAGGTACAAAGGCAGTTTATTAATGTTCCTGATAAATCCCTGGGCAATGCAAGGGACCTTAGTGCAATTAAGAATCAAACTGGAAATCTCTGCTGAGAAATGCCTGCACACCTCTTCATGAGCAAATAGGGAGGAGGAGGAAGGCAGAGAACTAAGAAAAGGAAAAACATTTTCAGTTTTTGCAAACTTTAATAGCAAAGAAGAGTGGATAGACCTTTGTAATGACCAGGAGCACACAGCTGTCCTTGAAGGCATGAGCATCACTGCATACAGGTGTACAAATCAAGAATTTATGCATGCCCATCGCAGTCTAGCCATAAGCTCTGAAAGCCAATTTACTGACTTAGGAACTGAAAACCAGCCCCCAAGTCTACCCCACTTCCTTCTACACGTTAGTACAACTTTAGATCAGGACACTCAAGAAGCCCAAAAGTTTTCTCTGGATACTCTTTAGTCTTTCACCAGTGAAAAATGTGACCATGCTGAGAGATCTGGGATTTAGCTGAGCTCCTCATCACAGTTTGTTTTTTTTTTTTAATTATTCCATAATTAGTGTGGTTTAAATTTCAAGCTGAAACAGATCTCAGGTACAATCAACAAACCCAGAAAAAAATGCAGCAATTTTAACGTGGTCTGCCTCACCTTCAGGCCAACTAACCAATATGTCTGGATGACACAACATGTTGCTCTGGAGAACCTGAGCAAAGCTCTGCATTATTAATGCAGTTGGGACTGGGTGTTATTCAGGCTTAATGACCAACTGGTGGTGCTAATGCTTCATTGGATGGGAGGTGAAGGAGGGTTCATTGCCTCTCACTAAATATGTACATGCATTACACAAACCCTTTGGAAATTACAGTGCAGATTTCACTAGCTTTGCTGTTAAAGGGTACAGCTTGACTTTAAAAAGACATTTGCAGGAAATAGTTACACACATGTTGGTCCAACTTTTCATCTGGCAGGACTTTAGTCACGAAAGCTTTATGGAGCAGTGACTTTCTTAGGATGCTCGACTTTCAGTCCTTAGAAAACCAGACCTGTGTCTCAGTGATGGTGCAATGTGAGTTTTGTGGCCACCATGCAGTAGCATGGGGCAGAGCAAGCAGGGTGCATGGGCAAATGTAGCTACATTTCTGCCTGCATTCCTTACATGATGACATTTGAAGATTTGTCCCTTAATCTCAGTGGCACAAGATTTGCTGTCAAGAAGTGTTGTCTGGGATGAACTGTTGGGACTTAGCTTATCAACCAAACATTAATTATTCTTCTGACTAAACCCTCAACAGCTAATCTAGATAATACAACTGTAAAGAAAGAAATTAGTATGAATCATGTTCTGTACTTGAAATCTAGAATGAATCATGCTATAGGAACAAAATCATATACCATGAATGTATGTGTTTTGAGACATAACAGAGCTAAATCCTCATCTGGGGCTGGGCCACATAATGTCACTGGCATCAAAAGGCACTTTCCCTGATCTAAGACCTTGACCTTTTTTTCTTCTAAGCACCTAGTGAGCAGTTCCATATAACAAAAAATTTGTCAGAATAATAAATAAGATCTGATAATCTTTTGTAGTAGAAAACTAGTTTTAAAAAATAATAATTATACAAGAAACTACTCCAACAGACAGAAGTAGTACAGGCCCTTAGAGAAGTTGTAACATGTGCCTAAGTACCCACCAAGTAAAGTATCAATGAAAAAGCACCAGGAATCTTTTAAAAGAACAGCAAGCACCCCTGCCTATTGTGATTACTAAATGAGAGGACCCATGTCTTTAGGTCATATAACCTGGGGAATTTAACTGACTTCACTAAGCTTTATATTTATACCTTAATGTTCTGTGTATGGTAGAAATGTCCTGGTGCTTAATACCACTGTGATGTTGTCCTTGTATTCAACTGGGCTAGAGATTAAGTATTTACATTTCAATATACACAACTAAATGCTTTTAAACGGAGGCCAGGGGTTTAAAATCTCAGAATAGAGCCACAAAGAGCTAATGGGAAGAATAAAAATCAGGTAGTTAAAAAATTATGTAAGGTAGAGTCTTAATTTTTTATTATTAAATTCACAGCACATTAAATATTAAGTGTTCATAAACTTTGTTTTGTGCAATGATAAATTAATAATATCTACAAAGACATGTTCTTTTACAACAAGGAAGCTAGGAAACATAGTACCAGAGGACCTTGTGTTGACAACTGAAGCTATTAGAATAGACTCCTTAATCTTCAATCATAAAAAGTAGATAATGTTATTTCTTATTATTATTAAATGCAAAGTGCCTTACCAGGAGACATATATGTCATTACTAAAATAACTGCCAGAGAATGTTTTAGGCAAGGAAAAAAAGATGTTAGCAAATTATATCTTGAGATAAATTCAGTGAAATGTTCTCTTCTAGTCTCCACCATGTAAAAATTTCTTTTCAGCTTAATTTTCTGCTAAACCATAACAGGCTGTGTAAGGATTATGTCAAGCAAAGAAACAGTCAGGAATGTGTTGTACTTTTGGGAATAATTACCACTATCCTGGGGGGCTAATGTCCCCAAAGTGCAGGCTGGTGCTTTATGACACTGACTTAATGCTCTTTGCAGTACTGAAAATCCTCTGCTAACTTCCACTTACAGAAGGTATGATGAGCTTTGTGTTTGCCTTCTTGTCTACAGTGAACAATGCCTCCTTGATTGAGATCACAGGGCTTTTTTAACTTTTGTCCGGGATTTAGAAACATTATTCACTCAAATGTTTCCTGTGGTTTATAAATATGTGGAGGAGGTGGAGGTATCATCCAGGCCAATCTCATAGAATCATAGAATAGTTTGGGTTGGAAGGGACTTTAAAGATCATCGACCCTCCTGCCATAGGCAGGGACACCTCCCACAAGATCACTCTGCCCAGTGCCATGTCCAGCCT
>VZTY01005755.1:0-30759 GCA_013400935.1 Turnix velox
ACTCTGAGGTCCCCCCCTGAGGTCTCCATCAGAAGACAATGCTGAAGCTGTAGCAGATATACAGAGCTCAATGCCCTACCTGGGGTAACTCGAGCAAAGAAGAACAGTGTGTTAGGGAGAGGTGTCAGCCCAGCACTTGCCTGGAACTCTGTGATCTTTTCTTTGAGGTCTGAACAGACAGTCTGAACCAGACTGTGTAGTTGGGCAGAAGTGGTGAGCAAGAAGAATGTCCAAATGTTTAGCTACTCTAAAGCAAAATTATTTCTGCCATCCCTTCAGAAGCATACCTTACTCTGAAGGGCTTGTGTCTTCACTAAGTGTCTGAAGCATTATGAGATTGAGCTTTAGCTACGGGCAGGACTTGTGTATGGGGCTCCTTCCTCAGACGGGCATTCTCTAATGTGTGGTACTGAGAGTGAGAGCTGAAATTCAGCTTCTTTTCCTACCCCTAGATCCTGTGCCATGATCTTCTGAGGCAAGATACAGCCTCTAAGTCAGAGGTGAGGATGAAATATAGGAAGATGGGTGGGCAGGCAGACTGCTGTCTGGCCTGATTTGGCTGCTGGTTGTGAGGAGAAAGGAAACAAGAGAGAGACAAAGGTGAAGACACCAATGGCAGCAATGTCCAGTTATCTTAATTTATGTAGGTGGCATAAAGCTGTTGTATTGGAGATGTCTCTCATGTTTCCTCTGGGAGCTTGGCACCACACCATGTGTCTAAACCTGTGCAGCTGTAAGTTGAGGAGATGTAATGCAGTGGTTGAAGGTGGGAGGACATTGGTGACATGCACAAGGGATTCCATTGGGAATCAAAATGCCTTACTAGAACCCACCTTAGCTCTGTTTAGATCTCTGCACGTGGCCTTGAATTTCCTACACAGAATCACAGAATAGTTTGGGTTGGAAGGGACTCTAAAGATCATCAAGTTCCAACCCCCCTGCCATAGGTAGGGACACCTCCCACATGGATTGAACATGACAGGACCCTGCAGATACTGAGAGTAGTAGGAGTCCAATTTCCTACATCCAGTCTTGTTTCTTGTAGCTTGGCTATGAATTTACTGTGACTTCAGTGAAGTCCTCTACAGCTTAGAAATGGATATGGTCTTGGATTAAAGATGTTGAGAAACAATGAATCCACCACAAACCTTGCTGTGTTTTTTCTGTGATTAAACACTCCAACAATTAAGAAAAGCTACGACTTATTTCAGACCTCAGTAAGTTTAAGTCTGTGCTTCGGATATTTGGTAACGTTGTGCTGCTTATGATTTAACCTGTCTTTCCTAGGTTAAAGGGTTTTATTTATGTAAGCTGACTATCAGTGCATTGCACAGTTGAATACCCTTCTGCATAAACACAGAACTACAGCAGATACTTCTAATATCATACCAGGTACATTTGATTGTGAGGAGGGAAAAGGATACTTTTTTCCAAGGAAATCTCATTCTAACTTTCAGTCCTGATGCTTACTCAAGTGGTTGAAACCTGTCTCTTCATATTCATATATATAATTCCTCATTTCCTCTCTGTCTGATTTGCCTTCAGTTCTTCCCATCTCTTGTGCTCTTCTGTTTTAGCTCTGTACTGTTGTCCCAGCTGCAGCCATAACTTCACACCTAATTTCTGGTTCTGTAGGAAGTAAATCTTGATGTTGAGTAAGTTAAAAAGGTAACACAGGATTTGAACAAGTATTTATTCCTTAACAAGTAGATGAGGCTGAGGCAAGTCAATCTAAAAATATTAATAAAGTAAGCATTTTACACAAAGCAGACTTTTAAGATGCTGCATGTTACCAGCCTTGTAAATAACATAAATTCAGTGTGCAATGGGTGAGAGATGCAGAGTAACTAAACTGTGCAGTTTCTTGGCAAATTCATGTGCATGAAGACATTTGAAATGTAGCATTTACACATGGGCTGACATGGTGAAGGCATTCCAACAGTAAAGTTCTCAGTCTTCAGTTGAATGGAAGTATTTTGGCACAACAGCTGATTTGTATGATGATACAGGTTGATCGGGCAACAAAAATATGAGAAAAAGTAGGGATCATCCTGGCATGACAGGCAAGTTTTCTCTTTTTACCTACATTTAGTTCTTCTTCTTCATGGAGGAGTGTAAAAATCACTGATCCAGCTACATTTCCATGTAGGAGAAGAGCTGTAGAAGCAAAATTGTGTTTCTATGTATGCTATAACTCCAACAGAGGTTATAAACAACAAAGCTACGCCTGTTAGGTGAGTACAGAACTCCTGGATGAAAGTGTAGCCTCTCTTATTAGTGGGGGAAGAACTGCAAATAACTTCATGAAAAGCATAATCCTTCGCTAACCCTCTCATGGTATCGTCACTTTCCCCCTAAATCCACTGTCAACAGTAAAATATGCACCTGGCAATCCTCATGCCATATGTCAGGATCTGTGCTAAGATATGTTAATTTAAGTGATTAAAGATTAACAACTTGGCCAACAGGTGCACCTTCATGTGGAGTCTATTGTTCAGCCAGGCATTCACTCAGAAAATGTCTCTTAATAAAGAACATGGATGAAAAAAGCAGACAGTGGCTTCATGCAGTTGGCAAATCTCTTCCCTTTATAATACATGTTGGGGATGTGAACTGTTATCAGGATGGATGGGATCTTTGATGCCCACTAACAGACAAAACTCTCCTTCCTGGTCTTGGATATACCAGCATGAATCTGAAGTAATTCCTCTGCTTAATGTCATGGAGAATAGAATGGCCCCTACAGCTGCTGGTTTTCTTCAATAGTCATTAACTTCAAAAAGAACAAAACTAGGCCAAGCATTAGCTTTTAAAACCCTCCTCTTCAGGTGTTTGTATGATATCTTAAAGGGAAAACCATGTCCAGAGGAGAGTTCCTGTGCTGGAAAGGATTACTAGCTGACAAAGGTGTGTTTAAGTGAAAGACAAGTCTAGCTATTAAGGTGCTGTAAAGCATAACCATTGTTATACATGTAATTGTTGTAACTGAGCCAGTCATCTGCACACTGGCATTCTTGATTAGACTGACTGTAGGGATGATAAACTGTTTCTTTCCCCAAGAAGTAAGTGGGAGCAAGTCTCTGTAAAACAACTGCACTGAACTGGTAGGTCAGCTTCCTTCGGATTTTAATGATTTCACCCGTTCTTCCATAATTCCTCAGTGCTCTGGCCATTTTCTGGTATGTCATGATCTTGCGGTTTCCCTTTTTTTCTCCCCACAGCTCTGCTAGTTTCTCCTTGTTTTTGGAGACAAACTGAAAGACACCATTAGGCTTGTCCACCCATTGGATGCAGTTTGCCATGGCTGGATCATACAGGGACTCGTGAAGGTACTCAAACAGCCGAAGTTTTTTTCTGCCTATGAAGAAATAAAGTCCAAAAGGGTCAGAACAGAACTCATACTTGCTTTAAAAGATGATCTCTTGCCTTTTTCATGGAAAGGATCTTACAGGCAAAAGAAGAGATAAAACCTAATACCCCATCACAAATTCAAAGGCCAGTATAAAATATTCAACAGAAGACCAGCAACAGCAAATGGGATGATGGTTCTGAAACCTATAGATCTGTGGTGTCAGAAAGGGATTTGGTCATTAGACTTTCAAGATCAGGTTATTTAGGGATCATGAGAAATATCTGGTGACTTCACTGCATGATAGGTCTCAGAAGCCACTTTCAACAGTCTTCAGGCATATGATGTACATGGTCTGGGAAGTCACTGCAGGAAATTACATCCTTAGTGCAGGAAAGAGATTCTGAAAAGCCAGACTGAATGGTTTTATTTAAATGTTTTCCCTGCTAAACCAGAACTCAAAGATTTTGAATTGACTCAGTTTTGGCAGGTTTGTTTTGGAGATGGAAGGTAGTCTCTGATATTAGAAGGGGTTAGTGAGTGAGCTGGAAGAGCAAGCTGGTTTTGAACTGTAAACCTACCTAGTCAATGAGGAGTTAGACCTTCTGTTGTGTTATAGTTTTCAAAAAATGTGTAGAAATGTCAAAGTCCATTCCCGTGCAGAACAAAGAAAGATCAGCCTCTAATATTTGTCAGTTAACTCAGAGCTTCTCCGCACAGGCTTAGCTCTCAAGTTTCCTAGTGAGGCTTATTTAGCTTCACTTAGGTCTTGTGGATCCCTCCCTCTGAAGCACTTCTAGTTCCCTTCCCAAAGCCAAGGGTGACCAAGAAGTTGCCATAAGGAGGAAGAATTGAAGATTTTGAGACAAAGAGGAACATTTTGCAGAAAGGGGTGTATATGCAGAAAAACAGCTTCCACTTTAACCAAAGTTGAAGCAAGCAGCTGCACCTAAAGTCCATAAAGTCTTACATGGTTATTTTAAAATAGGAACAGGGGGAAAGTGACAGTTGCTAAGGAACACTGGGGTCAAGCCAAAACATCTGTTAGGGATGACAGTAATTCTGCATCTGGTGGTAAGGAAAGAGGAGAGAAGTGACAGTCAGACTAGGAAGAGGAATAGCCTGAAATCAGAGGTACTTTCCAAAAAAATTAACAAAAGTTTCATTATCTAAATAAAATTTGGCCTGCAAGTGGAAGTTCATATCCTACTAGAAACATATTAAGTATTACTAAGAAGAGAAGCTTAAAAGCAAAACAGTGGAGGATACTACCTGCTCAGAGCAACCACTTAGGTCCTCTCCCCCCTTGATTATTCCATACAACTCTGAATCTAAGTTAGAACAAATAAGCTACTGCAGTCTGTCTCTGCTGGGAAATGATAGTGTAGTCATGGCTGCAGCCAACTCTGATTTCATGTTGCCTGTCCTCTTAGTTTAGCTGGCATTTCTGCCCAAGCTTTTATTTCCAGACACATCATCTCTAGCTGATGTCTTGGTTCAAGAGAGCTTATTTGTTCTTATGTGCTGATGCAGCTATGTTTCTAGAGCTCAGCTGTCATCTCCAAAGTGTTACATTAGTCCTGGATACACCAGTTTGAAAAGGGGTTGGTTCACAGAGATTTGTATTGCACCTCATTGTGTAAACTACTGGTATTTGTTACCAGGCCCTAAATATCACCCAAAGGGAGCAGGCTTCTGTCTTCAGATTTCTTACATCATCACTGGAGGCAGGGTCCTGCAGAAGATGTTAGGTGTGTTACATTTCTGGGCTGTATTTTCCTGAAGCAGCCTAATTCTTTCTGGGTGTGCCTAATTCAGATGCATTTCTAAGCACCTCACTTAGTCACCACTCACAGAGATACAGATCATAGCATGGGCTTAACATGCATCAAGTGGACTCCTTTCAGAGGAAATCTAACTCAAAGATGCTTTCCAGAAGCATATCTAAGTCACTTCCAGAGCTTGTAACCAGAGTAGAGATAGCCCTGAATGAGCTGTTGTAAAACAGTTTAAACATAGACTTCAGGTCCTCAGTACTGATTGTTTCATCTACAGGACTATTCCTAAAGGGTCACACTAATTTCTGTAGACTAGAAAACATCTCATGCCTCAATAAGAAATCAAGAGGACAAAATTTATTTAGATGGAATGGCAGTATCACAGTTTCTATGCTCACGGATACAAAGAAACTCTTAAGAGGACACAAAGAAACCCCTTAAGAATAGACAGACATTTTGAAAATCACAGAATGGCTTCGGTTGGAATGGACCTTAAAGATCATCTAGTTCCAACGTCCCTGCCGCACCTCCCACTAGACCAAGTTGCTCGATGCCTCATCCAACTTGGCCATAAACATCTCCAGGGAGGGGGCTTCCATAACCTCTCTGGGCAACCTTTCCAGTGTCTCACCACCCTCACCATATGTATTATTCTATTAATTTTACAGAGTTCTGTCAGGTAATTTTACTAAAATCTTCACATACTTATAAAGTAAGATAAAGAATATTGATAGCAATGGAAAAGGAATATTAAATAAAGAAACAACAGAAGGTGAATTCAGATAAAGGCACGTCAAATTCTCCACTACAGTACTGGAGAAGACTTAGAAAAGCAGCATTGACTTCAGCTCCTGAATTAGAGAACTCAAAAGGAGAGGATACTCTTCCTGTTGTCCTAAGGTATTTGTACTAGCAGTAGTAGCTATTAAGCTCAGAGCAACAGAACCACAATGTTCAGCATCATTGGGAAAAGGTAAGACCAAAAGCTGACACCATGAGGTTAAAACTGTGAGAGAAGGCAATTTCAAAAAGCAGCAAATTCAGAAAGATCTGATGATCAAAAGCAGGTAAAAGAGCTCAGTGGAAGCTGTGCAAATCTCATCCAGACTAGAGTCATAGAAAGGATGCTGAGTCCCAAACAAAGTGCAAAGAATGAATGCAATAAATAAATTAAATACTTCACCAACCAACATCACCTGATCAATTGTTTGCAAAACAGATATCTACTCAAATAAAGTCAATCTAAAGGAGCACAAAAATAGCTATGAAAATGCACACTGAAAGTGACAAAAGCTAAGAGGTAATTTGCAAAAGTAAACAAAGAAAGGTGCAAGATCAGATGCAAAAATATTAATGTACGTGGAAAGCCTTCAAGAAAACAACTCCTTGTTGCACTACATGAAATAAAGTAAGTTATTAAAGTGAAAAAAGGTTTGTTAGTGCATCAGACTTCACCCTAGATGACTTGTAGTGAAGCATGTCTCCAGTTTGTTTTTCCATATACTAAACAAGAGGACTAAGATGAAGAGAGATATTTCCGGCTTAATAGGGTTTAGCAGATAAAAATTGAACACTAGCAATTGTATTCTAGCAAGCATTAGAAGTTAATTTACTTTTTTTTTCTGTTCAAAGTGTGAGAATTAAGAAAAAGAGAAGGCAGGATTCGCAGAGATTTTTAAAAGTAATATAATGTACATATCAAGATAAGTTCTTTCTACACACCTTTCCCTGCTTTTGGCTGACCAGCAGCAGCATGCATCACTTGGCTTTCTGGAGGATTCTGCAGGGTATGGTAGACAGTCTCCTCTGCATAAAAATCTGCTGTACCGCTCTTCAAGAATAAAGACAATCAAGAGTTACTAAGAGTACATTCTTTGAGGAAAAAAAACCAACTTGTAGTAATTTAGTTGCCTTAAGTCTTCAAAATGTGATCACCTTACCCATGGAAGAATTTTCTCTGCCACAAAGGCAGGCAGTGAACTGTATCAGCAACAAGGACAGTCAGTGAATTATGGACAGTAGGTAGGACTGCCCATCAGGGAAGAAATTAAGAGGGAAAACAGAATCATTGCTTCAGTGTTGAACCTTCAACCCTACTGCTGGAAGCAGAGGAGGAACAGCAGTCTCTGTTTCCACACTCAAAATACAAGGGCCAGTGGTCTCTAGAGACTCTGTAATTAATTTGTCAGATTTTCATGACTCATCTGCTTGAATATGGGCTTTTGTGAAGCTCTTTACTTGAAGTTATCTCACTTGCAATATTAATTTTCCTGGAGGCCACACTCTCAGTACTTCTTGGAATTAATATGGACTCTGTAGGCTGAAGCTGATCTTGGAGTCCAGATAATCATAGAATCATAGAATAGTTTGGTTTGGAAAGGACCTTAAATATCTTCTAGTTCCAACCCCCCTGCTATAGGCAGGGACATATCCCACTATATCAGACTGCTCAGTGGCTTGTCCAGCCTGGCCTTAAACACCTCCAGAATTTCTCTTAGAGTTAGAAAAATTATTTGTCTTATAAATCACAAAAAATGGGTGGCCATTTTCCCATTTATGACAGACTAGTTTTTTACTAATCCATTCACTTACAACCACATTTCTCCAGCTATAACCTTGGTCCTCTGTAGATGGTGCTGCAGAGTAGCTGGGACTTGCTCGGTGGTGGTGGTGATGGTTGATCACAGACAGGCAATTTTTGTAACCTGAGAATTAGGAGGATGGAGCAAAAACTGAGTGAGTAAAAGGGAGAGAAGAAGGAAAAAATCTCAGAACGGCAAACAGCTTAACATGCTGCTGCTTTTTTTCAAAAAAATATTTATCCTTCTAGATAATAAAGTGTGCAGAGCCACAATGTTTCCTAATAGAAGGTTATCCAACATAATCTGTATTGTTCCTGCTAATTGCACCCTTTGGCTGTTTTAGTTTGCCTTCACGATTAAAAGAAAAATTTGTTGAGATAGAATGATAGATGTCTCATAGTGTCATGAAAATAGTTTGATTAGTAGAAAAAGGAGGGCAAAAGAGCACACTAAAACATAATGGATTGCATAGACTATTGTAACATTATATGCTATGATACACATTATAATCATCAATTAATATTTTTGGAACAGGCTGCCGGGAAATTGGTTAGAAGTTTTTAAGAGGTGGGTAGACTTAGAGATAGGGGTTAGTGATGGTTTTAGTCAATGTTAGGTTGATGGTTGTACAAGATGGGCTGAAAAGTCCCTTCCAGCCTAGGTTATCCTATAATGCCATGATTCTATGTATTAGAAAGGGAAAGGGAAAGTCACATTATTCTGCTGGCTATTAAGATAATGTGAGACAGAGTCCCCAGTTGTGAAGAAGCACCAGGTCATCTGTAGTGCCTGAAAAACATCATGGAAGGAACTCAAGATCTTAAGATGTTTAAAAGATGGAGAACACTGGATTGAATCTCCCTTGAATAAACTACACGATGTCAGTGATCAGAAGATTTTGGAGGATAGATCTATTGCAAGTGGAAATGGGAGTGCAATGGTGGGAAATACTAAACATGGAGTTGCAGGTTTCAAACTTTCTCCATTGGCTCTAGCAACAGCTATAGGCAAGAATGTTGCAAGAAATTACATACAGGGGGTCTTTCAGCATGTGTAAATTCCTAATGTACTGGAGAAAAAAAACCTGTTAACAGCAGATGAAGATATGGCCTATCTGGTCCTACTAACATATCAGTATATAATAGATAGTATGTAAATAAACTTCCTTCTATGATATGCATTCCACACAGAAGACAGTAGATATTTTCTTCTGGATTTAGAGGATTTGTGATGAAATCACCTGTTTCCCCTTTCCTGCCACTTCTATCTACAGTGTAAAAGCACAAAACCCAGATTTTAAATTTTATAGTAATTTAATAATCAAAACCTTCCTTGAACTGGAACAACTTACAGCTTGCCTGCTGTTTAAGTTTTGTAAGATAGAATATTGCTGAAGCCAAAAACCCCTCACTTTTCTATTAATTACCCAGACTATATAATTTCTGCAGTGAAATATTTAAAATTGAAAATAATTATGGAAATTAATTCCACCTATGGATTCTTGCACTTTTTTTAATTATTGGAATTCATTGTTATGTGAGTTTATTCACACCATAACACTAAAAAACTAAACTAAAACACTAAAATTGGAAAATGGCTGTTGTGCTATGGTGAAATATTCCTTGATTATAGGACATTTGAGCTCAACACACCTAGGCTAGTACCAGGGGGAAAGCTGGAGAGAGACTGTCCAACAATTACTCCATGCTGTGCCATGGAAGGTGCACAGCACACTGGGCAGGACTAGTGGAGAGATGGAAACCCGACAAATATTCTTCCCCTTTTCCATCCTCCCAACATACTCCTCTGCTGCCCATGGAATCACCTCTGAGAAAGTCCTCTCCCACCCATGTGCTCTCCTGTAAGAAAAGTGGTAAAATGAAATGGAAAAATGTCCCTTTTTACCTGGTGAACAAGGCATTTCTCTATCAGAGTGCTGCTGCAGTACCTCTAGAGCATCTTCAAAAGCCTGGCCCAGTAAGTCTTGGTCAGGAAAGCTCTGCAAGGACATTTTTCCATCAGAACCCAGAAAAGACCAGGTTGGTTCTTTCCACATTATCAGTTGGAAAATCCCAAATGAATCCAGTGATTATGTAGAATATACATCCTCCTGGAATGTGTATTTTGCAGGCATTGAAGCATAATTATCATAATAATTTACTATGATGAGAAAGTTCTCACTCCTTTGAGAAGTCTCTTCAAGGTCAGTGGGACAACTCACACGGGTAACATTACTCACTCCTGCAAATGTTTCAAGGTTCATTTCCTTAATTTGCAGCAGAAGTTTACATAAAGGGTGTTACCACTGTAAAAGTGTTTTATAGTATGTAACACAGACAGATCTATCACTTGTGTAGCATGATCAATGAAGCCAAAATCATCACTCAAGAATATTGACATGACAAAAAAATACTGAACACAAGTTATGAAGCAGTTGTGGGAAATTCTATATTGTGCCTCTATAGGAAACCAAGTATGTGTTTCCAGAAAACTGCTTATTATCTTTTTAGATCAACATGCATGAAAGGGCAAAAAGCATCCCCCCAAATCTGAGCGTGCCTGAGAGTTCTCTGTAATGTATTTGAAGAGAATAAAGGCATTCCTAACTTACCATTATTTGGATCTCAAAACTTGAATCCTGTTAAAAAGAAAGAATAGTTTAAATTTGAGCATTTCAAAAGAAACAGGAATTCTTCCAGTATAAATAAAACTAACTATATGAAGTAACTCCATGTTATTTCCAGTGATGGAACTAAATATACTGAATAATACAAGTAAAAGTAATTTAGGAATAGAAAGTGGTGCTTTAATGAGACTATATAATTTTAACAGTTTTTTAAATTCTATCCAATTTTTCATTACTAAAGTTTTCAGATTCATTAATACTATAACTTTTAGATTATCATCCACATCATTCTAAACACTTTTTTTTTTAAGGACATTATGAAGTGAAAATGTGTTATTGCTGGCATTCTTACTTAGCAAACTACTAATTTGCCAAAGAAAATACTGATCTGGAGAAATACAAGTGTTTAAGTCCATTTTATTTTCAAAAAAGCTGAAGGTAACTTAGGGTTTATTTTTACACAGTGAACACAAGTGTATGGCTGTATATGAATGCACATAAACTCCCAGACTACCTGTGAATTACAGAAGAAAATCTGATTATTTAATAAACAGTGAAAATAGACACATTTTTAGTCAGTTCAGTATGGAGTATACTTCATATACAACATCACTCAGAAAATATTCAATTCTTTTTGTTAAAGATAACAGTGATAATAAATAATATTTTGTTGCCTTGCAGGTTTTTTCCCTGTTCTAATTTATATTATTATTTCAGTAATTTAAAAACAATAATAGTGATAATAGTAAGGTATTCATCAGTACTTTACTCATTAAAGGTTTGATTTCAATTTACTGAACCCACTGGAATTTTTTTCAGTGATTTTACAAGCTGCAAAATTGGTTTCTGTGATGTTTTAAAACAACAGGCAAAGAAGAGAGAGAATACATGAATGCTCTAGCCATAACTTGCTATAGCTAAAGCTATATATGAGGAAGAATTTTATCCAAGACTTGTCATGAATGTTTCAACATGGAAATTATGACTTGGTTCATTAATTTTTATATTAAAAAATACTGTCAATTATTGTAAAAAATTTTTACATCTGTGTGACCAATCATAATCTCAGTTTTTCACTAAATTGACCTCACTGAAATCAATGGGACCTTTTTCTTTGACTTCAGTGCAGCAGTTTATTTCCATAAACCAATCAAATTTTATTCTAAAACAAGAACAGGCCATTATAATCCTTTAGATGCAGTGATGGCCCCTGATTTCTGAGGCATAGAGCTGTAGAAATTAAAAACACGAAACTCCTTTCTTTGTAAAGATCTTCACATAGTGTTCCCCCAATTTTAAGCAATTCACTTTTCTTAAATTGTTTTTTGTTCATTTCATTCTCAAGTCTGATACTTAGTAACCTTGAGGGAACATCTGCAGTCACTGTTGGTGTTCTTCAAAGACTACAAAAGGTACAAGTATTGACAAAGTACTATTGAATGGTCATACCATTTACACAGCTGAATTCACACCAAAAAAGAAAAGGTCATGTCTTAAGTAAATTAAAAAAAAAAAAATCTGGACACTTACCTAGAATTTTGACTTTACATGCAACACAAGAATCTGTCTGGTTTCATAAATAAATGAAAGCCTGAGTTCCCACAGCAAAGGGCTGGCAAAGGGGCTGCATTAAATAGCTGATTTTAGGGAAGTGATTTGGCTAGGGATTTTTTATGAGAGTAAAGGTATAGAACCTTCACTCTGCATAGAAGAAATGGCATTTATGCAGATATAAAATGAATTTAAATGTTTTAAGGATTGTTCAAGACATGATTCTAGGCACTTGGAGAGATTCCTTTTGCCTATGGCCCATCCTATTGGATGTCTATGGCTCAAACCTACATCCCTCATCTGTCTCAAATACACTGCAGTAGATTTTACTGGAATCTCTTGCTTAGCTCAGTGGGAGAAGCAGACCAAAACAGACCCCAAAATAAGAGGGAATTTCAGGACTATGCTTCAAAGATCATGTCTGTGGCCCAGTCTCAGCTCTAAAGCAGTTACTAAAACATTCAGGACAGATTCAGACAAGCTGTAGCTACTGATTTGCCACATACTTCCTGAGGAGCTACAAATTATGATGCTGCATTCTAGAGGGTGAGATTCTGTTTTCCACAGTAGAAAATTTGTTATTGCTGGCATAATTTATCCAGAGCTCTTTGCAGCCAAGTCTTAGAAGCACGTTTTGCAAAATTTCCTCAGCATGTCCCATGAAACTGCTGCAAAATAGTAATTACCTATTATAATATTTGTCTACACTTCCTCAGCCAAGAACCATAGTCAAGAACTAGGCTGATTACGAACGCTGAAAGGAAGCAATTTGAAGCCAGTGTCAGCATCAACCATTATGTGCTGGCTTGAGATGCAAGCTGCCTTTTCAAAATCTGCACTACAAAGTTTGAGAATATAAATATTTTTAGTGAAATACAAAACTAACACATGTATTTGTGGGTTTTTTTAACTATGAGTTCCATTTTGCAGCAGTTCTTTGGCTTGACTTGGGCTTATAAAGGAAAATGAATCTGTGACTGTGCTCTTAAATCATCAAAATGTGACTCAGCACTGGATGTCAGGACAAAATAAGTTGATGCACTTGACTTCCTTTTCACATGGAGTTAACTTCACCTTGCAACTTATCCTGGCTTTATAGCTGCAGGGGTGGCCCCTGTGGAGGAGATGAGGACTGTCTTGTGCTGGTCACAGCTAATTGCAGCTGCCTCTGGAACAATTCCATCACGTGCCAAAGTGAAGCCCAACTTACTGAGGAAAGGGCAGAAAATGTCAAAGGTCAGGAGATAAACAGGAACAGGAGGGAACACCAGAGGGGACAAGGAGAGGAAGGTAATGAAATCAGAGTGTGACTTAGCAGGCACATCCCAAAAAGGACTGTGACCTGTGGAGGGTCTACACTGGAATAGAGGAAACATGTAAGAAGCTGCAGTACAAGAAAAGGGTGAGAAACAAAGGGTGGCACAGAGAAACTGCTACATCCAAACCTCAGTCCTGTGCGTCACCCACTCCCTCAAAGCTCAAAGGTACTGAATATAACCAGGGGAGATCACAAGAGGGAGAAGATGTGCCTGGAGTGCAGCTGAGCCTGGGAAAGGGGAAGAAAACTGGTTCTAATGTTTGCCCTCTTTGCTTCCCAACATCCAAATCTACAACTGAATATATATTGTGGCAATAAATGAAGTTAAATTCCCAAAGCAGCTGTGAGGGTGTGTGTGGCTGCTGGCCAGGGTCAACACACCCCAGTAATAAAAGGGCATGATGATTGAGAGATTAAAGTTAATGGTTTTAATGGCATTAAAGTGATCAATCTTCCTAAATCAAATTACTCAATGGGAAAGTTCTCATTGCAGACAAAAAGCCACAGCACGAAGGCACTCCAGAAAAAGATTTGCTGTCAGAAGGAATGGGAAGGTATCACATGTAGGACAAACACACAGCATAGAACCAAGAGCAAACACTGTCTCGAGAGAATCATAGAATCATAAAATAGTTTGGGTTGGAAGGGACCTTAAAGAACATCAAGTTACAAACCCCCTGCCATAGACAGGGACACCTCCCACTACATCAGGCTGCTCAGTACCTTGTCCAGCCTGGCTTTAAACATCTCCAAAGAGGGAGCATCCACAACCTCTCTCGGAAACCTCTTCCAGTGTTTCCCCACCCTCATTGTAAAGAATTACTTTCTTATATCTAGACTGAATCTCCCTTCTTCCAATTTACATACATTATTTCTGGTCCTTCCATCAGATATCCTATTAAAAAGTCCTACCCCTGCCTTTCTGTAGCCCCCTTCAGGTACTGAGAAGCTAATATGAGGTTTCCCCCTGAGCCTTCTCTTCTAAAGGTAGCCATTTGTACATTGCATCTTTGGTTGGGCACAAGCTGAGAGCAAAGGCACAAACCTCCCCAGGAAGCCTGCAAGAGTTTGGAATAGGCAGAGTAGGTCTGAGCTCACACAGAATCACAGAATCACAGAATCACACAGAATCACAGAAGACCCGGGTTGGAAGGGACCCCAAGGATCATGTAACTCCAACCCCCCTGCCTAGCAGGGCCACATAACAAACACATCTACTAGGTGAGGTTGCCCAGGGCCCCGTCCAGCCTGGTCTTGAACACCTCCAAGGACGGGGCATCCACAACCTCCCTCGGCAGCCTGTTCCAGGACCTAACCACCCTCCTAGTAAAGAACTTCCCCCTAATATCCAACCTAAATCTTCCCTCCTTCAACTTGTATCCACTCCAGAACAGAATAAGTCTGAGCTCAGGACTGAGAGTCAGCAAAACACTTCTCACTCCATAACAAATCATGGCACAGTCAAGGCAGGCAGTATGTTGGCCTCTACCAATAAATGCTAATGCAGAATAAAGCTTACTTTGATTTTTTGCAATGCATGGGAAGGTGTATGTCAGAGACAAGCCTGAGAAAAAGGACATACTGCTCACATTTTAATGTCTCAAACAATTGATATGCCTGAAATCAAAATTTTAATATTGGTTAGAAGTTACAACACCAAACTCTCCTCTTTTCTCCATGTTATCAAAATAAAATCCCAACGACAGAATGATATTTTAAGTTTCAGAATTTTTATCCTTGCCTGGCACGTAAAGCTAGTTCATGGTAATGCTACACAACAAGCATTTTCACCTCTGTTTGAAAAAAAGAAAGAACTAAATAATGTACTATAGCACTAATTGGGTGGCCCCAAAGAGCATAAAGATTCTTATGTAAGGCATTGTTCAAATATAGATTGAAAAAAAAGTCTCTCTATTCCTAAAGGAATATAAAACTTGAAATGGCAAGTTTCCTCAATAGGCATTTATAGCTTTCTTTGTTTTTTTTTTTTTTTAATCTCAGGCAATTTCTGTCCAAAAAACACAGACACACCATTGATGATAGAAGGCAATTCATAGAAAAAAAAAATCCCTAAACTAACCACAAAATAGGTTATAAAAATTGTTCTGCTCCAGGGAGCCACTTGTCCAGAATATCTCAACCATCTCAACAACCTTCAGAGATCAGGGAATGTGACAGCTAAAGGTAGAGTGCAGTGATAATCCAGATGTGTTTTGCAGTGAAACAGTCTCCAATTTGAACTTCAAATGAGTGAGCACAGAATATGCCTGAAGTCACATTCTCAGATGTAGAATACAATGAAAACTCTCCTCAAAAAAAACCCAAACCAAAATACCAAACAAACACAAGAAGGAAAGTACTATTGTACATTGCACCAGCATTGTGGTGCATAATTTGATATAAAACACATACAGAAAAGAAACTTGAAAGGCAACACAAAATACAGAATCACAATTATGGCATCATATCATATAAGCAAATCAGATGATGCACCTATAACAATTCCATTTGTTTTGGAAGACTTTATTCTATGCATTTAAATAAACACAATAATTTATTCAAATACCAGAAGGTGAAGCCCTACCATAAGTTTAAACAAGTAACTTGCCTTATATGTCACATTAAAAATGGCAAACTCTCTGCAACCTAAAAAATAAACTTCTATTGGTGGAGTTATAATATCAGGTCCCTATCTGCCAGAAATCAGTATGGAGCCATCAAAGCCAACAGATCACTGATGATTTGTACAGTTTCTAGATCATAGTTGACAGTAATACAATTTTCAGTACAGTGCAGGGAAACTTGCTGTGCCAGCACTAATCTTGCACATTCTTCCCTGATTTCCAGATTTGTTTCAATTTTTTGACTGCCTTATAAAGCATTACAGTGGGTTAAACAGAGAGAGTGTCATTTTTGTTTTTTAATTCTTATATATTTAGTTACTTACAAAGTAAGTCTTTTTAAATGACCTTTGTCCAGTCATTATCTCCAAGTACATCTTTCATATGAAGCTTTTTCTTTTCCTAAGGAAGAAAAAAGTACATTAAAATATTTTACAAATTGAATTTTAAGTCTAAAATTATAGATTATCTGAGACTCATTTCCATGCTTTTGAATATGAAACTTTTGCATATCAGATTAAGACTTTGACCTCAGGATCAGGTTTTAAATTTTAATATTGCTTTAAGATATTTTGCTTTAGAAATGCTCTAATCTTATTAGAGTTAATAATTTTCTGGACTTCACAGGTCCAAAGAAGAAATGTCTTTCTTTTTCAGAGAAGATATTCCCTACTTTTAGACAATTTCATAATCACATGTGATTATCTAAATGTAAGGGATGTAAAGGGATATAAATAGAAGCACTGATTTGTTTGAACCATAATGTTTATCTCCTTTGAGAACTTATGATCCAGTCTTAAAAGATACATGTGCTTGGCTAAATTTACATCTTGAATCCATGAAATAATTGCAGCCATAACATTAGGCATTTGGATAAATCATTGCAGAGGCTGAATCCTAACACTGAATTATCTCTCCTGGAGGCTAAAAAAGAGAAGTGAGGCATGAAGGCTGAAGCTACATGAGCAGACCAGCTCTTTGGTGGAAAGCTTACATCTAAAGCCCCCACACTTTACAGCTAGACCCAGTATATTGGGCATCAGCAAGGCTTCTCAGGAAGCTGCTTCTTTACTCCAATATAACCAAAGGAAGTGGCTTTCTGCTGGGAAGCCCCGTAAAGACAGAAAACCAGAAACCACAACAGAAGCACAGAGAACTAATAACAAAAAGAACATTGGGGGGAAAAAAAACACCACCCCAAAAATGAAACAAAACAAAAAAAAAAATTCCAAACCAACCAACTCTAACTAAAAAGAAGATTTTCAAAGGAAGATTTCAAAATATGAAATACTTACTTTGATTAATGTACAGGTATAGTAAGTACTCCCTTAAATATTGGGATAACTGAAACACCTATAAGCAAATAATACTTCAGTAGAAAACTGTCTGAGCAAGATAAGAATAAGAATGAGAGTGTTTTATAAAAATAACAGTGGATAAAGGAAAGNCAGAAACCACAACAGAAGCACAGAGAACTAATAACAAAAAGAACATTGGGGGGAAAAAAAACACCACCCCAAAAATGAAACAAAACAAAAAAAAAAATTCCAAACCAACCAACTCTAACTAAAAAGAAGATTTTCAAAGGAAGATTTCAAAATATGAAATACTTACTTTGATTAATGTACAGGTATAGTAAGTACTCCCTTAAA
Organism: Turnix velox; assembly: GCA_013400935.1. Lineage (NCBI taxonomy): Eukaryota > Metazoa > Chordata > Aves > Charadriiformes > Turnicidae > Turnix > Turnix velox. The sequence goes on from VZTY01005755.1 coordinate 17,478, forward strand.
TATTGGGATAACTGAAACACCTATAAGCAAATAATACTTCAGTAGAAAACTGTCTGAGCAAGATAAGAATAAGAATGAGAGTGTTTTATAAAAATAACAGTGGATAAAGGAAAGTATTATTAGCAGGTGAACCTGATAAGGGGTAAAAATGGAAGTCTTAATTGAGGAGATTAAAAAGAACACAGCATTTTAATAACTCTCTTAATGGGGAAACTGGGGAAGCAAATAAGAACTAATCTTTTTCCAAGTAATTGAGCTATCTGCGGAAGAAACATGCCTTCAGATTCAACAGGCATTTAGACTATCGAGGATTAATTCATTATTCCATTTCAACCCCATTCCCCTTAAACTATGCAGCTGAGATCTGACAAAAATGTTAAGACCAGGTGACAGAGACTTTTGAACAGAAGGAATATATGGTGCCTATTTTGGAGAAGCTGATGAACAGACATTCAGTAGCTGCTCCAGCATCTACAACTATACTACAGCTTCAAAACTCACCTTTTCCACTGCATGGATTTGTGGCCAGGTCAATAAAAAGCAAACTTGACAATTAAGGTAATGGAATATGTATGGTTTTGGTGCCTTTCCCCCAGAATTCAATACATTGCTCTCCTTTGGCTCCCTCTGAAGCTTTTCGAAGCAGTTTTATACCTCAAAACAGAATTGACATCTACAGCACTGATCACACTGCTGTCCTGGGCCTGGTGATGTACATTGGATCTCTGGAGTTCAGCCTCATGCTCCCCAACATCCAGAAGACTGTCCTAAAAATCAAGTAGATATATAAATCCAGGCTATGGCATTTCATCATCTTACCTTGGTAAGAAACCTCAGTTCAGATCTCCATCAACCATTGAAAAGACTTTGCAAATCTTTTATTTCCATAGCAAGCCTTCTCACCACTGAACCACAACACTAAAAATAGGCTGCTCTCACACACATGTTAGAACAATGTATGTGAAATTACATTAGGTAAAAGGCCTAAAATTATTAAGAGCTACCAACCTGGACCATACAAGGGACCTCAGATGGAAAACATGCAGCATCTACATGGATCTTGAGCAGCATGAGGAAAAATGAAGGCTCTGATCTGATCAGATCATTTCTAGATATTCATCAAAGCAGCATTGCTTCTGCACCCTGGAAAAAAATAGAGGAGGAATGACAGAAATCTTTATAATCAGTATTAACTTAGAGAATATGAAAAAAAAAATATTGTTCTAACACAGTCTTTGTATTACAGGAGATAAATAACCAACAAAACATACCATACTTCACAAGCAAATGGTTAATTCACAGAAGATACCAGTCATCTAAAGGATGCTGTAGTTGCTAATCAAGAATACCTTTCAAAAAGGAAATTGGAGGAAAATCTACTCTGGGATGTTAAATATGGAAATACAATTTAATTCCTTAAGCTCTGAATCTCTGGGGAATGCCAGGATGTATGCACATGGTGATCCCTATGGCATCTTCCTGCTACATTCAGATCTCTAATCATCTAGAACACTTGAAAGGCAGCTGGAGAGGTGCTGATGAAATTAAATGCTCACTAAGTCAAGCAGCTGCAGAACAGTGCTTTGTAGTTAAGAGTGAAGAACTAATTCCTGATGATAAGACTTCCAAGTAAAGCCTAGAAACAAATCTGAGAGGGTGACTCTTTGAGAAAAGGAAACAAGTTGTGGGTTTGGGATTGTTGGTGGGATTTATTTTGTACTTTAATAAAATAGAGTACGTAGGAAATGCAAAATGTGTTCCACTTCAGCTGTGAGATGGAGAGAGGCAACATATTAAAGCAAGGATTAAGATAAGAAAGGCTGAAATTACTCCAACCAAAAGTCTATCAATCTCAATATTCTGTTTCCAACTACTGCTTGTGTTGGATGTCTAAGGAAAAATGAAAGAACAAAAGCATGGAGAAGTTTGTGGGGTTTTTTGCACCTCTTCTTCATGGAAAATGTGCAATTCCATCACAAGGCCAAGAAAAGTAAACTGTGCGTTGGCATTAACCACCTGGAAACTGAAAAGAGAAATTAGTTCGGATTTTTATACAAAGGTGAAATTTTTAAAGCAAGGACTAAGATAAGAAAGGCTGAAACTACTCTGACCAAAAGTCTATCAGTCTTAGTATTCTGTCTCTGATTACTGCTCATGCTGGATGTCTAAGGAAAAATATAAGAACAGGAGAAGCATGGAGACATTTGTGGGTTTTTTTGCACCTCTTTTTCATGGAAAATGTGCATTTTCATCACAAGGCCCAGAAAAGTAAACTGGACATTGGCATTAACCACCTGAAAACTGAAAAATTAGTTTGGATTTTTATACCAAGGTGAAATGTTCCATAGGGATTTTCCTCAAATTCTTTCTACTGCAGGTACTTTTGTCTTAAATAAGTATAAATGGAGTACACTGGCAGGCTAGCCAAAGTTCTGCAATGTATGATAGGTAGGTAAAAATCCCCTGCCCAGGCAGATGGATTGCAATACGGATGTCTTGCTATTAAGATAAAATGTAGAATTGCATTTTGATATCATTCTCACACAAGTTATTACCATGCTGCAGGATTGGTACTAAATAGTTAAGAAAAGGTTGTAGCATGTAATCACCAGAAGCACAGCAGTTTGAGTCTCTGATAAAATGTCCATTTTTAGAGACACACATCTATATTAAATCCCATCAAAAAGCTGAACAGGTATTTCCTACAGGATTGAAACAAGGAAAAGCAGAGACTTGAAAACAAGTCATTTAAAAGGAAAGGATCAATATGGTTGGGATGAAGATAGTAACAAATAGTTGTGTGTTAACCAGTCAATCTAGTTCAGCTGGAGACATGACTGACCTTAAAGTCAAATGCCCTGATTAAATGCAACTAAAATACAAAGACTATTTAAATCCATTATTGGTGTTCCAGTTTTCATGTTAAAAAAAATCCCAGAATACTTTGTTTTTAATGAATATAAGCAATTAAAATACAAAGAATATTTAAATACGTTATTGGTATTCCTGTTGTCTGTTGTCATGTTAAAAAAAAAAATCACAGAATACTCTGTTTTTATTGAAAGAGTTGACTGAGGTCACATTTTTGCCACAGTTCTAGATAAAATAAATACATTTTAAGGAACTGCAGGGGAGTGAAGAAATTTTTTTAAAACAGAATTCTTCTTGCTACTGTACTCTGAAGGTGACTGAAAAACAGCTGTGCCAAACAATGGGGTTTTATGATATGTGGCCATAAAATGCGACAACTAGCAAATAAATGCTTCCTATATTACGAGGGAAGTACTAAAGAAGCACTTAGGCTTTGGGGATTTTTACAATCTGGTGTTGAAGAAATCCTGTATCTTGCTGGTAAGGTAGGAGGTGAGTTGGTAAAATTGTTTCTTCACTTGGAATCTTTTTTGAAAGAGAATTTTTTTTAAGGTGATTGGGTATTTTTAAATTTCAAAAGAGCTGTCTTTTTGCAGTGGCTTCTCTATGGCTCACTCTTCAACTGCTTTTTGAGGTAAAAGAAATGTTAAAATATAACAACCAGTTTTTCTGTGAGGATCCTTTCCCACGTTCCATTAGGTAAATAGCTAGAAAAAAGGAAATAGAAGAAATGTTATCAGTTAACATAAAAATAATAGGAATGGACTCAATCCAAATCTCTCAATTTGCTTCAGGCTCTCATGTTTCTTTTGCACCTACCTGTGATAGAGGCATCCTAGAGAACAGGAGTGAGCTCATCTTGCTGAGATCATGTTGTAGGTGTGGATGTGGGGGGAATCCCATGAAAGGCATTTACAGGCTAAGGCGAGGTATAGTTGTCACATCTCTTGCTTCTGTGCTGAAAACAATAACTCAAAAATACAGGCATACAGCCCTTCCATTGTGGGTTTCTCTTAAAGGACTTGGATTTTAAGGTGTTTATTTGATTCAGTGGGCTTCTGTGGCCAATAAGTGGAATTTGGAAGAGCGATGTGACTTATCAGTACCTGAAAGAGGCCTACAGAAAGGCAGGGGTAGAACTTTTTAATAGGATATGTGATGGCAGGACTAGAGATAATGGATGTAAATTGGAAGAGGGGAAGATTCAGGCTAGATATAAGAAAGAAGTTCTTTAGGGTGAAGGTAGTGAAACACTGGAACAGGTTGCCCAGAGAGGTTGTGGATGCCCCCTCAATCCCTGGAGGTGTTTAAGGCCAGGCTGGACAAGGCACTGAGCAGCCTGATGTAGTGGGAGGTGTCCCTGCCTATGGCAAGGGGGTTGGAACTTGATGATCTTGAAGGTCCCTTCCAACCCAAACTATTCTATGATTCTATATACACGGGATGAGAGTAAAGATGTGAGAGTTTTAATTTAAATTAATTCTTTAAAGATCATTTAAAACACATTCAGAGATAGGGACCCAGTTCTAGGGAACATTCAGATTTGGTCTTAAGCTCAAGTCTAATCAGAAGAACATTTTGATTTAAAGCAAAGCCTGTGCTTAATGAGCCCAGATAAGCTGAGCTTCTGAATACTGAGATAATGCCTTGTATTTTAATGGCTCCCAAAAAAGGTATCAGACACTGCACAGACCAAAATATAAATAGGTTTCCAGAGAAGGCAGCTTGCAAATTGGAACATTAGCATGATACAGCAAGGGAAAATGAGAAACATTCTACAACAATCCTCAAATTAAATAGTATTTTTGGTTTGTGTCTGCTGTACTTTTCTCATTTTAAGCCAAGATTCTAACAATTTCTGTGCCAAATATATATTGTGCACTTGAACAGCTTCTTATTCAGGGAATATAAAGCCTACTCAGTTGAATTAAGCACAGCAGAAAACTTATTTCATGTGCAAAATTTAAGAGACAAAGCCTTTCTCCATCCCATGCCAGGGAGCTGCAACAATACAGAGGATAACCTGTAACTCTTACCTGCTTTCAAGCTTGATACTAAATACATGTTGATAAGGGTAGCAAATGCAAATCATGAGAGAAGTAACTTCTATGTGCCTCATGTTGAACATGTTCCACAGTGTTAGCTGAAATGAACAGCAATGCACATAATAAAACAGTTCTGAAGAAGTTTTTTTATGCAATTGATCAGGCACAGAAGTTTGTGCTTGGGACAAGCCTTTTCCTATTACATAAAAACTCATTTGAATTTAGATTACATTGCAAGCCTCTGCAGTTCTTCTCCCCTGCTTAATGAATTTTTATACTTCAACATCTGAAGCTGGAAGACCACTATGCAGGAATTCAGGGGAGATGTGACAGAGAAATCATGAAAGCATAAATAGAAGAGCAGAAGTAAGACTGGGAGCTGGATGTCATCAGGGAAATGGTCTCTGAACTCCACTGTGCTCAGTAAAGTAACAGAGAGAGGTCTCAAAAATATTTGATCAGGATTTAAGAATAAATGATTGGAACCCATTTGCCAAGAATATAAAAGGAAGGATAAGATTCATAAAAGAATCTGGATTAATTTTGTGGGACCTGGATTAAGAGAGTAGGATCAGGGATAAGAAGCCTGTGCCATCATGTCTTTGATTGAGGGAGGGGGTAAGAAGAAGCCAAAGATAGTGGAGAGGGAAGAATGTTTTTTTAAAGATAAGGGAAGGCAAAGGCCAACCAGAGGAAAGGAGAGGGACCAATGTCCTCTCCCACTCCTACACTCCCAAGGCTATGGTAGAGCCCAAGAATTCACCCGGATACTTAATGCTCCCCTATTGCAGCAGAGATCTGTGAAATTCTCTGGTCAGCTAGGGAAATAGGAACCTGGTACTGCTCTCAGCTCAGCAGTTCACTCTAATGGTGGAGATGCAGGTGGCAATCAGAAGGGATTTTTTTTTAATTCAAGCCTCTTTCCAAATGCTATTGCTGCTAACTGAGGAATCTGAAAGATAGGCTCAGGAGAGCCTCTTCAAGGACAACAAAGAATTTCAAAGACAGAAAATACCTAATAAAAACCTAATAATCTCACTTCCCTCCTCCCTGGGTGTATATTTTAACATTTGCTTCTGAATGACCCCACTTTCTCCTGTGCATGGAATTAATCTCGCTTTAATGGTAAAGTGAGGCTGTTCAGTAAAAGAGATCATCATTTGCAGAAACCCTGCTGCATCTGTTGCAGAAGTTACAAGTTGTCTAGTGAATAAGGAAGAGAGAGGATGCTCTCAAAACTGAAGCAGCTGAATGCTACCCTGGAGAAGTGGGTTCTCACCCTGTCTCTACCACAGAGTTCCCAAAAGATGCTAGGCAAGTCCCTTTGAACAAACTTTCACAGGTGGTCACTCATTCTGTGTTCCTTTTTTTCTGGATTTCTGACTTGAGACCCTGCTATCACATCTGCAGTAATGCTGAGCAGTACCAGCTGTGAGTCACTGTGCTCTGGCCTGAGCCCACAAATGCTGAACTCTCTGAAACATGAGTTCTTAGGTATCTTATCTTGAATATGCTAAATTAGTGGGTTTTCTCTAATTTAGTCACTCTGTGCCTTCTCCTGTAAAGGAGGGACAATAAAACTACTTGCAAAATGCAATGCTCTTATAAAAATAAATTCATGTGCTGTAATAGGGGAAGCATAAAAAGGTGTATAAAGGGACTCATAATTCTCCTTGGAAAGAAACATCTCACATTGTAGTAAATAGGGTCTGAGGATCCAATCAGCAATGAAATCCCACAGGTTAATTCATCACTAAAAGAGCACCATCCCTTACATGCAATGAATGAATCAAAGATCTTGTGTTAAAATAGTACCATAACACACCTATGCAGTGAGGGTGAACTAAAGCTATACCAGGTAACTTAATTTTGCCACATTGCAACTAAACTTTGATTACTTAATTTGTAAACTTTTTATCCTTTTAAAGGAGATTTCCTTGCATGCAAAGGCAAGAGGGCTGTGTTTTTCCTGATTTCTTACTTTAGAATATAGTTTCATTTTCCTTTCTCAAGAAAACGAAGGACTTTTGAAGTGACTTCTTCATCCTTATCTTTATCCAAAAGATAAAAGTATGAGAGCCTTTAACAGCACTAACTTTTTGGTTTGTTTTATTTTTCAAAAAAAGCACTTTTGACTCAGATAGAGGCACCATCTTAAAACAATAATAAAAAGGTAACTGGCTAGAAATTCCTTTCCTTCAATTGTCATATTCACAACATTCATATCTCTTTAAAAATTACCAAAATAACAAAATCCCTGGAATACAGGAACAAATCACATTAAAAATTATTCATAAAGTTGTGAGAAATCCCCATGAGTGTTTACATGTCAGAGCTGATGATGGTATTGCTGGTGCTGCACTTGGTAAAGAGCTTGCAAATTAATTTCCAAGCAATGTCAGCCTCAGCAGCATCACGAGAGGAATTAGGATTAGTAATCAGACTCTGTCTTCGTACAGCCTCCAGCTAGTTAAGAGATGCTGCTGGAGTTTGAGATGTGCCTGTAGCTAAGAGGCCACAATTCCAGCACACCTCCTGACCTCATTTCATGGTTTCATTAATTTTCTAGCTCTCCATGGCCTTCTAAGACAAACATAACATGAAGATAGTCTCTTCTTCAGTACTATTTGGCTGTGGTTAAATATTAAGCATCAGTATAATAAATACCACAAGTGGACTTTTAGAGTTCTTTCTTTGCTATTTCACAGTCTGAAGACTGATGAAAAAACATTTGCTTGTGAAAATGTCATAGACCAGAAGTAACTTGAGAACCAAAAGGTACAAAACAAAAGGAAAATAAGATGAAAAAATTTGTAACCATCTTTGATTAAAATAATCTCTGTTGCAAGAATGGAATTCCCAAGACAGTGCTAGGAAACAATAGTAAATCTGCTTTTAGAAGACCTGTATGACTCAGCATAAAGCTTATTACAAATAAGTTCCTTCTTTTTTTAATAGAACTTGAAACTTGCTAACAAATAATAGCACCATTCTTGCAGAGAAACTTCTCCCACATCCTACATTGCAGCAGACATGCATTCTAAGACTCTTCTGAAGAAGTAAAAGCCATCACTAGAGAAAAACCTGCAGATTGCATTTTTATACAGAAATTACAAAGTACCACATAGGTAGACACCCCAGCAAATTGTTGATATGGATTGAGGTGTGTGGCAAGAGGGAATACAAGGTTAACAGCAGTTCAGCTGATGAACATGCTCATTCTATATCAAAGCAGAATTTTTGCCCTAAATAGATCAACAACAGAGAACCTACATCAGACAACTTATCTCACCAGCTGTAGTGGGGACCTGGCCAAAAAACCTCTCCTGTGGCTCATCTGACCAAAGAACAGAACAGCAGACTTCTCTGAAAAGATGCTTTTTTTTAAATTTCTGCACCAGATGTAAACAGCATGTTATCTTTGGTCTTTTTCTGTAGAAATGTTCTGTATATAGAATCATCTAGACAGGAAGGGTCCTTTTCAGATCATTCTAATCCAACTATCTCTGAATGTATTTCCATTTCCCTGCCTCAGTTCTAGTTAAACTATACACTCTTTAAATACCATGTGTAATTCAAGTCTCCCTATAGAATCATAGAATCATTTGGGTTAGAAGGGACCTTAAAGATCATCTAGTTTCAATCCCCCTGCCATGGACAGGGACATCTCCCACTAGACCAGGCTGCTCAATGCCTCATCCAGCCTGGCCTTAAACACCTCCAGGGATTGAGGGGGCATCCACAGCCTCTCTGGGCAACCTCTTACTGTGTCTCACCACCCTCACAGGAGAGAGCTTCTTTCTCATTTCCAGTCTAAATCTCCCATCTTCCAATTTGCATCCATTACTCTTAGTCCTGCCATCCTGGGCTTTATTCAAAAGTTCTACCCCAGCCTTTCTCTAGCCCCCTTCCTTCAGGTATTGAGAAGCTACTCTGAGGTCTCCCCTGAGCCTTCTCTCCTTCCAGGGTGAAGAACCCCGACTCCTTCAGCCTGCCCTCAGAAGGACATAACAATTTTACACAGACTAAACATATTCCATCCATTTCCACACCCCATGTTGGGCTCTGGTCTGGGGAAAACACATGGCAGAGAGCTCTCTGCAGCTTCCAGTGCCACATCAAACATCTGCTTTAGTTGAGATTCTAGATGATGGAAATTTAAGATACTATCAGTATGCTAGTTACATCCTGTAGCATACTACTGCAAGAAGCATTTGAAAGCACAGAATACTGCTTGTTTTTGATGAGATCCTCTGCTCCTCCTGTTCATTCTGTTACCATAAGTAGCTGCCACTACTGCCAGATGACATCCCCGTGGCATTCCAGGTGCTGCATGACTTACCACATTAACAACTGTGCATTTAGCTGATGAACACACAGAGCAGTGAATGAACTCAAGGAAGGAAAGATCACAAAGTAACTTCAGAAAGCTTTAACTGAAACCAGGATTCTTCAATGAAGAGTAGAGTCTTGGAGTTGGGAAAGAAAAGTTTATGATGTCTTGCAAAGATAGTTTTAGGGATTTTTAAAGTTAGCTGTGGATATTTCCCATATGCAGTTGACTGCTGTCTTCAGTGGCTTTGGGCAGAATGCCCAGGAAACATAAACACTGTTTTTGAAATCTATTTGCCTATGGCTACAATGATCCTGCTTTTTCCTTGAAAATTTTAGAATTTGTTGCAAATTCTAAAGAGCTTTCTGGGGCAAAACATGTTGATTATGTTGTGCACTTTTCTAAATTGGATATCTAAAATAATTTAGTTGCTTGTGATTTTGAGGACATTGAGTTGAGGATCTAATTGACCCCTTTCTGTCCCACCTTCCACATCAGCTTGATGTTATAAAAATACCATAAAATAGCCAAGTTATTTTTAAATACAGTAGGTGCAGACAAAGAATTTTTTATTCACAGCTATTACACGCTGTTGTAAACATATCCTTTTATGCTGCTGGTGAAGAGTAGCAAGAGGCAAGTCATTATCAATGGAATTTCACATTTTGTCTTGCACAGGATGAAACACTGTATGATGATGCCAACTTCTGCATTATTGCTAATTAGAGTGCACAATGAGACATGACATGTGGTTCAATAATTGTTCCATTTCCTGAAAAATTACATTTTTTTAATCATAAGGAACTCTGAAACTGTTGGGACTGCTGATTTAAATGCCTGCATGTTAAGCAAATATTTGTGACACATAGATAAATGGCTTGGTTCATATCTTTATGAGAACAGAATCCCTTTCATTAGCTGGCAACAGGGAGGTCATTCCTGTCAGAAAGGTGAAGGTTAAAAGGAGGATTCAACAGGTGTTTTCAGATTAAGTATATAAGGACAATAAACACTATTGATGGAAAATGTGGTGAGAAACACAGGCAAAACTGCTGAGAGACAACAAAGGTTCCAAGACTTTGACCTCCTCTATTTGCATGTTTCCATGAAGGTTATTTTAGTTTTGGTGAGTTCCTATGCTCCACCCCCTGCCAGAAACACACCTTGCACAAGTTTCATTATAAATTTCTATTCAAAGTGAAGAGAAATAGGAACATAAAAACCTCATCTGAAATCAACAGACACCCCCTTCCACAATTGTGATGTCTTCACTATCATTTAAAGTGACTTTGTGGGGTAAGATTTTTCAACATAAAAATGCTCATGGCAAGAAATTTGGACAAAATCTTGCAAAAGCCACCTGTTAAGGACATCCTGTATTGCTGTAGTCAACATCTATACTACCATTGACACATCTCCTCTAACAGGTAAATCAAATCATTACTTCTCATATGAGAATTTAACTGTTGTGTTAAAGAGTCATCACCCTTGTTCAATAGTTCTGGAAGAGAGTTGTGCTTCAGAGGTTTAGTTCCAGCAAACACACAAGTTTTAGGGGCCAACATGTGAGCTGACAGGGCTCTGCACTGCTCTTCCAGCAAGAAACGAACCTCATGAAACACTGAATCATGGAAACATCCACCAGGAATGAGACCTGTGACCTCAAAAGTAATGGAAGATTCCTTCCCATGTTCACCTCCATGAGTTTAGGATCAGACACTGCAGTGCATGACTCAGTCCTAACAAAAATAAAGTAGGGGAGATGCATGGTCTCATGTTCTTTAGAGGAAAGTAAAGTCTAGAAGAAAGGTTCTTAGGTTTTTTTTGAATGATGAAGAAAGGTAACACAGAAGGTAATGGGTCTGTGTGAATACAATAGCTTTTGGGGCTATGAAGCCAAGAACAAAAGCCTGTGGCTCCCATGATAAACAGACATTTGCACCTGCACCAAGTAACTATAACTTCAGCAGTATAAAACCAGAGATGTGCTAATGAAAATAACAGCATCCCTAACTACTCTGTGAGTTTTGAGACCAAAAATATTTTAATTGTAAGAACTAAGTCAACTTGAAACATCTCCATGCAACAAATCAAATGCAAGCAATACAAATTTTCGCATGTACAGTATTGTTATAAAATGGACACTTTTTCCTATATCCTGTCCAGATGATATTATTAGTATCTGAATATAAACTCACTGCTGCAGTAGCAGTACAAAATGAGGGTTTACCCAGCTCTTTACAGAGGCTAAGAACTCTCTAGGCCAGCCAACAGCCCCACAGTCTGGTGCTGCTCATGTACTGCACCAGAACCCAGTTAGGAATGGAATAGAATCATAGAAGGTGTTGGGTCCAAAATTTCTTGCTTTTAGATTGTGGGTACGTGTGTCATCTATTGGTTGTTTGACTTTTAGTTCAGTGTACCACTCGGAAGCTCTTGGGACTACAGTCCTGTAAGCTTGGGATGTGGAGATATTGTGAGTTCATTCAGATTTCAAAAATAAAAGTCATAAATGAAGGAACTGGAGCAGAGCATACAAAGAGTATGTAGCAAATACAAGCTGTTGTAAGCAGACCCAACTGCTGACAAAATTACTGAAGGTTTAGCCAAGTGTTTTAATAGTAACCATGCTGTTAGACCTTCCCTGGGAAAATGATACCCCTTCCAAAGGTGTGTTTAAGTCCTCATAGCGAGGCAATCAAAAAGATCTGCAAGCAAACACATCACGCTTGTAGGTTTCTCAACCCCTGAGGGTCAGCAGTGCAGCTGTATCAACCAGAGAGTGATTGTGTCACCACAAAACCTTCTAGCTCACAGTTGTTTCTAAAACCTGTCTTATTCTGCCTGCTTTCAGAGAATCATAGTATATTTTGGGTTGGAAGGGACCTTAAAGATCATCAAGTCAGGTGGATGGTGTGGAAAGCAGGGACACCATGCACTACAGCAATAATCAATACTTTAAAATGCTTTTAAAAGTTCAAGGGAAATCTATTAAATTACCGTGTTTTTTGAGATCAATGCATGCAAGATTATGAAATGGTGCTGCAGTTTGAATTACCACAGTTCTCCACCAGCTGTTCCTAAAATTAGTCTCGTGGTTGACACTTCAAAAATTCTAGAGTAAAATTTTCATAGCAGAATACATTAGCAAACCTGACTCACTGAAACTGCAGTACCTGAAGTCCCATAGCTACTAAAACTTCATGTGCTTGGAGTTCAGCAGCTGCTTAGAAACTGGAAGCACTGCTTAAGGGGAGTTTATTACAAGGCCAATGCACAAAGAACTCATAAACTGTAGGTTGAATAGCTCATACACAGTGGCATTTAAGAAAACAGTTCCAGTCTTACCTTTAATTAGGATATTTGAGAGGTGAAGAAGAGCCACTTGCCATATGTGCCCTTGAGGTCTCATGCAACCTTTTCTCACAATGGAGGTACTTAATTTTACAAATGAAAACTGATTTTTCCACTAGCAGAAAATTCTTCGGAAGAAGGAGAAAAAACCATTTTGCTTATATATAATTCATAGGTGGGGAAGTTCTATCAAATCAAAGAGGTACTTTTTTTTCTTCCTGAGGAACATGACATAGAATGAAGTACTTGTGTGAGAAGGAATAAGCTATGATTTACTTCAAGTGTGTATATGGGGATAAGAAGATACTTTAATCTAAAGGCAGCTCTGCAAATCTTCTCTGTTCATCAACCACAGGCTGTTTTCCTAGTTTTAGTTCTCCTGAAAAGAGACAGAGTGATGGCTCTGCTTCAGAGTCTCAAAAATCCCATTCTTGCTTCAAAGCAGGAACAACAATGTGAACTTCCTAGTGACACACAGACCTGCACATTGGAAGGAACTGCAATGGTGTAAAGCTACCTGCCCTACAAACACTCTTGCAACCTCAACCTTACAGTACTCTCCTTTTCTACTTGCAGCTCCTTCTATAATGCCAACATCATGCTGGTAATATTCATAGCTATCCCTATGCAACAATATGAAAACATTAAACACATCATTTGCCCCTCTACTCAGCCCCAC
>VZTY01005757.1:0-33312 GCA_013400935.1 Turnix velox
CCAAACCCACCCCCCTTCAAACCCATTGCTCCAGCAGAGCTCTACCCCACATTTGAGATGAACACTGACACAGAGGAGTGGCTTCTGCTAAGAACCAATTGTAAAATCTCTCATTTTTGGAAAATTCTTCAGTGTGGGAGCAGCAGTGTCTCAAATACTGCCAGCATTTTGACGTCATAGAACCATAAAATGTTTTGGGTTGGAAGGCACCTTAAAGATCATCTAGTTCAAACCTCCCCCCCCTCCCACTACATATGTTGCTCAATGCCTCATCCAGCCTGGCCTTAAACACTTCCAGGGACTGAGGGGTCATCCACATCCTCTCTGGGAGCAACCTCTTCCAGTGTCTCACCACCTCACCATAAAGAATTTCTTTTTTCTATCCAGCCTAAATCTCCCCTCTTCCAATTTGTATCCACTACTCCCAGTCCTGCCATCCTGGATCTTATTAAAAAATCCTTCCCCTGCCTTTCTCTAAGTCCCCTTCAGGTATTGGGAAGCAAGCCTTCTCTTCTCCAGGCTAAACAACCCCAACTCCTTCAGCCTGTCCTCATAAGGGAGGTACTCCAGCCTTTTGATTATCTTTGCAGCCCTCCTCTGGACCTGCTCCAACATCAGTGTGTTCCAGTCCTATAGATTAGCTGGGCTGTCACAGGAAAGCAGAAGTGTGGATGATGAACTGTGGGAAGATGAGTGCTTTTGAAGGATTTTACTTGCAGTTGAGGTGGTTCTGTCTGTGTCGCTGTGTGCTGAGCACTGGGCTGAGTAAAACAAGCTTCTGGAGCTCATCCTGCTGCAAAGTGAGAGCTGAGCCTGGGGAATTCCAGAGATATTAAAGATGCACCAGCCAAAGCAGTTGGATCATGGCTTTCAACTGTGGGTGTGAGCAAGCTGTGGTGTTGGCCCTTGCTCTTGTGTTCTTTCTGATGATGGAGATACTCCAGGTTGTCAGTTCTCTATTCTTGCTTTGGGAATTTTTCTGCGCTAGCAAGTTTGAACCCTCAGCATTCCCCGGGCACAAGAGTCACAGGAACATGCTTCAATCTAAAATGGGGCTGTTCTGTCCTTTGCCAGGTTGATACTAAAGGGTAAACTTTTACCAGAGTGACTGGTTTAAAGATAAACTTCTGGTGTGAGGCACTTGGTAATCACAATACAAAAAGATGACTCTTGGCTCAAAGAGCATTTGTTCTGTAGTTAGCTACAGCTGTTCTGTCTTGAAAGATCATTTTGATAGCAAAGTCTGTCTCTATTCATAAAATTTGATGGGTTTTGAACAATGTAAACTTTTAATATTTTGGAAATGCCTGAAGTTGATAATAATGATGAAATGTAAAGAATCATCCAAAATTTTTCTGTTTACTTCTGTAACATAAACAGCTTTATTCAGTAGCTCCTGCTCGAGGCGTTCAAGATTTCAAACTGACAACAGGAATCAACATATGGCTGAGAAAAGTGTTGGCAGGCTCTTGTGTGAAGTTTGTTAAAAATGTATGATAGATATCTTGTTATTTAAAAAAAAATCCCTTCTCTTTCAAATTAATTTATTCTGTGGTTTGAAAGCTGAGTTTTAAAAGCTAATTGGACAAGCACAAGTGTATAGTTATATTTATACTCATGCAGAGGAGTCTTCTAGAACTGTGTTGTAGAAGAACTCTGAGTCCAAAATTGAAGTTTGTCAGAATATTACAATTTGAGATGGGGAAGCCATCACCAGAAGTGACAATTACAGTTGTACCAAGAGGTTCTCGGTATTTAAAGCAGAGATGATCTGGTGTTGTTATTCATCATCCACCTTATCACAGCTTCTTCCTTCTCACTCTCCTGGAGGCAACACTGACTGCCAGAATCACTGGACCTTCTGGTGGTGGTTGTAGGATTAAGAAGGTTAAACCAACATTTGGTCAATCATTGTGAAGGCTGGTGATTCATAGCTGTTAACACATTCAGAAGTCATTCTTTCTGACCATCGGATCAATCACATCTTGAAGAATCATAGGATGGTTTGGGTTGGAAGGGACCTTTAAAGATCTAGTTCCAACCCCCCTGCCATGGGCAGGGACACCTCCTACTACACCATGTTGTGTAGAGGTGTGTAACAACATCCTGATTTCTACATAGTAGCTTATTTTGTGCAGCACGCACAAACAAGACTCCCTGTGCTGTCTCACTGTGCTTATTTAAGCCTTATTTTACAAATCCAACAAGGATGCTTTTTCCTTGCTCAGATACAATCTATNCATTTTTATTAGGGAATTTGTTTTCTCCTTCCCTCACATAGAGAAGCTTCAAAGAAATATCTTCGAGGCTTTTTGCTCTGACTTTTTTGTCAAGTTGAAGATGAACATAAACTCGCTGAGGGCATCCTACGAAAGTAAAATCCATCAAATCAGGCCAAGAGGTGTGTAACAACATCCTGATNACTACACCACATTGCTCAATGTCTTGTCTAACCTGGCCTTAAACACCTCCAGGGAGGGGCCATCCACATCTTTAGGAGGAGCAGAAAATAACTCATTTGAGAGATAATAATCTTCATGAGCAGTCTAAGTTGATTTTTTTTTTCCTTCATTTTTATTAGGGAATTTGTTTTCTCCTTCCCTCACATAGAGAAGCTTCAAAGAAATATCTTCGAGGCTTTTTGCTCTGACTTTTTTGTCAAGTTGAAGATGAACATAAACTCGCTGAGGGCATCCTACGAAAGTAAAATCCATCAAATCAGGCCAAGAGGTGTGTAACAACATCCTGATTTCTACATAGTAGCTTATTTTGTGCAGCACACACAAACAAGACTCCCTGTGCTGTCTCACTGTGCTTATTTAAGCCTTATTTTACAAATCCAACAAGGATGCTTTTTCCTTGCTCAGATACAATCTATAATGTTGGTGATGGTTAGACTCAGTCTGTGTGTTTTCTATGGCCAGTTTCAAAGCAAAAGTTTCCTACAAAAAAAGAAAATTAATTCTAAAGGGAGAAAGCTTAATGTGATGCTAATATACAAAGTTTGTGTAGCAAATATATTGCTCACATCCAGTTTGCTTCTGATCACTGCAAACATCAGTGGAACCAAACACAATCCAGTTTTTTGAGGTCTATAAAATCTGGCCAGTAAAAAGTTACACCCATTTAAATGTGGTTTCACCACTGATTAACCCAAAGGCTCTAGTCCTGTATGTGCATGAGCCCAATTTTCTACCATCTCTTCCTGATCCCTCACACCAGCTGTAGCTTTATCAGTTCTCAGATCATTCCTCTTACCTCCAAGCTTCAGGTTTCTGGATCTTGTGTTTTATCTGCTGTTGCTTGGATCCTTTCAGGGCTGAAGTACACAACTGCCCTCCCCAAGTTTAAAAGCACTAATGTTATTTTTTTCCAGCTTACCTTGTAACTGCATTTCCCTCCTATGCTATAACTTGCTGGGCCCCCCTTTTATGCTTCTACCTGCCTCTCTGTTATCACACATCAAAGATACATGTGGATCCTGACGAAACACGAGGCATGCTCCAGCATATTCCTCTGTAAAGTGCCAGGGTCCAAGTTCTCCCCTGCCTGTGTCTCTGCTTTGATCAGGCAGGAGCTGTGAGTGCTGGCACCCAGGGGAAGGGATCACCTTACCCTGTGGTTTTCCGCCTCTCCTTCCCAATTATTACCAACCAGCAGCTTTTGCAATGTAAATGAGAGATTTGAAAGTGGCTCTTGTTTAGAAGGTTCATCCTAATTCCTTAATGCAAACTTTGCATGTTAAAGAGGTTGTCACTCCTTAGGTACATGCTATCGTTTAGAATCATAGAATGGTTTGGATTGGAAGGGACCTTAAAGATCATCTAGTTACAAACCCCTAGAACAGGTTGTTCAATGCCTCATCCAGCCTGGCCTTAAACACTTCCAGGAAGGGGGCATGCACAGCCACTCTGGGACAAGTTTTCCAGTGTCTCAGCACCCTAACTGTGAAGATCTTCTTTCTTCTATCCAGTCTAAACTTCCCCTCTTCCAGTTTGCATCCATTACGTTTAGTCCTGCCATCCTGGACCCTATTCAAAAGTCCTACCCCAGCCTTTCTGTAGGCTTCCTTTGGGAATTGTGAAGCTACTGTGAGGTCCTCCCTGAGCCTTCTCTTCTCCAGGCTGAGCAACCCCGACTCCTTCAGCCTGTCCTTGTAAGGGAGTTGCTCCAGCTCTCTGATCATCTTTGTGGCCCTCCTTTGGACATGCTCCAGCAGCTCATTGTCCTTCTTATGTTTAGCTCACAGAGGCATCTCCTGATGACAGGTGTTCCTTGTTGCTGAGATATAATTACTCAGATATAACGTTATCTCTATCCTGAAGAATTTATAGTTGGAGCTTATACATCTTTGTAGGAGATATGGACAGTGGGATGGAGTGCACCCTCAGCAAGTTTGCAGATGACACCAAGCTGTGTCGTGCAGTTGATACACCTGAAGGAAGGGATGGCATCCAGAGGGACCTTGACAGGCTTGAGAGGTGGGCCCAAGCCAACCTCATGAAGTTCAACAAGGCCAAGTGCAAGGTCCTGCACCTGGGTCGAAGCAATCCCAAGCACAGATACAGGCTGGGTGGAGAGTGGCTTGAGTGCAGCTCCGTAGAGAAAGACTTGGGTGTGTCAGTTGATGACAAACTCAACATGAGCCAACAGTGTGCACTCGCAGCCAAGAAGGCCAACCAAATCCTGGGTTGCATCAAGAGGAGTGTGACCAGCAGGTCAAGAGAGGTGATTTTACCCCTCTACTCAGCACTGGTGAGACCCCACCTGGAGTTACTGTGTCCAGTTCTGGAGCCCTCAACACAGGAAGGACATTGAGCTGTTGGAGAGGGTCCAGAGAAGGGCCACGAAGATGATCAAAGGGTTGGAGCAACTGCCCTATGAGGACAGGCTGAAGGAGTTGGGGTTGTTCAGCATGTAGAAGAGAAGGCTCAGAGGGGACCTCATAGTAACTTATCAGTACCTGAGGGGGTCCTACAGAAAGGCAGGGGAAGGAATTTTTAACATAATATCAGATGGGAGGACTAGAAACAATGGATATAAATTAGAGGGGGATAGATTTAGACTAGACATAAGGAAGAAATTCTTTCCAGTGAGGGTGGTGAAGCACTGGAACAGGTTGCCCAGGGAGGTTGTGGATGCCCCCTCTCTGGAGGTGTTCAAGACCAGGCTGGACAAGGCACTGAGCAGCCTGGTCTAGTGGGAGGTGTCCCTGCCTATGGCAGGGGGGTTGGAACTCGATGATCTTTAAGGTCCTTTCCAACCCAAACTATTCTATGATTCTATGATTCTATGAGAATTTTAGGGAACTCCTTGAATGGTGGTTTTCCAGTTGTCAGGTCTGAGTGGTTTTGTGCAGATGACCTGACTTCCTGACTTCTGACAGAGCATATATATGTCTGAATGGCTACTATTTCCTACCTTAGAAGCCCCAGCCTTTCCAAAATCCCCTACAAATTGAATAAGTAGTCTAGGGTTTCAATTCCATTAAAAGACATGAAAATGATCCTGGAATTTTAGGGGAGTTTTCTGCCTTCAAAGACTGGCTTACTGTTAAGCTTTACTTATTGTCTGATAGAAAAAGATGGAGGAAATGTCCCTTTGAGAGCAAACTGTCTAAATTACTTCCCCAGAGTCCTGCATCCACTCTAGGGCGGGAGGTGAATTGAACTTAAAGCTGCTGAATATTGGCAGGTCCTTAACAACAGAATGATTTTTATCTCATTAGTCTACATTATGTGCTGCCTAGCTTAAACCTCTAGCTCAAAAAATTAAATAAAATGCTAGAAACACTTCAGTACTGGTAAATTCTTAATCATTTAAAGGAAACATGTCACTATTCTGGAGGAATAGCTTTAAAAAAATTGTTCTGAAAGGAGGAATGTTTATACATAGATGGATTTTTTTTCCTAGTCCATTCAATAACCAGACTGTAGGGAGTCATCTCAGAGAAAGTCATCTCTGCTTTGACTCTTACTCTGGATTATTTACCTGTAATTTGCTAATAAATTTCAGCTTAAGTGTGGGTAAAATGTATGAGTTTGATGAGAGGATGCAAGAAAAATAATAATTTCCCTTCTTCCAGTTCTGTCCCCAGGAACTTGTTAAGGAATGTTTGAATGCACTTTAATGTTGAGAGACTTGAGAGCTTGTTAAAACAGCATAGAGGATGATGTGTGAGGGGAGGCAGAGAAGAAAGTGAGGAAGGAATCTGAGGAAATTTCCTCTCCATGGAAGATTAAAAGCATTTCAGTTTAACAAAAAATAAATCAGATCTTTTTATTGCATGCTTAAAAATCAAATGAGCCAGAAAGTTTTTTACTTAATTTTTTTTTTTTGGCTGCTTCTATGAAGATCAGTCTGGATGCTGGACCCAGTGAGCATGTGCCCAGACTAACTGCTCTGATGGTAGTCTCACTGCAGCTATGGGATCCGAAATACAGTGGATAATTAGGAATATTTGGATGCATTCATAGGGACTGAGATTGGCTAAAACCAGGAAAAAGTGTTCAAATGTCTCGTTTTCAGTCAGTGATTCATCCTGTTTTGGTTAAGGATATTTTGCATGAAAAAAGCTTCTCTCTCTTCAATAATTCATCAGCTTCTATATTTATTGCTAAATAGCTTTCCTCAGCTTTGGATAGGCATCTTCAGGGCTGGCTTCTCCTAGTGCTTCTGTTTTAATACTGTGTATCCCCTGCAGTCTTCTGAAAAGCTGACCTCACTCTCTGGAGGGGTAGCTCTTAGTTTTGCAAAACTGAACTGTTAGTTCACTTCATGATTTACAGGCAAGGAGACTGAAATCATTCAATTAGATTATGTGTGATTACAGACAGCTTTTGCTGTTAATCAGTGTGGATTAGCAGGATAGGTTTATGAGTTTAACACTGAAGAGGGCTTAAAAATATTTGTGGAGTACAGACTTCAGCCACTCATTCATAATCCTGAAAAATCATTTCATAACAGCATATAGATGGGAAAAGGCTGTTTACAGATGTGTCATGATCTGTGGAAGGGACTTAGTGGGAATGTTTGCCTTCAACTTTCAGTATTATTCAGATACAATTCTAGTTTAGTGTAGATTTGAAGTATTTGCCCCAGTTTTACTCTTGCTTGAAATTTAAGGTTTATCTTTACTAGTGCTTGCACAAATAGAGCTCATGTGACTAAAGCCCTGCACAGGACATGGGGAATGCAGTAGATGCCAGAACTGAGCTGAGATCCTGTCCCATCTCAGCCAGTGTGAACAGTGTTCACTATATACACTACTAACAAATGGATGCAACCAAACTGAGGCGGCATCACAGTCACTGGCCAGAGGAGATATTTCAATAATTGTTTGAATCCAGGTCCTCAAATGAAGTTATCTTGAACTCCTAACAGAACCCTGCAAAACCCTGAGATTGCTTGGTTGATGTGTGCCTTGATAGGCAGATTTCCAGAAATCCAGGGATTTAAACAATAGCCTAGAATGGATTACTGTTTCTGACTCTGAAAATCACTGTTGTATGTTTTAAGGACTGAAATAAGCCATTGACATCGTTCAGCCTGACTTGTATGGTAACATTGAAGTGTTTTCCTGCCTTGCACTCTGAGTTAAAATGTATCTTTTAGATATAGGGACCAATCTGTCACATTCCACAAACAGGCTGTTGACCTACATAATGTCATTAGTCTAAAAAGTGGTGCTGATATCTTTAAATCATGTTGGCAATTTTGGATAATCCCTTCCATAAAATTGGCTTTGCTGATGAGTTTAATGGGGGGTTGGAACTCGATGATCTTTAAGGTCCCTTCCAACCCAAACTATTCTATGATTCTATGATTCTATGAAATTGAGCCTGGATGCAGAGAAGCTGGATTGTCCAAGTAGGGTATACATGTGCCCTGGCTTGAAACTTGACTCTTTGTGATTCTTCATGCTAAAAAAATAACACAAATGAAACAAAACCCACCCAAACAACCATCTTGCCAGCTTGTTATTTACACAGCATTTAAGCTGGTCTCAAAATAGTTGCTATAATGCTGCTAAAACAAGCATGTGGATTAGGAATGGTAATTTTCTGCTACTGCTCATCTGGATGAGCCATAAAATAATCCATGTTGAGTGTGTGAGCATGTAATTTTTAGTACACAATTGAAAATGGCTTTATCAAAATTCCCAGTTAAAACAAACCCATCCCCAGCCTTAAGCTTGAAAGCCTATTCATTGGCAGACCTAGTTAGCTTATCTGTTTGTTAAATATTCCCAGGACTAAACTTGCATCTCCAGGAAGGACAATGCAAAATGCAGTGTTTTAACAAAGCTGTAGGAGCTGCAGAAGTCCTCCTTTCTCTTGTTAATGTATTTCCAGCACTGTTTTGCATCCTTATGACTCTGGGGAGCATTGTCTATAAAGTATGTCATTAAGAATTTTCATTATGATTTTGAAAGCCATTCTGTTCCACCAAGTAATAATTCATTCTCCACTATTATGCCCACCAGTATTACTGTCTGAGATAGAAACTAGACTCCTGGCATTGGCACAACATGGGAAGAGAAGCCAGAATCATAGAATGTTTTGGATTGGCAGGGACCTTAAAGGTCATCTAGTTCCAACCCCCCTGCCATTGGCAGGGACACCTTCCAGTACACCATGCTGGTCAGTGCCTCATCCAGCCTGGCCCTCAACACCTCCAGGGATTGAGGGGGCATCCACCACCTCTCTGGGCAACCTGCTCCAGTGTCTCACCACCTTCACAGGAAAGAACTTCTTTCTTCTCTTCAGCCTAAATCTCCCCTCTTCCAATTTGCATCCATTACTCCTAGTTCTGCCATCCTGGATCTTATCAAAAAGTCCTTCACCAGCCTTTCCGTAGGTCCCCTTCAGGTATTGGGAAGCTACTATGAGGTCCCCTCCAAGCCTTCTCTTCTCCAGGCTGAACAACCCCAACTCCTTCAGCCTGTCCTCGTAAGGGAGGTGCTCCAGCCTTTTGATCATCTTTGCAGCCCTCCTCTGGACCTGCTCCAATATCAGTCTGCCCTTATGTTGGGGAGTCCTGAACTGGACACAGTACTCCTGGTAGGACCTCACCAGAGCTGAGTAGCGGGGCTATAACCATTGTATATGCTTTTTTCCACTCATTACTTTTATGCATAATAAAGCCAAAGAGGTCCATGGACTGCAGTCCTCCCCTGGGTTGGCAGTCTGGGCAAAATGAGGCTTTTCTGTTACTCTGAGGCATCTAGGTTTATGGTTATAGTTTTCTGTGGGTTTGTAAGTATGTTTTTCCTGGAGGCACCATTTTAATTTTGAGGACAAATCATGACCTATGTTGGATTCGTCTGGTTAATGAGATTGGCTCCAGGTAAACGTTGCTCCCTGTTAATTTAAACATTCATTTAGACTTAAACTTGAACTACAGTTTGGACGTGGGAGAGCAGCAGCCACTGGGTGTGGATGGGAGTGGGAGGCTGAGGCTGGGAAGAAGATGGAGCAGAAAGAGGTGCATCAACTTAAAAACTCCTGTTTTTTCAGACCCCCTGAACAACCACCTCACGTACAATCAATGTCAATTGTGATGTCAGCTAATAGTGTTACAAGGGGCTCTTGCTTCTCAGAATCCCCAGATGCAAAACTGGAGACCTAGCCCCTATTTCCCAAATACGGAGGAATGTTTTCATTACTATGTTAATTCAATCTGCCCTATAATAGTGATACTTTAATTGCTCCTCTGTTTTCCTCATAATCCAATTCCCTCTGGCCTCCCAGTTTATCCACACATTAATTGGGTTATTGCCTTGTAAAACAGAAGGGCAAATATATCACTTAAATTTCATCACAGCCAACTAATGAGCATGACTGAGATTTTCAAAGTGCCCTAGTGCAATTAGGTGCCAGACTCCCAGGAATTTCAGTGGAATCTGGGTGCCTTCCTGTATCATGCCTACTTGGAAATCCCCATTGCAGGCACATAAGGAAAACTATAATTCTTTACTGTCCATTGGGCACTTCTGAGTATCTCCTTTTCACCCTGAATTCGTGATTCTGTAGTGTTTAATCTTGTAAATCTGCTTTTGATTTAATCTAACAGAATTCCTTTTGATTTCCTTGATTAAGGATTGCAGGGTCAAAGCCTTTTGAAGTCCAGCTGAGAGCTCCAGATATAAAAAAGAGAGTAGAATTTGAGCTTGAAGGACTGTTAATGGGACACCTAACTTCTCACCTTCAGGATTGCAGTCCCTGTCAAAAGTGACTCTATGCCTCCTCTAGCTTGTGTCTTCAGGGCTGGTTTCCGTGCCCTAAAATCTGATGGGGTTGTTGATTAACAGCCTTGTTCAGCAAAGCTCCCAAGCTTTCTCATCTCCTCATACCTGCTTGTTGTGGATGTTTTTTATGCTGGCCTGACAAATATCTCTGGGCCGCTCATGTTCCATGGTCACCCTTTTACTCCTGAGTTTTTACAACCTATGTCAGGGAATACTGGATCAGGAGGATAAAAGCACTGGAAGTTGATAAGGAAAGACCAAATGGACCTTCAAGAATGGCCTTAATTTTCATTTAAACAATTAGAAAAACACCAGGATGAAGCAAACTGGAGAGATCTTAACACACCTCAAGGACTGTTTCAAGCACCACATATAGCAATGTGGTCAAAAATACCCTTTATTTGTAATGGGAACCAGGAACCCAGTGAAATCTTAAGCTGGTCTTTCTTGGACACGATACATTGTCACACAAACGGAGATGGCTACATCCTCCCAAGGGCTTCTGCGTCACCGGTATTGGTTCATACTGAACAGCCACTGTTGCTGCAAAGCTTTAAAAGAGGGAAGGTGAATGTGTGCTGAACTAAGCCCTTTATTGTTGCTTATTTAGGATGTGAGTTAACCATCGTAAAAGCCAATAGTGCATGATCAAAGGATCAATACTAATGATAAGATTATTATATTAAGTCATCAGCCAGCCCTTCCGTACCAGCAAAGGTACTAAAGCTATGCCCTACCCACACTGCCTCTCCGGAGTGACAAAAATCAATTTTCTTCAAACTAGAATGGGAGAAATGGTAACTGCCCAAGAGACACACACTTTGTACTCTTTCTTCCCATAAAGCAGGAAGTGAATAAAGCTGATGGGAATCATCTTGCCTTGAGTAATTTTCAAATAAAAATATTTCCCATCCAATCTTATGTAGGGCAGGTATTAAAACGGCTGGGATAAAGCACGTATTTTAGAATCATAGAATGGTTTTGGTTGGATGGGACCTTAAAGATCTTCAAGGTCCAGCCCCCTGCCATGGGCAGGGACACCTCCCACTACATCAGGTTGCTCAGTGCCTTCCCAACCTGGCCCTCAACACTTCCAGGGATTGAGGGGGCATCCACAACCTCTCTGGGTAACCACTTCCAGTGTCTCACCACCCTCACATTAAAGAACTTCTTTATTCTATCCAACCTAAACCTCCCCTCTTCCAGTTTGCATCTATTACTCCTAGTCCTGCCATCCTGGATCCTATTAAAAAGTTCTACCCCAGCTTTTCTGTAGGCCCCCTTCAGGTACTGGAAAACTACTATGAGGTCACCCCTGAACCTTCTCTTCTCCAGGCTGAGCAACCCCAACTCCTTCAGCCTGTCCTCATAAGGGAGGTGCTCCAGCCCTCTAATTATTTTCATGGCCCTCCTCTGTGCCCTCTCCAACAGCTCAATGTCCTTGTTATGTTGAGGGCTCCAGAACTGGACACAGTACTCCAGGTGGGATCTCACTAGATATGAGTAAAAGGGCAAAATCTCCCTTGTTCAGCTGGACACGATGCTCTTTATTCCGCCCAGGGTGTGGTTGGCTCCTGGGCTGCAAGTGCACACTGCTGGCTCATGTTGATTCATGAACATGGGGTCAGTAACTTTAGCTGAGATGTATTTGAGATTTTCAGGAAATACCGTATTCCAAATTTCAATGGAGGGAAGGTTAATGAGGGTACCGATCCCCTTGGGTTGTTCACAGAGCTAGACGAAGTGTTTACTTTTGTTTCTGACTCATCCATGCAGTTTCAGATGGGCTGATCAGTCCCTGGAGAGACTGGATTCTCTATCATCAGAGCAGATGCTCCTCCCTGCAACTGTGTAAGGCCAGGCTGGATGAGGCACTGAGCAGCCTGGTGTAGTGGGAAATGTCCCTGCTCATGGCAGAGGGGTTGGAACTAGATAATCTTTAATGTCCCTTCCATCCCAAACCATTCTATGAAATCTACAACATCTCAAAGATACATTTGTCTGAGCGCTTTATGTGGAATGTCTCAAACCTGTTACACTCAGTTGGCTACAGCTGTCATAGAACATCATCTTCAAACCAACAGACAACCCTCATGTTGTGTCTGCAGTTCTTCCATTACCAGGAAACACCTTTAGTTTAAACTGGGAAAACAAAACAAAAAAAAGGCAAATCAAAATCCTGTAGCAAGGAATGTGCCATCCAGCTGTGATTTTGCAAAATACTGATATTTCTTTCTTCCCTTCTGAAGAAATTAAAGAAATTCAACTCAGACAATGTTCCTAAAGCTCACTTTGCCTGTTTACCATTATGGTACTGGCTGTAGATGTTCAGCTGTGTCTGGATTCAGAGGGAAGAGTTCAGCTGCCTGGGTTGTCTTCATGGGCATCAACTTGGGGGCATTTGAATTAGGCTGGTACCAGCACAATGCCCTTGAGCAAGTGGAGTTGTGCCAGTGTGTCTGGAAGCATGAGGCTGAGCCTTTCAAGTGTATAGTTGCTCTTGCTGGAGTCTTCACAGGGGATTTTTTGCTTCTGCTTCACTGTGTGGTGAGTTTTCTCTTGGGGAAGCTTCCCTGCCATTTAATTTGGAGAAATATTGAAAAAAATTTCTCTGTCACAGAGGATTTGGAAAAGAGGGAAATTACTGTAGCAGGGTTCTCTTAAATGGTCACTGCCACAGGGGGAAGGGATTCTGTTCCTAAATTTGGGGTGGATTAAAACTCCCTTGTAGAACAGGACAGAGCATTTTCATTTGGAGCTTGGAGTACATCCAACCAGAAGTGCAGGCTTACAGATCATGCTGGGATTCTGACAACTGCTCCAGCCTGTCCTCACGTCCCTTCTCCCTGCAAAAAAACCACAACCTAAGTTTTGGTCTGATACCTTTGGTCTTGCTTCTCTTTCTGGCAGCTGAACACTCCAGGTAAATGCCATCAAAAAAACCTGTTCTGTTTCTTGAAAACTCAAAAGTCCAGGGATTTGATGAGATTTTGCTTCATTGCAGTCTCGAGCTTACATGAAAGTCCAGAACATACCTGTTACGCTTCTTTAGCTACAAATAACCCATAGATTTTTTACAGCCTCATAATCTTTATTTGTTGATGGCAATTTTAAATACCTTTCATGGATTTATTAGCTGTGTAGAAGGAAACCACCCTAAAATCTGATAATCTGTAGTATCTTTACCCTATCTGTTGAGGTGATTGCGCTTTAGAAGAATTACTGTCTTCTTAAGTACTTCACTGAAGGTACGGCTCTAATAATCTTATTGCTAGATTATTGGCATTAAATATAATGATAGCCACCAGGTTTTAAAATTGTTGCATATATCAGAAATAGAATAAAATATATTGTTGATTTTGCTGGAATTTATTCCCAGCATTTTTTAGGGCAGTGATGTACCCAGATGAACTGAAAGACCCTGATCTTTTTGATGAGAAGTTGAGCTCCCACCAGTTTTGCACCACCACAAACAGGGTCACAGCAATAGCCCAAGCCAGGGGAATCTAAATATAATAAAGCTGGTAGCTTCTCTGAAGCAGAGGGAAGTATAGCACTGATTTCCTAAAGCAGTTTCCCAAATGTCTAAGGAATCACAGAGGATTGGGCTTTTCTTCTAGGGATTTCCTGGTCTGCTCTTTGAGATGTGTAATCTTGGCCCCATTCCCTGTAGCAGAGCTGTCTGTATTGAATGCTTTAAAACCTCCAAGATCAGTGAGAAATCAGCAAGCACAGATGGGAAATTGAGCCCTGTCACTAACTGAACAGGCATTGTAAGATCTCAAGGACAAATGAGAAGGCTTAAAGGAAATGTGGTGCTTAAAGGACTTTCATTACTTACATTCGGTAGCAGTGATTTTTGATTAATAGCTCTCTAATGCTAGAAGCATCTCCATTTCAAGTGCAGCTCCACATGCTGAAGCCATACAGGTCCCCTCAGCTCTCAGTCAAAGGGTACAATCATGAGACTGTAAAAAAATTGGGTGGCAGAATTGAAAAAGAGGGTGAAAATGTTAAAAATGCTGGTATCTGTTAGATCTGCTTCAGTTAGGATCAGCTGTGTTGCGGGTAGTGTAGTCAGAGCCATTACTTTGAGTTGTTTCCCTGGTATACCTGAATGGATTTCAGCATGGGATGCTGCAAAATATCTTTGTGACATGATGCAGATTGAGCTGCAGCTTTGTGTGCCACAGTACAATTTCCCTAGCCCAGAACGACAATCTGAGGCTGAGAGGTTATTAGGCTCCTAGGGATGTACAGACTGTAACTTTGCCATCTACGCTTGCTCTGTCACTGTGAAAAATCAGCCATTTGGCTGGCATGAGATGTGAATTTCCCATCCATACCAGATGGTGCAATGCAAGTTTTGGGGCTGTTTTTAACTGGGGAGTTCTGTGGAGGTTGCAATAGCAGTCCAAGCTTTATCAGCTCTGTTTTAGGCTTCTGGGTGAGTGAATTGCAGGGTCTGCTTATGACCTTGAACTGAAGGTGACCAGTCTCTTTACATTCTCAGTGTGAGTTTCTTGGAGAAACCCTCCACTTTGGGAGGGTTGTGATCCTGAGGTGTCACAGAATCATAGAATATCAGGGATTGGAAGGGACCTCAAGAGATCATCTAGTCTCATCCCCCAGCTGGAGCAGGAACACCTAAACCAGGTCACACAGGAGGGTGTCCAGATGGGTTTTGCATGTCTGCAGAGAAGGAGCCTGTGCCACAGTTCTGTCGCCATCACTATGAAAAAGTCTTTTCTCATATTTCTGTGGAACCTACTGTGCTCCAGCTTGCACCCATTGCCCCAAGTCTTATCATTGAAGGTCAATGAGAAGAGCCTGGCTTCTTCCTCCTGACACTCACCCTTTACATATTTATAGTCATCAATGAGGTCACCCTTCAGTCTCCTCCAAGGGAAAGAGATGCAGCTCCCTCAGCCTTTCCTCAGAAGGGAGATGCTCCAAACCTTTCATCATCTCTGTGGCTCTGCACTTGACTCTGCCAAGCAGTTCCCTGTCCTTCCTGAACTGAGGGCCCCAGAACTAGACACAACACTCCAGATGTGATCTCACCAGGGCAGAGTAGAGGAAGAGGAGAACCCAGTCCAGCTAGTGTGAAATCCAGCTCTGCTTTCACTGGACCAATGCCTGTGACATTAACAAGCCAGATTCTGATCTCAGTTACTTCTGTGGAGTTGTCCCATATTCATCCTTAAATAAATCAGTCATGTGAGATTAACAAGCCAAATTGTGATCTTGGTTATATTTGTGGAGTTCTCCCATATTTATCCTGAATAAATCAGTCCTACCCTGTTCAGGAAAGCCAGATAGGCTTTTGTCCCAATTAAGTCTATGAGAAGGTTGCCATTGATTGCAGTGGGTTTGAGAGCTTTGGGTTTAATTTAACTGTTTTCTATTGGAGAAATACAGAAGACAGTACTGTCCCAAGCCTGAAATAAATATTTGCCATCCTCTAAACCAGGCATCTCTCATCTACAGGTGCACCACATTTCCCAGAAAGGCTGCTGCAATATATTTGATTGGCCTGGATACTTCCTTTTCATACTGAATCAACGGCTCTAATTAAGCATGATGACAAAATATGAGGACTTCTATGTGATTATGGCAATGGCACCACCTGCCTCTAATTAAGCTGCCAAAACATTTGGTCTGAAATGGTGCAATGAATAAATAAAATTAAAAATAAAAAAGAAATAGTCTATCCAATATTTTGGCAAGGCTGGCTTTCCTCACATAATTAGCTTTAACATAGTGTTGTTAATCTGATTTCTAATTAATAGACTATTTAATCTTATAGCAGTCTGACGGGATTCTGGGCTGCCTCTGGTTTAACTTTCTACCTCCACAAAAGATTTCTAACAGTTTTAAGGAATATACACACAAGAAAGACATTAGATTTTGTTATTTCCATTGTTCATGAGAGCCCTAAAGGTTACATTCTCTGGATTCATTCATCTTTAAGCCTTTCATTAAACTGGAAGCCAGAGGAAAAGATAATTTTTTTCCTCCTTTTAATTCCTCATACAGAGAAGTCACTGGTTTGACTAATTGGGGGCAGGGAGGGTGCCCAAAAACCTTACAATCTCTGCACATTTCAGAGCTGCTGGTCAGCTGGCAGAAAGTGTCAGCTCTGTGGGCTGCTGTGATGCCCCTGGGGTGTTTGGTGGCTAATGGTCTCCTCCTAGAAGTGTTTCTTGGGTTGGATTTAGCAACAGTGAGGAGGGAGATGTAATGTGCAATAGCAGCAACAAAGCAGCCCAGACACTACTTTGGAACTTGTGTGGCCATTTGTGTTTCCAAGCTGTTAATGTAACCTGGCATGTGAAATCAGACATGATCAACACTGTAAGGGAGCCAAGGACACCAGCAGTACAGATGGGGGTGGCAGAGAGTGAAAGTGGCCATGGCCTAGCAGTGTAAAACCACTGATCCAACCACCTAAATGTACAGGACTTACATATCAGAAAATCATCACCTGAATACACCAGGATGCAAACTCTGTGCTCACTGCAGGTGCCAAACAAGTTTTTGGCAGCTTTCTTGTGTCCTGTCCTGGCTACTTTAAATTTTCCTTGGGCATTATTTGTGCCCCCAGTAACAACTGGTGACCCCACAAAATGGGTGTGCATAGTTTCTGCCAGCAACAGTGTTTTATGTCTGTTCTCTTGCCCTGTGGGGTCTCTTTCCCATGTCAGTGTGTGGGCTGGATTATCTACTCCCACTCCAGCTGCAAAGTCTTGACTAACTTGAAAATTCAGAGAAGTTTCCAGGGAGTCCAAGAACTTGGCAGCTCTGGGTTATTTATAAAGATGAGTGTTCACTCAAAAGTTTTGTTTCAATTTTCTCACCCTGGAGTAACAAAGGCATAGTTCTTGTACGTGATACGTGGCTGGGACAACAGTGATGAGATTTTAGGACTTGAGAAAAGGCTTCCTCAAGTTCAGGTTCCTGCTCTGATGGCAAAGATGATACTCCCTTTGTAGGATGTCGCCTTTATATCAAGGTGCCTACACTCCCTTCAGAGTCGGGTGCAGGAGTCCATTTGTTATCTCTGTTATTTCCTGTGAGCAGTAGGTTGGTTATGAGTAAACCTCAACAAACTTGCTAAATAAAAAACTCAGCGGAAGGTTTGCACCATGACCCACCGGGTGAGAGGCAGTGGTGGGAAAACCACCTCCAGATTCCACCTACCAACCCCACTTGAGATCTGAAGAGTCCTTAATAAATGCTTTCTGGGCAGCTGTGTGATAAGAAGAAAAGATGAGGGTCAGAGGTCTCATTTCATGCTGATAGAGTGCGTGGATCAAAACTCTGCTGTGGTGAGTGCCCCCCATGACCTGCTGAAGCAGCAAGAATACCTGGTTACTCACTGGGGCTCTAATAAAAGCCAGGAACTCTATTAATTCCCAAATCTTGCCAATGCACCACTCACAAACAACAGCAGCAACCCTTAGATGACCTCACATCTAACACACGTTGTACTGACAGATGAAGTGCTTATGACTTTCCCCCCTGCTCCCCTTGCTCTCCATCTTGTTTATCAAATCTTATTTATCAAATCCATTTTCAGATGCAGATTTGGGAATGGCCTGTGTTTACTTTTCAGACTGTGTGCTAAGATTTGTTTTCCTAAGAGCTGATCCAAGAACTGAGCATTTTGAGCTCCTGAGCCACTCTATAGGAGAGATAGATGGCTAGGGCTCAGCCTAATGTTTTCCATGATTAAAGTACACACTGCTGAGTGTGTACAGGGAGGAATTATATATAATTTGACTAATTATGGTGAGCTCTTCCTGACTCTGCTTCCTTTAAAAAAAGATGAAAGTCAAATCCCTCCAAATTCTCATATTTAGTTCCTTTGGAGAAAATGGTCTGGTAAATAAAACAAGTATTGCTGCTCTAGTTTGTATCCTGCTTCTTTTGCATGCTAATCCCAAGTTCCCCTGAGACAATATGACAAGGCCATTAATGCAAATTTAGGCATGACCTAGAAAGGATTTATTTTTCATGTAGCACATTGATTCTCTCCCATTGTTACTTGTTTTTCTTTGTTTCCAGTTGCAGAATGTCTCAGAGTTGCCTTTTATTTTTCCTTCCTTTTTCTTTTTTTAATAACCACAGTGGCATGATTCACCTCAAAAGAAATATGTGGCTTTCAAACAAAATTCTACAATGGGTTACGAAAACCTTGTGTGGACAGAATGGAGTTTTGTTGGAGTTTTGCTGCCAGACACTAGGTGCAGTTTGGAAAAATGATGTTTGTAGGCAATTAAGGAAAGTTGACTTTAATTTTCTTTATTTTCCTGGAGAATTCAAGTGTAACAGAGAAACCTGAGGCAGAATGTATAGCTCAGTGGGGAGAGCATCCCCCTCCTAATCTGAGGGTCAGGCGTTCGAGTCCCCGTCCAGGTATGAGGCTTGTCAGAGTTGGGCTGATGGTTGGGCTGATGATCTGAAAGGTCCCTTCCAACCTAGATGACTATGACTGTGATCTGAAAGCCCTCCATTGTCCAGCTGGCCAATAGCACTAAGTAAACACTAACAAACTGAAAACTATTTCAGATAGCAGGATTAAACATTTTTTTTTTAGTTGCTAGAATTTGTTTCTGAAATTCTAAGCCAAATATAATTTGGGGAGCCATAGCTCTGATATTCACATGGGATATCTAATGTAGAAATGAGCAAGGAACACCACCTAAACACTTGAGAATCTCAACACTTCCGGGTTTGGTTATACATTGTAAAGCATAAAAACCTTCTCAGTTACCTGCTTCCTCTTACTCCTTTGCAAGACACTTCAGGGTTCTTACTCTTTTTGTAATTCAATATATATGTGAGGGTGATGAGGCATGAGAACAGGCTGAAGGAGTTGGGTTTGTTCACCCTGGAGAAGAGGAGACTCAGGAGGAACCTCACAGAAGTTTCCCAATACCTGCAGGGGGCTACAGAAAGGCTGGGGTAGGACTTTTTAATAGGGTCCAGCATGGCAGGACTAGGAGTAATGGATGCAAATTGGAAGAGGGGAGATTTAGGCTGAAGATAAGAAAGAAGTTCTTTCCTGTGAGGGTGGTGAGACACTGGAAGAGGTTGCCCAGGCAGGATGCCCCCTCCCTGGAGGTGTTTAAGGCCAGGATGGATGACGCACTGAGCAACCTGGTCTAGTGGGAGGTGTCCCTGGCCATGACAGAGGAGTTGGAACTAGATGATCTGTAAGGTCCCTTCCAACTCAAACCATTCTACGATTTTATGTGTGGTAATAAAGTAAGTAACCTTTCCCACAGGGACCTCTGTGCCATCTTCTTTCACTGAGCCTTCAAAAACTACACCCCTTGCTCATAATCAGGAGAAATAAATCCAGCTGGTTTCTAGTTAAGATGTGGCTTATTTGTATGTCTTGGTGAAAACCTTTCTCTCTAAACTTGTGCCTGTTTTCCCTTCTGGACTGATAATAACATTGGAAAAAAGTGGTTTCTTTCCTTTTTAGCTCCCCAGTGGGCTGGGAGAAGATGCTGATGGTAGCACTGGGAATGCATGCAACAGCACATGGGTTAGTTAATAATTTTCCTTCTTGGGTTGATATGTCTGCTGAAGAGAATGCAAAAAACTTCCTGGTGTGGTGCAATGGGGACACAGTGAGCAGTCCTGGGGTATAGGGAAGTTGAATGACTTGAGGTTACAGAGTAATTGAACCAAAGGCAGATGGAGGTTGGAATCCTGATGGAGCCAGGGCTGTGCCTCCAGCATTCCCATGCTGGCCCTTCCCTCCAAGCTGTGCCAGGAGCTGCCTTTCCCTGACACCCTGCCAGCTTCTGCTGCCTCAAAACACATCCAGTGTCCAGCCCACTTGACCCCCTGTCTGAGCAGCTTGTTTTGCCATTTGTCACTGCCAAATGTTTCTTTATTCTGCCTCAGTCACTTGCTTCGCCACTCATTTGACTCCCTGCATAATTAACTTTGCCAGCCAATTGACTCACTGTGTAATTATCTTTGCCAGTCGCTTTGGTCTCAGCATATTAATCATGGTGTCTAACAGACCTCGGGGCAGGTTGGGGCTCAGTGGGGCCAGCACCAGGTTCCCAGCCACCTCTCGTGCCCACCAGCCACTGCCTGACTCTGGGGACAGCCCAAGGGGTGGTACTGAGTCCTGGCAGGGTGGGATCGCAGTTGGGCCAGGAGGGTGGCAGAGACACACTGTCACTTGCTGCTTCTCTTCCCTGACCCTAACTTAACTCCACTTTCCAGCAGTGCCCCTCCTCCTCCAGCCATGCCCTTCTTCATTTAATTGCCCTAATTTCAGATCATGTCTTATATCTGCCTTTGTCAACCTTTCTGACACATTTCCTTCCCTTCCTTACCATGCTCTGGTTCTGTAGACAAGCTCTTTTTTCTCCAAATGACCTGCAAGGCACCCACAAACTCTTTGTTCGACTCCAACTGGGGGGGAGGCTGTTTTCACAGGATGCCTTGGAAAAATTATCTGACTTAGAGTGACAAGTGTGAAGAGCAGTTGCAGACAGTTTATACATCCTCCTCATGGAAAATAAACCTGTTAGTGTATGCCATATGCTGCAAAGAAGTGGCTCTTGGCCATGCAGTTGAAACTCTAGAGTCTTTCCTTGACTCTTTGTCTGCACATCTATTTGTCTTCAAAGCAGGAGCACCTCGCAGCTGACACTTCTCCTTCTGTCCTGTTTGCCAAATAGCTGTGGATTTTGTAAATAATATAGATAAAAGTTTTGGATGCTGTCGGGAATAAATAACGCAGTGCCCAGATTTATCATCTAATCACAGAATAATGTACTTTAGAAAATTATCTTGCCTGCTATTCAGAAGGCTTTGGTTTTCTCCACTTGTATACTTTGTCTGTAAAGTCTCTCCTGCCCATGTGTTGCGCTGCCCAACTTCAGTTTAGCCCCTTTGTTGCTTAATCAAACTTTGTACGACTTCATTCCCCATTGGATGCACTTCTAAAAACACAATCTGGCAGCAAACCCAAAGAGACTTCCAATCTAATTTTCTCTGGTAGTGTTTCCTAGTTTGTCTGAACAGCTAAATATCTATGGCTAGGATTCTGTATCCTTTTGTATCGACTTTTATTTCACAGTCCAGTTATTCTCCTTGCTTAAAGGACCTGTAGCGGATTCTTGCTAAGGGCTCTTTAAAATCCTCTCACCATTTCTGGATGCTTTGCATTTGTATGTGACCAACAACACCTTGAAGAGCTTATTTTTCTGAAGTATCAAGGAAGATAAATCCCCAAATGCATTGCTGAGGTACTAAGGCAAGAGCCTATACTGTGCAATCAAGCGTGATATTGTTATATCACCTAATTTTGGTTGAGGCATCTCTACAAAGAGGAGTTTTACAGCTTCCACAGTGAGTATGGAATGGCATGAGGTACTTTTGACCCACCGTCCAGCCCTGCTCAGCACAGACTTGCTCAGAGCTTCCTGATGGACTTTGACATGGTGCACCACAAGCTATGAGTACTGGGGATTCATGTCATAGAATCGTAGAGTTGGAAGGGACCTTCCAAGGCCGTCTAGTCCAACCCTTTTGCGGTGAGCAGGGAAATCCTGCTCTAGAGCAGGTTGCTCAGAGCCTCAGCAAGCCTGGCCCTGAATGTCTCCAGGAGTGGGGCCTCTGTCACCTCTCTGGGCAACCCAGGCCGATGTCTCCCCACACTCATGGTGAAGAATTTCTTCCAAATGTCTAAATTAGTGTCCCTTAGTGTCAAGGAGAGGCAAGTATTCCCCCTCCTCCCATCTTGTCTTTCAGTCTCCAGATTTTGCATTCCTTGACATGTTCCTTGGAGAGCCTTGAATTATTATTGGTGGTTTGTTTTGCACGAATACGAGTTCTTTAGCTGACTAATGCATAGGCATGGCTTGGTCTCCCCATGACTTCCATGTAACAAAAGGAAAACGAGTGATCACATCTCAGCTCTCCTGCACTCTCATGCCTGCCTTTCAGTATGGGGAAAGATTAGGACACTCTGCTGGGAAGAGATTTAAAGTTCACAATCTCGAGTTCTTCTTCTGAGGTTTAAGTATTTTTTTTTTCTTCAGGAAAAAAAAAAAGTTCAGGTGTGAAGTATGACTTCTCTTTATTTTGAATTTTTTTTTATTTTCCTGAAGCATTTCTGCTCTGCTTCTCCTGACAGCTTTGAACTCCAATAAACCCACTCAGAAATGCACCAAAGGCTGGTTCTGATGGGTGCAGACAGTGCAGCTGCTGAAATTCCATGTCGGCAGAGGAAGTGTCCTGACTGGAGCAAATTCCTCAGCTTGACATTTAAGAGCAAACACCACTGGTGGTTTGGCTGGGGCTGTTGTTGTTTTGGACTATGCTGGGGTCAGTGGGAAACATGGCAGCAGATGGGATGCACCGATGCTGCCTGCTCAGCCAGGGGGATTTGGAGGGTGAGGGGACAATTTATATCTTCTCTAGGTCAGTCCCTATCTCTGCAGATGTTCAGACTCAAGGCTCCATGCACAGGGAACACCAGCAGAAAGGAGAAAAGAAAGACAGTCCTTGAAACAAGCTCTAGCTAAAGATTAACCTTTGCTGACTAACTGAATGCTGGGAATGAAAAGTGTTAAAACAAATACACTAAAGAATCAGGCTGTCGTATTTTTTCTCTCCATCTGCTGATGGAGGGCTGTGTTGCCACCTGCCTGGGCCAGCAAATTGGGATATTAAATAAATTCAGTCTCTTTCTGTGACGTGATGTAGAGAAGTAAATTCACCCTCGTTAGAAAATCTACAGAGTAAAGCCAAGCCAGGACTATTCTTGGAAGCCTGTCTTTTGAGTTACATTTCACACCCACCTAGTACATGGAGATAACAATGTTTACTATGACTTTGTAAATATAACTCTCTGGATGACTAAATCCCAAAGTAATGAAATGGAGCTGCCGGCTGTATTTCTGTTTTCTTTTTCATATGTTCATCTGTCTGTAAAAGGTCTGTGATCCCCTCCTATGGGAGAAGCAAGAGTGGGTTTCTGAAAGACTGGCATGTGGGTCTAGTTGCCCTGGTGGGGAGATGTGGGGGATGGATTACTGCTGCTAAGGGACTTCAGCTTCCACGATGGAACAGGTTTGATGTGAGATTCCTGCTTTAGTCTCTCTGTCTCTCAGCAGTGGAGGAAGTGGGGCGCAGATGTTGTTAGATGCATTGGCCTTTTAAGATCTCCTTTACAGCTTCCCTATTATCAGAGATGAGCTTGCTATAAACTCCCAGATGGACAGATAGAGCCTGAGACGCAAGAGAATGGGTCTCAGAAAGTTTTCTGTTATCTGGGAGATTTCTGCCTTAAAAGCTTTCAGAGCCAGCATGAGAGCTCAGCTTTAAAATTATGCCCCTGTAGGAACACAGCGTATCCTGATGGAAAAGGTAAATAAACTGTGTTTTGTGATATAATGCCAGACACGTAGAGTATTATTCTGTTCGTTCTCAAGTCACACAGACTCCATCACAGGCAGCAAGCCTAAATGTCTTTTGTGGTAAAAATAAAAACCACTTTCTGCTCTCACCACAAAAAATACTTCATTCCTACAGGGTAAAACCTGGTCAAGGTGGCTGCTGTGTTTGTCTTACGGAGCTCTGCAGGGAGTTTTATTCTCCTCTGCACTACCAGGCCCTTTCTACCCTTGTCCATGTGTTTTTATTTTAATTTTTCTTTTGAAGGTTTCTATTATCTCAACCTGTAAGTATAAAATTGATGTTTACACAATTGGAAACAGTTAAAACTCATTAAAGTAAACCATCACCTCCCAGGCTGGGCACCCTTTGTCACACAGTGGAGTTAATTGGCAACAAACCCTAAAGCCAGCTAGCCAAAACTTCCTTACTCTCCTTCATCTGGCAATTTCAGTCATCAGAACTCTTTCCATGTAAAAACCTGTGGTTTACAGAATAGGTTTTGCTACCACTTTATTTATTTTACTACTTTCTTCACTCACTGCTCCTGGGTGGTATCTCCTTCACGGACCGCAGCCACAACTTCCATTATTGGCTGCCCTGTTTGTCATAATTCCACATTATTTCCTTTTCTGCCAATAGCAATTACGAAAAAACAAATGGATTATTTGCCTCCTTTCAGTTTAAATACGGTCAATATATTTTAGCCCAGGTTAATAGCTCTTACATTAGCAGTGCACTTCTGCTTAAAGATATGAATTGGATATGTGTGCCAAAAAGTGGGATTCAGCAGAGGGCTTGCCTTCATCCTTTCAGCTTTTCAAAGAGGAAAAAGGAATCTAGTGAAGAGTTTTTGATGTTGCACCACCTTTTTTTTTAATCTGCAATTAAGGGAATGTAATTACTTTTCACCTCATCTTTTATTTGCTTTTAGAATTCCACTTCTGTGGTTGGGGTGTGAATCATGTTTTATTTCATGACAGAGATAGGAGAGTAGTCATGGGTGTGCTGCTGATTCTGTGTCTGGCCTCTATTTTTGGTAGGACACTCAGCTGCTACAAAGCGACAGTGGAGCCAATGAAGGCAAGTTGGTCTAGATGAACAGAAAGGATGAGATCTTTGATATTCTGCAAGAGAAAGTCCACGACCCTCCCCTTTTGAAACATCTGGTTAAAATTAAAAACTGTGTGGCTGTCAATCAAACACATGCGTTTCTTCTCTTGGTGGTGAGGGTTTGCTCTTGCAGGCTTTTCTCCTCTTCCTAGGAAAGCAGCTGAGAAAACTGAGATAAAAAACACAATGCCTAAGAAAGACCCTTCAGCAAAATGTCTGTCCAGCAGTGTTAGAACTTGCCCCTGGATAACGAGTTAGATCCACTGTTGTCATTCTCTTGCAACTCTCACGCAATTAAGCAGCTCATTCCGGTGTTCACTGAAGCTCACTGATGGTTATCAACCTGGGTCTGCTCCTGCTGACATTGGTGTTACACCAGTGGAGCAGAGTGGGCTTGGACCCATCTCCTGCAGCTTTCCTGCCCACGTACAGCACTTCCTTTCAAACCACATGCTGCACCACTGATGCAACAACTTCCCAGGCTCAGCTGAGCTTTCCCTTGAACCTGGTCTCTAATTAACCACTGCTTTAAGTTCTTATCAGCAGATTAACTTACTGCAGAAACATTCTCCATTTCCATAGCTTCCAAGCCACAGGGGAGTGTGTGGCTTCTGTCATCTTGCCACAACCTTGACATTACTCAACATGTCAAATGTAGTCTTAGAAGTTTTCCAGACCTTTTTAATCTTTGCTCTTCACTTAATATTGCTCCCTTCAAATAGACATGATTCTGCCCACATAGGATTTGGTCCACTGAGATCTAAAGCAAGCTGGGCTGAGTAAAGACACATTTCACACATGGAGGAAAACACCAGAAAGACAAGTACTCTAAATATAAGCCACTTTTTAGGAGGACAATAAAACTTGTGCCTAAATCCATTGCTTTTGTAATTATTGGTGTTAGGAGAGCTAACACCTGAGGGGGTCCTACAGAAAGGCAGGGGAAGGAATTTTTAATACGATATCGGATGGGAGGACTAGAAACAATGGATGTAAATTGGAGGGGGGGAGATTTAGACTTGACATAAGAAAGAAATTCTTTACAATGAGGGTGGTGAAGCACTGGAATGGGTTGCCCAGAGAGATTGTGGATGCCCCCTCTCTGGAGGTGTTCAAGACCAGGCTGAACAAGGCACTGAGCAGCCTGGTCTAGTGGGAGGTGTCCCTGCTGATGGCAGGGGGGCTGGAACTTGATGATCTTTAAGGTCCCTGCCAACCCAAACTATTCTATGATTCTATGATTCTATAGCAACTACGGCCTTATTTGTACTTGCTGTTGTGTAAATACATAACGAGGAGAAGGTGCTGTGACCTGAAAGACTGCAGAGTAACATGAAAATAAAGTCAACAGCAAGATCCAAGCAACAGACAGGAGCATAGAAAACTTGATAAAACCTTTATCTGCAGAGGGATTTTCCAGCCAAAACAGATCACCTGTTGAGCAGCACTGTGAGTTCTGTGGTTACTGTACACATCCTCAGCCTAAAACACATATTTAATTGAAAAAAATTAAAGTTTAGCACTTGTTTTGGTTCTTTGCTGAATGAGGGTCATGCTGCCACCAGCCATTTTGATACTGGATGGAGATGAGATAAAGGATGTGTCTAGTCTCAGTGAAATTCCTTTGTGGCTCCCAAATTGGGTATGTTGTGTCCAGCCAGAAGAACTAAAGCCCCTTTTTGTGCTGTGATTTTCAACTCTGATTAAATGATCTCAATGTACATTCCTGGAGCCACTGATGTAATAGATTCCATCCAGAGAAAACACTGTGTAAAGCAACACTGCCAGGAAATAGGAACTCCCATGCTCTTTGCCTGTATTTATTGTAAATATCCTGACTGAAGTCTTTTGTGCAGTGTCTTGAGAAGCAGCTTGTTGTTGTCACCCTCTTCAACAGCACCATTGTCTGAGTCTGGAAAGAAATTGAGATCTCATCAGTAGAGAAAAAAAGAATCCATCTTAGAAGAAAAGATGAGATACTGTAAAAGCCAAAATAGCCTGAAAATGGGTTTGCAGTGAGAAATTAAGTTTCTTGAAGGTCTCATCAAAATAATCTTTGTCAACAAAGGATTTCTAAATGCTGTGAGATTTTAGCTTTGCTTTTTTTTTTTTTTTACAGTAGTGGATTCAATACACTGATACTCATTTTCCAAAAGTGATGTTCTCCTTGATCCTATGGTCACAACATGACCCTCAGCCCATTGCTCCAAACAAGCTGAGCAGCTTTCTGTGGAAGGAGCTAGCTCACCTCATTCTTACACATTTCCCAGAAACAACAAAATTCAAGGGTGAGCAGCTGAAGAGGATAAAACTCTGGAGTGTTTTTGTGGGGCACTCTGCCATGGCTGTACCACAGCCTTGAGGGCTCTTTTGCTGGGATCAACAATCCCCTTGTGTCTGTCCTCCAAATATGAAAAGCTCCTTTTCTGAATTAAGCAGCTAAAATACATGCAAAAGAAGCAGCCAGTTTGTTGGCATACATAAATGTTAAGCATCAAAGATGCTGAGCTTAGACCAGAGTTAGCCTGCTGAGACCTGTTGGTGACTGCAGGGTGGAGGCATCTGAACAGGCCAGCACTGAACAGATGTGCACATCTGCTGGCTGTAAGCATATAGACATAGGACTGGGTAAGAGAATCCACTGCTGCTTTCAAGCTGCTACTGAAACTTGTGGGTCTTCCTATAGACTTCATTAGGATGTC
This sequence comes from Turnix velox, assembly GCA_013400935.1. NCBI lineage: Eukaryota > Metazoa > Chordata > Aves > Charadriiformes > Turnicidae > Turnix > Turnix velox. Next base: position 27,502 of record VZTY01005757.1, read on the forward strand.
ATTGCAAATTGAGGAGCAAGGACAGGGCTTTGTCCCACTACAAGGAGCTCCATCTTGTCCTTGGGGGCAAGGGGTGATTGCTGCTCCTGAGATGATTGTGATGATGGAGGTGCTTAAGAGCAGGCTGGACAAGGCACTGAGCAACCTGGTGTAGTGGGAGGTGTCCTTGTCTATGGCAAGGGGGTTGGAACTAGATGATCTTTAAGGTCCCTTCCAACCCAAACCATTCTCTGATTCTATGGTAACTCCTCTGGAGGCTGTCGACCAGCTGGACCTGCCCTATATGTGCTGACAGGTCTCAACTGGTGAAATGCTAACAAAAAAACTATCACAAGGTTAACAACAGAGCTCAGATATTTTCCAAAATTGAGCAGGGAATATCTCAGCTGGTGAAATAACGTGGTTTACCGGGTGTACCTTTCAATTCCTGATAAATCAATCCCTCAGTAGAAGCACAGGCAATGTGTCTCTGTAGGTACTTTTCTAATTAAACTCAGAACATACCACATCTATTCTTCAACATCCAATGCTCTTTCTCCTGGGTACAATTCATAGTGCTGATTTTGATCTATGAATTCCTTCTGTGGTTGCCTTGGAGTATGCTCCTTTCTCCTCCAACCACTACAGCAGCAGAGCCCAGTGGGATACCGTGGCACTGAATTTCTAAAGCCAAGCTGCTGTTGAAGTAGTTGAGAAGATGTTGAATGATGATGAGTGACAACTCACAGCCTTCCCTCAACAGCCTGCTGGCAACATGGGAAATGTGGCTTGGTTTCCTAGAGAGACAGAAGTGATGAAGATATGCAATGTCTAAGGTCTGGAGGCCTCTTCTTTCTAGATTCCTTCCAGGGCATTTCATAGACTCTTCCATTGTTTTCCCTTGCCCTTGGGAGATGGGTGATGATTAAGCAGAGGATGATGCTGCCACACACCTTTCTGTGCAAAGGGTCTTCTTCAGGAAGGCAGGAATAAGGAGGGACTGGGCCACCAACTCAAAAAAATCTTGGGTTTTTTAATTTTGTGATGTTTCTTCATACTCCAGGGTATCTCATTAAAAATGAATTCAAATGAGACAATTAGCTGCTACTGAGAATTTACAGTGCTATTAGATCAAAGTACTTTGGAGTACTTACTAAATAGCAGCTGAGTAATTGGTACCTGTTGCTATTCTCTGTCACAAAGACAATGGACATGGTGAGGGGCCTGGAGAGAAGTAGTCTTTACTGAAGAAAAGAAATGAATGCTTAAACAGTCTAATAACAAACAACATACATGAATTAATATGATTACTAATAGCTTGATATGCTTTTCTTTCCCTTTTTATTACTTCTTTCCATATAGTTTTCTTTTGACTGGTTGTAGAAGGGGTTCCTTGGTAATCAAACAAGGCAGAAAAGAACAATATTCCTTTCAAAAAACCACAGTGAAAAGGCCCTTGTCCTTCTTAAAATAGAAAATATGGATACATGTGTCATCTGGAAGTGACTGCCTGATAGTGTCTATAGGACAGCTGTAGTTTCTTCCCTGGGTCCCTCTGACTTTTCTGCTTCTCCTGTGGCTTCTTGAGCAGAACTCAAAGAGGAAAGAAAGAAGGAAAGCAGTAAGGCAAAAGAGAATTTCCAATTAACTCTTTTTTTACATGCTGTGTTTTTTGAGACAATATGAATTCCAGTGTTCACAACAATGCACTTTTCCTTTGACAAGCACTTATTGCATTTCATAGAGTTGTTTCAATAGTTATAACACTGCTAGTGTTTCCAGTCAAGAAATTACTCCCCAGTGAGCCTCAATTCCAGTAATTTGTGTATGTAAATTCAGTTTATTATTATGACATTCACATGTCACATGCAGGTAACAAAATGAGAAAGCAGATACAAATTATCTATGCAGAAATCTGAATATAATATTTACATACGGAAACTTCATTATTCTTGTTTGTATAAATGTCTGAACACGTAAGACCTATCAATCAATCCCACTTGTACCCAAGCAGTTCAGAAGTGTGTCATATTCATTTGATAGCTCCTAAAATCACCTCCCAGTAGTATATAAACTAGTGCCACTGCTCACAGTTCAGAACTGTTGGATCACTTAGCTGCTGCTATGGTTCTAATTTTTTTTTTCCCCTGCTAGGAATTTTTCTCATTTAACAGTCAACTAAACAACATTGTTCTGGGAATTAACTGATGGCTGCTCAGCACTGCAGGATGCTTAAAGCAATTAGCAATGTTAATAAATGTTGGAAAAGTGCCTTATACCAGAGAGGGGGGGAGGAAGGGGTTGTTTTAGTTTGCTCAGGATCAAACATATGAGTTATTCTGTTTCTTTTAAGAAAGCACTTTTTCTTCAAATGGAATGAAATAAAGAAGAAAATCAATGATTGATGTGTCATTGGTTGAATTCCACAATAAGCTTCCTTGTTTTCTACTTCCAGGAGAACAGATTCAGGAAACAGCATGCACCCACTTGCAGAGGGACACAGAAACAAAAGGTGCGCTGAAATGGGCAAAGCCTGAAGAAGATTCTTCTGGAATATCTAAGGAACAAGTCAAAGCCAGCTCTGAACCATCTACCTTTAATAACAGAAGGAGGATGGGAAATATAACTGGGGTCAGAGAGGAGTAAGTGCACTGTTCCTCCAATTTTTGACAAAGCTGATCCTTGGAAATCACACAGTTATGGCCTTAACACTTGGGAAGATGGTAGAAAAAAGGAGTCAATGAGAGAGAGCTGAAAACTGCTGATGTGTAGAGTAAAGACTTTAGGAGAGAAACTGCACAGTCACCCTGTGTCTCCTCTGGTTTGAGCCATGTTGTTACAGGTTGTGTTGATTTTGTATTTACCTCACCTCCCCTCTATATTCTTCTAAGAAAAGATTCTACCATGGCTGAAGTGAAACTGAGGGGAAGGAAAACCTTGGCTTCTTCATCCCTTTCCTTTCTCCTAAGCCATCCACTGCAGGGACATCTGTGCTCAGGGAACACACAGAGCTGCCTCTGACACTGCACTTTCCCCATGCCTTTGCTTTCTGCAGAGCCACAAGGATCAAGAAGAGAAACCAGACATAGTTAAAATGATGGCTGGGTGATACAGCACCACTTAAATCTCTGTGATCCTGTTGGCTTCCCTGTCTTTTGAGCATCAAAGAGGTCATTATAGGGTGAGCAAAACCCCAAAGGTGCCCAATCAAAGGCAAACCAATGATGTCTCGTGCCATGCACACCTTGTGAACCCCTGTCTGCTTGTGTACCTTTGGACATCCTTGGGGCACAGTTGCAAAACCCAGGAAGATTTTACCCTTCCCAGTGAGGAAAAGGCAGGGGGATGCTGTCTGTGTACACCACTCAGCGTGTCCCTCACCTGCCTTTAAACTGGGCCTGCAGAGACACTCTCCTGGGGCTGAGCTTGCCTGGCTTGTTCCAGAGGAGAAACCTACATGGGGACAGGCTTGGAGCACAAGCTTGAGGCCAAAATTAATGCAGAAGTAGCCCCAGACTCTGGGTAGAGCTAACCCTTCACCCTTTGCATGGTTACAAAATGACTATCATTCCACAGGTGTCATCTTGATGCATGTAAAAATGGGAGTGTGATCAGAAGGCTGGAGCAGCTCACTTCTGAGGACAGGCTGAAGGAGTTGGGGTTGTTCAGCCTGGAGAAGAGAAGGCTCAGAGTGGACCTCATAGTAGCATCTCAATACATGAATGGGGCCTACAGAAAGGCTGGAGTAGGACTTTTGAATAGGATCCAGGATGGCAGGACTAGGAAGAATGGATGCAAATTTGAAGAGAGGAGATTTAGGCTGGATAGAAGAAAGAAGTTCTTTCCTGTGAAGGTGGTGAGACACTGGAAGAGGTTGCCCTGAGAGGCTGTGGATGCCCCCTCAGTCCCTGGAGGTGTTTAAGGCCAGGCTGGATGAGGCACTGAGCAACGTATGTAGTGGGAGGTGACCCTGTCCATGGCAGGGTGGTTGGAACTAGATGATCTTTGAAGTCCTTTCCAACCCAAACCATTCTATGGACTTATTGTTGTAGGCTTGGTTGAGAAGTTAGTCACTGCCTGAAAGGACTGTAGTCACTTGCCTTCTGCTTAAGACAAAAAGACGTTGACAGAAACTGATGGCTGAGATCCTGGACTGCGCAAGAGGAAGGGGCCAGGACCTGCTGCCTTTTAGGATTGGGATCTCACTTCCAACCTGCCATTTGTGTAAACACAGAGGAATGCCAACCCCTCAGACACTTCCCTGACATATGGAGAGAGGTAGGGATGTACAGGCTGCTCTCTGCTACATCCCTGGGCTGGGACCTGCTTATCTGAGGTATTTGCACTCATAGTGTCAGCAGGCATGACATGGCATGGCCACGTTTTGGCTTTGAGTCATCAGGTGAATGAAGCCCGGTCCAGGGCCTGTAGGGACTGGAAACCATTCCCCTGCATCGGCGGCTTGTCCTCTGTGAAATGAATTTGTGGGCTCCATCCCTTTTCCCCACAGACGTGCACAGAAACGCCCACACATCTGGCTTGTATCAGCGTGTCCTCCTTGGCAGCTTTACTCCAGACTAGCCAAGCTGGGGAGAAGTGGAGAGTTTTAAGCACACACAGCTCATCTGACCCTCAGAGAACACAGGTAAAGGCAAGGAGGAACATGGTGATGGTTCCAGTCACCCAGCCAGGACATCCTAGCCTGCCATCCTAAAGCAATGTTCTGCTCCTGTTCAGTGAAATGGCCCTGCCCTAAAGTTTGTGATAACCTTGAATTTATTAATGAAGATGTTTTGTCCTCCCTTTCTGCAAGCCACCCAGTCATTTGGCTTTCTAAGGACTTTAAGAAATAAGAACAAAGCACTTTAAGAAATAAGTAGACAAATGTTGCTCCTGATTTTCAGAGAATCATAGATGGCCTTTCAAAGGCCATCTAGTCCAACCCCCTGCAGTGAGCAGGGACATCCTGCACTCGATCAAGTTGCTCTGAACCTCAGCAAGTCTGGCCTCGGATATCTCCAGGGTTCCTCCACCACCTCTCTGGGCAACCTGCGCCAGTGGCTCCCTACACTCAACCCCCCACCTGACCCCGCCCTGCTCTAGTTTCAAACCATTCTCCCTCGTCCTATCTCTCCATGTATTGGCAAACAGGCCCTCCCCAGAATTTCATCTGATTTTCACCAAAAGCTTCCACTGAAATCGGGTCTGTGATCGCGTGGGGACACGGGAGCAGGGACCCGGGTATACGGAGGGTGTCCCGGGTCCGCAGGGCAGGCTCCGTCCGCAGAGCGCTCGTGGGGCGGAGCGGGAGCAGGCTTTGCATCAGCGGGGCTGCCGAAGCTAATTAGCAGGAAGAGGACGACATAATTATACCAGGAAACATCTGCACTTCATTAAAAGCCACGGAGGGGCCGATTCGAGATCGGCCACGTTACGCATAGGCGCTCTCTCATGTGCTACCCCCCTTCCCCCGCCTCCTTCTTCATTCCCTCTTTCACCGCGCCCGCTCGCTCTACCAGCTGCACCGCCCTGGGGCCACACCAACCCCCTCCCGCCAGCGCCGGTCTCCGCCCCTCCCGCTGCACCTGCCCCCGCCGCCGGTCCGCCCCCTCCCACCCCCGGTCCCATGCCGGTGGCGGCGGGCAGGCGGCGCTCTGCGGCCGGGCTGCTCCGGGCCGGCGCGGTCTGCACCACTCTTCCTCCTTCTCCGCCCCCTTCTCTCTCCTCCTCCTCCTCCTCCGCTGCGCCGGGCAGATGCGGCGGATCTTAAGCCGTCTCTCGCCCGCAGCGGGCTCCCGTCCCCCCGCCGCCCCCATGGACGGCAGCGGGGGC
>VZTY01005759.1:2965-120443 GCA_013400935.1 Turnix velox
CTCCAATTTGGAGATAAGGATGTGGTGGGGGACCATGTCAAAGGCCTTGCTCAGATCCAGGTAAATGACATCGGTCACCTTCCCTTCGTCCACCATCGCAGTCACTCCATCATAGAAGGCCACAAGATTAGTTAAGCATGACCTTCCCCTGGTGAAGCCGTGCTGGCTGTCTCGGATCACATGCTCATTCTTTATGTGATCAAGCATGTTGTCCAGAAGGGTCTGTTCCATGATCTTCCCAGGCACGGAGGTGAGACTGGGAAGTTCCCCGGGTCCTCCCTGCTCCCCTTCTTGTATATGGGAGTGACATGACCCTTCCTCCAGTCATCCGGGACCTCACCTGACAGCCATGACTTCTCAAATATGATGGAGAGCGGCTCGGCAACCACCTCAGCCAGCTCCTTCAGGACCCTGGGATGCACGCCATCTGTCCCCATAGTTAGAAGGGGAGGAATGTCTGACTGGTAATTATGAGAATTATGGCTAAAGTAATGGTAGAAGTAGTGATGAGGGTTTGAAGAAATGTTTAGAGGTGCTAGACATGCTAGTGTTTGAGGCCCCATCCTTCTGGTCTACTCTTTTTCACCTGCCTTCTTGCTTTATTGTTTTTTAATCTTCCAGCTTCAGCGGAAGCGTCACATTGGGAATGACATTGTAGCCATCATCTTCCAGGATGAAAGCACGCCTTTTGTCCCTGATATGATTGCTTCTAATTTCCTACATGCTTACGTGGTAGTTCAGCTTACTCCTGGCACTGCTGGGGACACTTTCTACAAGGTAAACAGAGCCAGGAGATTCCTCTGCACAGATTTACTGATGCTGAAATGGAAAATTGTTCTTGGGCCTTTGGGAGTGGTACGAGTTCAGCCAGCTGTCGTCCTTAGCTTTGCTTGTCCCATTAGTAAACTTGATCAGTGTTTTCAGTGAAAGGCAGTAATTAGATCTATTATCAGTAAACCTAGAAATTTGGTAGCTGCCACCAGCTCTCCTTCACCTGCTTGTGGTCTCTGACCAGGAATCTCCTTCCTGCTATAAGAATCATAGAATAGTTTGGATTGGAAGGGACCTTAAAGATAATCTAGTTCCAACCCCACTGCCATATGTGGGGACACCTCCTGCTAGATCAGGTTGCTCAGTGCCTTGTCCAGCCTGGCTGTTCTTTATTTTACATTTCTGCAGAGGTGCTGTCTGTTTGGTCTGATTGCTACTATTTAGCAACCTGTATTTATGCCTGTTGAGATTTCATAAAGAAATTGATCAATTGGGCCTAGGAGGTGAGGGAAATATTAAAATCCTACAGCACAACTATTTTAATGAAGGGAGTCCAGGACTGCTTACTGCTTCTACCTAGCAAATAAAATGTCAAAGAAAAATTTGATCAATTTTTAAAGCATCTACACATGAAACTAGAATGTGCTTTTTTTTTTCAAAGTAGCAAATGGATTTCTGAAGCTTAGAGCTTTGGAATTCAAGCAGAACAAACTGGGATAAATTTTTTTTTTGTTTACATCTAAGAACATGAGATGCAATTGATGCCATTGTGGGGATGTGTTGCTTACATCACCAAAGTCAGGTAAAAGCCTCTCAGCTGACTGTGTCTGTATTGCTTCTGCTGCAGTCAGAGTGCCAGGAGCTTGCGCTGCCTGAGACTGTAGGTCAGATACAGCTGATTGGCCTCATCTGTGGAATCTGATCCAGCTACACCTGCTTTGGAGGACCTTAGAACTGAAGCCTATGTGGCTGTGAAGTACTATTTGTTGTGGACCACTACTTAGGCCAGAACACAAAGAATCATAGAATGATTTAATCAATGGAATCCATTGAGTTAAAAGAGACCTTCAAAGGTCATCTAGTCCAACATGCCTGCAGTAAGCAAGGACATCTTGCCTCCCTAGACAATGAATTCCCAATTTGCAGCCTTTGGACACAGCTGTTTCTCTGTCACATGACACTGCATGGAAGTCTATATAGCTTTACTTTCTGCTGAGGGAGCAGAAAATATATAGAAGCTTGCTATCTGTGGTGGATTTTCCATCGTAAAAACATTTTAATCCAAGTTCTATGTCTCATTTTATGTAGAAATTCTGATGCGGTGATGATGAGTCCTTACGCCTTGGAGATCTGGAAGCACTGAGAATATAAAAATTATGACAGGACTCCCATCTCCTCTCCCACCTAATAGGGTGCTGGGGGTTGAACAACTACCTTCTATTGTTTCCTATGCTATGGGTAATGAGGTCTGTAGTGACACAATAGCACGGTGTTGATCAGGAGCATGAGGTTCCAGTTCTCTTCTCTCTTTGTTTTGTAGGACACAGTGATTCACTTGAATTTGTTGATGACAAGAGAAAGAGCTGGGGAAGCTTGCCATTTCTCTTGTCTCTTCCTACTATTGTTTTCATCTTTGCCTGTCTGCAATGGCATTGTTTTTGCCAGTATAATAGGATTGGCTGCATCATTTAATGAAAAAGAAATATTCCCAGTCAGGACCATAGAGCCAATGCAGAGTGCTCTGTAAATGCCTTTCCAAAGCAATTTTAACTCATTCTGCCTTGAGAGCATTTTAGTACATAAGGGAGAGTTTTTTTCCTTTCTTTGTCCCTTTTGGTTTAGCTTTAGCCTATAGTGGCTAAATTAATTTGTTAATAACATTAATTTCTTTGAATAATTTTTTGCAATCACAAAATAAAAATCCAAAGCAGGATTTTAACTGATATCTGTTAGAAGGGAGAGGAAGACCTTGTAATTAGAAGAACTGGTTTCCTTTGTGAGAAATCTGAATTAAATTTAGCCCCTCCCCCCCCTTTTTTTTTCTTTGTCTGAGATTAATGTAATCTCTCATGCTTCTCATTGGCTTTGTGCCATTTATGCTGGAGTGTGAATGTGATTTTGAGGCAGTTGCTGTGAAGTTGTTCTGAGGTTATTCCCTTTTGTATGAAATGGCAAATAATAGTATTGTTTTATATCAAACATGACATAAAACTCCTGTGAAATGCATAATTATAGGTGAGGGCTATGAAGAGCTAAGTGACAACATGAAAACTGGACTGCTTACAGGGTTTTTTTTGGCATTGGTATGTCAGGTAAGGGCATAAAAAAAAAAAAGGAACCAAAAAAATCCAAACCCCAAATATGGACTTCCTTATCTCTTACTGGGAAAATGCTTTTTTTACGCTTACTACATACAACTCAGAGAGGCAGTGTCCCTGAAGTACACTGCACACTGAAGGGACTATCTCCACTGAGGATTTGTTGTCAAAAAAACTAGGTCATTACAACCATATTGATGAATAATCTTCTCTGTAAGTAAACCTTGCAGACTGAATAGAAGCATCTGATTTTTTTGTTCAGCATAACCCAGTGATTATTAAAATTATTTATTGGAAGCATTTTTTTCAAGCAATTGGTTGCTCTTACTGTGTGCACATCTAGCTTACTGAATTTCTGGGAAATAAATTAGCATATCCATTGGCTGGGTACAGAAACAGATGGACACATTGGACAGCATTTTAGATATCTCTGTGATATGTAAATGATTAAGGAGGGAACAGATATGCCATAGTAGTTTGAAAGCTTTGATAATCTCACGTTATGATACTTATCTTTTCCCCTTATATTTTTCCAGGTTTCAGTTACAGCCCGAGATGATGTCCCATTCTTTGGACCCCCTCTGCCAAATCCAGCCATATTTAGAAAGGTTTGTTTTCCTCATTCAGGGTTAGATGGTAGAGAGATACGATACACAACCCTGTGTTCTGAGTCAGTGTTGTCAATCTGCCTTGATGATTTTGGAGGTCTGAAGAGTAGTAAGGCAGAGCTTTTCTTATATGACATTTTAATTACTATTTTCATCTCAGTCAAGTCTTCATCTTGTCTTGTAGAGTGCAGAGTTCCGTGAATTCCTCCTGGCCAAGCTCATCAATGCTGAATACAGCTGCTATCGAGCTGAGAAATTTGCTAAATTAGAGGTGGGTCTGTTCTTTGGTTGCTTCCATTAAAAATTATAAAACTATGTTAGTGCCAGATTAAGAAATTGCAATGTATTTTTTTCTTTCTTCTACATGTAGTGTTGTGTTGCTTAAAAAAGGAGGATGAAGTGTGATTATACTCAACTATGTCACGCTTCCTTTGTCTTTCACAGCAGAATTGATAGAATATGAATTGATATAGTTCTAATGGTAAAGATCTAATCCTCAACCAAGATATGATGCTTGCATTTTGCTGGAGGAAATTCTCTATTAGCTGAAACTTGGTAACGTACTACAGCATGCAGACAGTTATCAATGACTTTGATTTAAGCTACCAGACTTCTACTCCAGACTGATGCTTGCCCAATAAAGAAAATTTTGCCCTCGATCCACACCTGTAAGGAAGTACTGATGTCCTTAATGGCTTTCTTTAGAAAGAGTCTTAAAAGACTGGATATTACTGCCATATATTACATAGCTCTACAGCTGAAACCACCTCATGTTATTTAAATTAATTTTCAAGAGTTTGTTTGGGGTTTTTTTCAATAAGGAGAATGTAAGATACTGTGAAAAAAGGGAATAGAGAAAAATCCCTCCACTCCCAGCAATGGCTGTGTTTTCATTCTTAATATTGATGCAGGAAAGAACCCGGAGTGCCCTCTTGGAAAGCCTTTTTGAGGAGTTGCAACTTCGCAGTCGCAGTATGATGGGATTGCCCATAGGGGAGGACGACAAGATAGAGAATGGCAGTGGGGGCTTCCTGGAGAATTTCAAGGTGAGCCACAGTAGATTCCTGACCCAGTTTCTTACACTTTTCTCAAGTTAATTGCATGTCCCTCAAATAATGACCCTGCTGATCAGGGTGAGACAGAAAACAGTCTTTCCACCTAGCAGCCTTTCTTCAGAGAAACTTACGTGTGCATTATCAGATCTCCAAGAAAAGAATTTTTTCCCCTTCCTGTAATCCTTTCTACAGAACTACAGCCTGATGTAGGGTAGAAATCCATACTGTCCCTGAGAAGTAAAACCCTGTGCATCTTGTTGATGTCTAGTGTCAGATGGGAGTTCACTCCATGGCTTCCAGAAAAAGAAGTGAGTGCTTGCAAAGGGATTTTTAATAACTAGTAGCAAGCAACTTTCAGCACATCTCTTTCTATAAATTTTCATTATACCTGAAAAAGTTGCAAGAGCCACTGCAAGAGAGTTTCTAGCATGTTGTAAGTGTATTGTTGAGAAAACTTGTGATGCCTTACTTGCCCTCTAAAAATCAGAGTTAATTTACCTTTGTTAGTTGTATATTATACTTTCTTTTGTTCTTTTTTATAATAAATTATAATCTGAACTTAATTTTAAAAATGATAAAGGTAATACAAGAAAGTAAAGGTTTTATAGGAAAAGGCAAAGTGAGTTTTAAATTTATTTTATTTAGAGAATCTGATATCACTTTCCTATCTACTTCCTCTTTCCCACTTATTTTGTATAATAAGTTATCTTTCTGGACATAGAGAGTTATTATAAATAGCATTTCTTCAGATAATCTGTAATTTGCTTGTCATGTACACAGGTGACCTTGGTAAAAAGGCTGGAAAAGGCTAAGCAAACTCAGAAAACAGCTTTTTCAAACATAGCAGATTTTGATATGGCTGCTTTCCCCTTTCAAGTTCAAGTTCCCTTGAACTCAAAAATTCATGCAAAACTGAACCTTATAGTCTTGAAGAGCAGTTTCATTTTGTGTTTGGTACCCTCTGCCAGGAAGGATTGCTTTGGATGATGCCGTCTTATCTGGGATACTGGTAGGGAATCTCTATTTATAGCAACAGGATAAGGGAAGTGAAACTATTGCATACACTTGAGGAAGAGCTCTTCCCTGGCAGTGAGCTTCATGAATCAGCTAGGACTGAAAATGCATTTTAGGTGTTAGGATTTCTGTGATTCTGGTGTTGGTGCGTCACAACTTTCCACCCAATCTGTGGTGCTTTCCATGCTGCCCTACCGTCTGCATGCCTATATGTGTATCCGTGTTTGTCTTGTTTCCCTGCCTCCCTTCTGTTCAGCGGGTGATCAGAGGCCGCAGCCAGAGCCTGGATACCATGGGCATATCCATGAGAAAGCAGCAGCCAGCCACCCTGCCCAGCCGCCCCACTACAGCTGGCCTTGCCCTCAGTCAGAGTGTCGCCGAGGGCCCTAAGGCCATTGCTGCGGTAAGGTATTTGGGTGGGCTGTAAGAGGAAACCTGGCACACCTTTGTGACCCACTCATACATTCTGTTTCTCTTGCCCTGTTAGTTTGTCCTCTTGTCCTTCTGTGAATCTCTTTTTGCCCTTAATCATCCCGTCTCACAAGTGGTGACAGCATGGAGTGCAGTCTGGTTTGTCTGTGCCTGTCTCTGCCCCCAGTACACCTGTAAACTAAAGCTGAGATTGATGCAGACTGGGAGGAGAAAGCTAAACATGATTCTACATCAGACATCTCTCTCTGTTTTCCTGGATTAGGTCTTGTATGTTGCCATACCTTAAAAAAAAAAAAGCATGTGTTGTGGTTTGACCAGAATGGTACAGCACTGTCACTTGGCAAGAGTTGAGAACATAAGGACATGAGATTTGTTCGCTTTTCTTTGATTTCACCAGCCTAATTACTTACTGTAATATAAACAGGTGCACAATGTTTATTCCATGTGCTGTTTTGATGTAAATAGAATTGCATGTTGGAAACAAACAGCATAATTAATAAAGTTGGAGGTGAGAAAAAGAGTAAGTATTTTTAGTCACTATCAAAGCCTTTCTTATTTGCAAGGGATACTAAACATATGTGATATGTGTGAGCATAATAAATCCGTGATGAATGTTTACAGAAAAGAATCCATGTTTGTAATATTGGAAATACAGTTACCTTGGTCAAAGTGTATCCAGCTTATTGTGATCTCTGCACTAGTGATGTCAATACAGCAAAACTACAAAAAAAGCCCCATCTCTGACTAAGCCAAGTGTGGAAATTTGGGTCAGTTTTTATGCATTTGTTATGTCAGCACAACAAAATCACAGAGTAGTAATGACTTGAGTTTGCTGCCTCCTTCTCTCCTAGTTTTCTCTACCTTTTCAATTCTACCTCTCCTCTCATCACATGGGGATACCTCATTTCCGCAGCCTCTCTATCTGTACACTGTCTGTCTATCTTGTTCTGCCTTTGTTTCTGTATGTCTCTGTTTTTTTCTCATGCCACCTTTGTAAGCCCTAGCTGCATTTTCTCACTGACAGAAAGTACACTTCCTTGCACCAGTGGAGCTGGGCTATGCTATTCTATTGCAGAGTAGAGGAGAGGATCTGGATCCACATCGCAGACTCCCTCTTCCATGCTTCCAGCTCTCCAGGTTTTTCCTGTCTTGTTTCCCTCCCTCCTGTTTGTCACGCTTTCCTTTTTTCTAGTCTTTTGCCTTGCCCGGTAGGAGCCCATCACGTACTCGAGCCAGCCGCTTCCATGGGCGACGGAGTAGTGCCATTGGCATTGAGAACATACAGGAGGAAAAGAGGTATGAGCTGTGGGAAGGTGACATAAAGAGAGGAGAAAACCCAGGAGGAGATGGGAACAGAGAGATAGAGAGGCACCTGTAAGGACAGAGAGGGAACTGACAGAATGGAAATAGCTGGAATGGGAAGAAATGCTTAATTATTAACTAATGGAGAAATGGACAAATGATAGAAACAAACAAAAATTTAAAAGGACATTTGGAAATATCAATATTTAAGGAGTAAGGGAGGAAACAGTAGCTCTAGCGCCTCACTACTGTTAAATAGTTTTGTACCTCATGCAGCTGAAACCCTCAATCCATTCCTTTAAATACAACATCCTTCACTATCCCCTTAAAAGACCTGTTAAACCTTTTCTACAACAAGGCTAAACTCTGAGGTTTTTTGTTTGTTTTTTAGTGCTCTCTGTTAGGAGAGAATTGGTAGCTATTTGTTTTACTTAGCTTTCCTTTTGCTTATCTGCAGTCTTAGATATGGCGAACAGTGAGCTTTGTGCTTTATGAAAGACTTTTTGGGTGGTTCTTGAAGGAGCAGTTTCACTAGCAATTGGTCTAATAGTTTGTTGCCAATGTAAAGCAAGTATCTTATTTTGCCTCTCCCTGTGTCGTTTTCAACTACCCTGTCCTATCCCATTCGTTATGGTGACTCAGATGCTTAGCAGACCCTTTGTGAGACTGATACCATCCATTAATCCAACAAAAGCTATCAACTTGCTTTCATTGGATTAATGGTCTGTCAGTTTCTGTACCACGGACTGCCTCATGGAGAAGTCTGATGGGTAGCAGGACTGACAGAAAGTACACTCAGCAGGAGTGGAGGAGGCTGGAGCAGGGTCACTGACTCTGGCAACGGTGAGCTTAATGTAGAATCATAGACTTGAAAGGGACCTTGAAAGGTCATCTAGTCCAACCTCCTTGCAGTAACCAGGAACATCTTGCACTAGATCAGGTTGCTCAAAGCCCCATCAAACTGTCCTTGAATATCTCCCACCTCTCTGCTCAATGTGTTCCAGCGTTTCACCTCATGATGATTAATTTCCTTCTAATGTCTAATCTTCTTCGAATGTCTAATCTAAACCTTCCCTGCTCTAGTTTAAAGCCATTGTCCCTTGTCCTAGACGTTTCTACATGCTCAGATGAACAGTCCCTCCCTAGCTTTCCTGTTGGCCCTCCTCAGGTACTGGGAGGCTGCTATGAGGTGTTCTTAGAGCCTTCTCTTCTTCAGCCTGAACAGCCCCAACTGTCTCAGCCTATCCTTGAAGGAGAAGTTCTCAAGGTCCTCGATCACCCTTGTGGCCCTTCTCTGGACCCTGTCCAACAGGTCCATGTCCTTCTTATGCCAAGGGTTCCAGAGCTTCAGTGCTTCAGGTGGGGTCTCATGGGAGTGAAGTCAAGGGACAGTCACGTGTGACTTCAACTTGAAGCTGTAGTTTAACAATACGCAGGCTTTGAAGACAGAGCTGACCTAGTCCCCACACTTGTTCAAGTATCAGAAGTTTCAGGGTTATTTCGGATTGGGTTTTGTCAGAGTAATCTCCGGTCTCTCCTAGACAATGAGGACATAAGGAGTTGTGAAGTGAGGATCAACTGACCAATAGAGCAGAGGAAGAACTTTGTGAACTCCATCACTGAAGGCACAAAAATCATCCCAAACTCCTGAGTTTCCCAATCTTTAATGAAACATATCCCACTTTTCAGTTACACAGAGACAACTTTCTTCGGAAGTATCTTGACAAATCCTAGTAGGATTAAAACTATTGTAACTGTCCAGAAACAGGCAAATTTGTTGAAGCCTTTTTCTTTATACAATAAATATGTAAGTTCTTAAATCAATACCAAAGCTTCTTAAGACCGATGAAATGAGGAAGACAGCAGAAATAGTTGACGAATTACAGGAGAATACTGAAATTAATTTAGGCTTTTGTATCAATTCAAAAGGATCTTAAATTTGGCCATTTCTTAATCATTGTCCTCCACAGATCTCATCTAAGGAGTCTGCCCTTTTAAATGAAACTGTTTACTTCCTTTTCATGTGAATAGGAAAATTCAAGCTTTGTAGTGTAGCTTGCAAGAGGGTGTTACAATAGTGGTGAACTCTGGACCTGGGGTATAGATGGTTTCTCTTATATCTCAGCAGAGAAACTGCAGAGAGGATACAGAAGGTGCTGGACAATCCAGGAACTTTCTTTGATCTGAAGTCAGATGGATCATCCAGTCCCAGCTCCCCAGAGTTTCCCAGCAGGAAGAACAAGTGAGTTGAAAATAACTGTAATATTTGGAAGACTCTTGCTCTGTCTGGTACTGACTGAAGTGTGGTGCATGTCTTGCTCTGTTGGGAGATTTACTGAAATTGTCCACATCAGGCATTGCAGCATATTTAAAGTTAGACATCTGGTCATACCACAGTAATTCAGACCATGTAAGTAAGCAACTCAGTTTTCTTGAAGAGTCAGTGAAGAAAGACTTGACCACTTGAAGGTAATTTTGGCTGTATCTTTATTGTAATACTAGCTTACATCCAATTGGACACACAAAGTCCTAGCTCTCTACTTGTGCTCACTGTGTATATGTTTGCTCTGTAGTTTGCTCTGGAATGATTTTTGGAGCTTCACGGAGAAGCTTGGACAAGGGTATGTTGGGATGTTGGGTTGTACTCAAATTCTGCCCCATTAAGCAGGATTTGTACTGCTGCTCCCAACTGGCATAAATCAGCCTGTCTTTGGTCCTCATGAAGTGTTACAGCAGGGTCTCATATGTTCCACCTGTGTTTCCTTGCTAAAGTACACCATACCATAACCTGTGTTCTCTTGCAATGCACTTCATATAGTGACCTGTAGAACAGATTTCTGGTTTCTGGTCATCAAAACAAATGCACTTTCCTAGTAACCTATCTCTAAATCTAAGACTGCAGCTGACTTTCTGGAATGGCATGCTCCACCTGATTTTTTACTGAGAAATCAGATGAGACCTATGGCAACCAGGGCACTGTGTACTTGGTAGTGGGACATGTCCCTTTCTAAGGCCTCAGGCTGCTGCAGGAAAATTTTAGGTTCCCCTCAAGCCAGACCTCTGTGACTGTGGCTGCTCCCAGTGCTAATTCTGACAATGTAGGGCCTCTCTTCCAACTAGACCCAATGGCACCTAAGAAACAAAGGCTGGTGACTACCTGCAGTAGCTCAGCTACCCAACTGTATGCTATAGGACTGCCATAAATTTTGTCACAGCCAAGTTCTGGTAAGTATGTTCTTGTGCAACTAGTTTTTGGGTTGAATGGGTGTCCAAAATTTTGGTGGAGAGCACTGCTAGGAGATAAGGACCTTTTAGATGACTACTCTTGCAGCCAAGGACAGGAGAGAATACAGGACATGGAATCTCCATCTTCCAGTATTACCATTTCACCTCCCTCTCCTCATCCTGTCTGTGATGTTGTTAGTGAGCTAGAAGTTCCTAGCTTAGGCACATGTGAGGGTGTCTTACATAATCATCAGAAACTCTCCCTAGAGAGAACACATCTCATAGTTTGGCTAGTCCTGGTTACCCTACTGTAGAATGTGCACATCTCCTGGAAAAAAGTGTTGCTTTCTTGACATCTGCTCCTGATTTCCACATTTCCTTAATCATCAGCTGAGGAGGTGAGGCAGCTGAAGCACATGGTTCAGATTGATATCCCATGCTTACAGAGTGCAAACATAGCATGGGTCTTCACTAAAAGTGCTAATACAAATATTGTTTATACACAAGACATGATCTCTATGATTTGGCTGTTTGTTTACTTTTGTCCCCAGGATCCTCTCTATGCATCTTCTTCCAGTCTTGGCCTTGGGACACAGCTTGTTGGTTTGCACAGCTGATAATTAACCCTAGTTGTGATTTCAGATTTGAGGAGCAGCTCATGTGCAGCCTTACCTTCTGCATCATATCAGGGACAGGGAATCAGGGACAAGTAATTCTGCCATGTAATACACACCATTTTCACCAAGCCATTATTGACACGGTGTTACAAGAACAGTTTAGGAGTGTAACAGTCTGTCTCAGAGGTGATTCTACTGAAGTTCTACTGAAATAGTCTATTATTTTTTTATTTTGAAATCACAAATCAGGATCATGATATAAGTGTTTTTTCTAATGCAAACAGAGTTCCATCTGGTTCCACAGAAATTTATGCAACCTATATGAAAAATGTTATCCTCGCCAGTATGTCATTAATCCACTCCTGGTTTTCTTCAGAAAATAGCACAACAGGAAATTTCTCTATTGCAGAAATGTCCAGCATATTGCTGTTGGTCTTAAATATGATAAATCATATAAAATAATTAGGTTTCAGACTTGAATGATCAACCTCTTAATCTATGTTCTACTAAAATTAACTTAGAAATAAATGCAAAAAGAAGACATAAATTATAAATTACTTTACAGTAGAGAATAACCATTGCGCACTGATTTCCAGCATACTCTGCAGTGATCAGGCTGCAGGCTACAAAATCATTCACTTGGGCTGATGGTGTCTTCTCTCCCACACACAGGGACAATTTTTCTCAGTTTTCCTGCTCCACTGTCCAAATAGCCTTCCAAATAACCCTTCTCATGGGGCTGACTCAAAAGAGTGAACCAGCCTAAGTCACTGGGTAGCAAAACTCCTCAGGGTTACACTGCTCTCTGGGTTGGATCTGAAAATTCAAGCACTGTACTGTAAATGTCCAAATCCTAGGAAAAGTACATGGGTTTTCTGTGTGTGTGTTTTCCCTCCTCAGACACATCTGAGTGGGGACATCAAGCCAATCAGGAGTGGACCGGAAGCTACTCAGTCATTGGTTACCTCACTGAAGACACTGGCAAGACTTTTGGGGTGAAATGAGAGTCCTGGCTAAGAGGAGCATGAACTTACTTAGAGGACCTCAAGGACTGTGGAGAGACCAAGTGGCATCAAGTAACCCTCCACTGGCAGTTCCTAGAGCAGAAATCCAGGGAAAGGGAGGTGGACAGATAGCTCCTATTGGAGCATTTTCGTTCTGTGCCCTTCCCATTGCCCATTCAGCAGCCACTGAACCAGCCCTTACTAATGATGAGGGAAGGAGGCTACTGATGTGCCTCTCCTTCTCTTCCCCTCCCCTCAGATGAGTGAGAAGAGAACAGTTCGGCCCATGGAAGGCAAGAGCAGAAGAACGTTTCCACCTCTGTCTCTAGTGCCTTTGGATGACATAGGTTGGGAAGCACAGTGCAGAGAATGAGGATGGAGAAACCTGCTGAGGAAGGATGCTGAGAAGGAGAAGCTTTGTGGAAATCTAGGTCCCAGCTCACTTAAATTAGTGTTATTGATTTGCTCTGCCAAGGGAGAAGCATGTTGACCTTCATTTCCTCCAAAATATATTTCCTAATCCCCTGAGGAAATATTTTTGGCCTATATTGGCCCTGTCTTTACTGATCTCCCTGTTGCATGCTGGCATGTAATATGCCCGGGACTTTAGGTTTCATTATGCTTGTAGGTCAAGACTGGCCACATTTTGCAGTGTTTCTGAGGGAATAAATATATTTAGTATGTTAAAAGTGTCTTATCTTTTTTCTGGGGGGGGGATTTCTTAACACTTTTAAAGCACTTCATTTCTCTTTGATTGGCTGGTCTCTTCTGCAGGCAGTGAGTGTTTCACTAGAAGTGTTAGGCTGACATGCACACTACTCCTTCCACCACGTAAGCTTTTCAGTCTCACGGAATCCTCTTTCTCTGCAAGCAGAGTCCCAGATTCTAAGCTGGGAGAAGGGTCTGTCTTGACAGATATGAAACATGCTCCAGGCTAACCCAGTGTCCATGACATTTGAGAGTGCTGGTCAAGTGATCCAATGCAGCTTTCCTTTTGCAATGAATGTATGGGAGCTAAAATTCTAGTGGGATAGACCTGCAGGAGCCAGTTTATTGGTAACTGGGCATATGCAAAATTGCCAGGATGGGCATCCTAAGCTGGGTATGTTCTTGTCTGTAAGGAAGATGGGGTGTTCTGACCTATCTGTGTAAGAGCTTGGCACTAGATTCTAATAGTTTGGCACTGAGGCATCCTAAAATAATGCAGATCCCAGATGTTTGGGGTTTTTTTCTACCCTCTCATTACTTCCTCAAGTTTTCTAAGGTAACCATTCTATAATGTTCACTAATGTCTGTATGCATTCCTGACTCCTCCTATTACAATGGTTCAAAAACACAGTGTTAACAGTCTCTAAGCTCTACGACATGAAAAATGTGCTTTTACAGTCCCCTTGTACCATCTGGAATTTCATATAAGACAAATGTGGTAGTCTGAGGGTGGCTATGAGAATGGGTAACCTAAGCTAGGTAGTACCTTCTATCCATACTCAATTTAGCATCTGATCTCCAGAATAGAGGCATCTGCTGATTTTAATGAATGTCTAGAGGCAAACCGTGCTTAAATGTATGTAATTTGATTCTACTCTGCTTTAAGACACTTAGGTCTATGACTTAAAAGTTCATTTACTCTTGTCCTTTCACAGTTAGTCATCATGGCAACAAGAAATAGTGTCTCTACTAAACAAAATAATCTACTAAATTAAGTATCAATTAGAAATTAAGGAATGCAAGCCAGTTCACTTGAATTCTGTTCCTAGGCATAAAATCAAACTGTGGATGAATAATTTCTTAACGTTTCTGATTTCTATATAATAAAGTCGTGTCACAAAAAGTGCAAGGGTATGTGTAACAATAAGCATGATGATGTTGAATGCTTGCATTTCACAGACTGCTCAGGAGTCAGACTTCAGGATACTGTGTGGTGCAGCCATTCTCACGTTCTTCATCCAGTGTAAGCAGTTGTTGTAGTGGTTTGAGAGAAAATGAAACATCTGAGGAAGAGGAGAATGACAGGGTGGGTGTATGATCTCTAACAAACAGGCTACCTTCCTAATCTTACCAAGTGCATTATTAAAACCCATCTTCTTTACCCCCTCCAGGAGCTGATGTGCTCTCTCGAGGGCCCTCCAAAACGGGATTCAATGGTTCAGAGTATGTGGCTGGATGACAGTGACTGCACACCCAGCACTTCCAGCTCACCAGGTAAAAAGAAAGAAAACCAGGAAAAAAATATCTGCTTATGCTTCTAGAAGCATATTTGAGGTTGGTCCATGTTTGTTTGGCAGATTTGAGAAAGATAAGTAGATGATAAGCTTAGAGGAATGGGGAGAGAAACTGGCATGCAAACTGCAATGGGGAGAGAGAGAGTGGGAAGTGTGTTTCAGTAGCAGGAAAAGATGGCTCTGTACACCGCAGAGTGATTTATAGTAGATTGCAAGTTCATGTGTTTCTGTGGAGAGTGTGCATCTCAACAGCTGCTTTTCTGAGTGCAGTGCCCCTTTATTACGTTGATAGTTTGGATATGGGAATTATAGAAAATAGGGCTTCATGGACAAAGTGGTATGCCCCTGGGAAGGTGGGTAAACAGGTAAGCAACCACCACTGAGCTTTTGACTGCTGTGGTTGGGCTCTTAGTGTATTAAAATAAAGCTGAAGTAGATGATTACAGTCAGCTTTCAGACATGATTATAGTCTTTAAAAGTCCTCTTTCATTCCATACCAAGCACAACTATTGCAGTACCTGTTTTTGAGGTAACATCAGCTGCCATGATCTCAGATGCTTTTGCAGTTGTATTTCACTTTGCCAAAATTAACTGTTTTGGATTGAGACATTTCTTGTTGAGCATCACCCTAAAGCTAAAATTATATAAAATTTAAATCCATTTCAATTTGTTTTCAAGAACCAGGCTGAAGGGACTAGTTGAAGATTTTGGGAAAAATTTTTTGCAAAGGCTAAGTTCTTGAGACTGAAAAGTCATTAGGAACTGTGGAAGGCAAAAAATTAACATTTGTCGATGATAGATTCTGGAATAGAACAGGTTGAGATGGTAAGAGATACAAGGGATTATGTGGATGGCAAGGAAGACAGTAGGTTGAACAGTGAGATCTTTGTAAGACTTGTTTGAAAAGGGATTGTTGAAAAAGATTACAAGGGATTACAAGGTGAGAAAGTGGAGCCCATTTCCTATGAAGACAGAGTTAGGTCTCAGCCTCTGCAGCAGCCCTGTCTGGGATGCCAAAAGTGGCCCTGCTTAAAATTGCCTATGTCTTAGAAGCAGCAGCAATGAAGATGTGATGCTGTGAGATGTTCTGTAGAGACCTCTGTTCTGTGAGATAGCCTCTAAGATTTCTTCACTTCTGCAGAACAACTCACAGCACGAGTTCTTGTATACTTAGAAGCACATGACGATCCAAGGGGCTGGTATTGAAACTCTGTAAGAACAAGAAGGACGAGTGAAATTATTGATTGTGCAGAGAAGAGAGCGATGCTGTATGCTATAATTAGTAAGTGGCTGCTATATACAGAGTCTGCCTTTACTGTGGGAGAGGCATAATGGGGTGATAAGAAAAAGCATCATGTGAGGAACCTTCACAGCAAAAGAAAGGCAATGAGCTGGCATGAAGAGGCAGAAGTTGGAAATCAGCTTTTTGTAGATCTTCATGCTGAAGGCTATGAGGAAAGAGTTCAGTATCTCCAGCTCACTGATAGATACTATCAGACCAGGATAGATACTATGAGACCAACACAATGAAACTGTCTTGTTTTGAAGGGATCTAGAAATGACACCCTAAAGGCAGTAGCTTCTTTGTGCCTGGTGGTGTGGAGGTTTTCACTGTATCACCATGGCATTGTCCAGACTACAATTTCCACAGGCCTGATACAGCCACAGCTCCTTTCACCAATGGTTTCGCTTTTTCATTCCTGTTGCCTTTGTGGTGCGATACTGAGACCAAGCTGGTGTGAAAGGTAGTTCCTGTCAAACACGAACAGCTTGTGTTTACTTGTGATAAGAAATACTAATGGGAGCATAAAAATAGTGTAAAAGTAAACTAGTTTGATTTGTACGAGTATCAAACATGGCCTAGTGTTATGAAGTTAAAGATTTCACGTTGGTAGTTGACCTTGCAGGTAACTGCAGTTTCCTTTGCCACCCATTTCTCCAAGAAAATTCACAGGCACAGACATGATGTGCCATAGTTTTATCCAAATTTACTCTTGCCAGAAATCCACTTATCATTTTCACCTACCTGTGTCATGTAAAGCCCAGTGAAAGATATCCACCATAAGCTTTTATTATATTGGTTTGGGTTCTTTCTTCTTTTATCCCTTGTCATGGCTTAAGCCTAGCCAGCAACTATGCATCTTGCAGTTGCTTTACCCTCTTCCCCCTGGTTGGAGTGGGGAAGAGAATCAGAAGAGGAGAAGTGAGAAAACTTGGGGGTTGAGATAAAGAGAATTCAATAGTTAAAGCAAAAGCTACGTGCACAAGCAAAACAAGGAGATCATTCACTGCTTCCCTTTAGTAGGCAGTGTTCAGCCATATCCAGGGAAGCAGGGTTCCATCATGCACAGTGGTTACTTGGGAAGACAAAGGCCACAACTCCAAGCTTCCCTTCCTTCCTCCTTCTTCTCCCAGCTTTATATACTGAGCATGATGTGACATGGTATGGAATATCCCTCTGATCAGCTGTCTCAGCTGTCTCAGCTGTGTCTCGTCTGTGCATTCCCAGACTACTCACTGGTGGGGTGGCCATAAGGAGCAGAAAAGGCCTTGCTCTGTGCAAGCACTACTCAGCAAAAACATCACTGAATTATCAGCACTGTTTCCAGAACAAATCCAAAACACAGCCCCATATTAGATAGTATGAAGAAAATTAACTCTAGCTCAGCCAAAACCAGCACATTCCCCTTTACCCTTTTCCTTCCTTCATTCTGTTTCCTGCCAGAAAAATCCCACTGGATCCTAGAGCTGTAACTGAGTATGAAAGTTCAAATCCAGAACCAAGTGCTATCTTGAAAGTCCAGGACTCACTATGAGCTCCTAGCTTGAGGGAAAGATGATGAATTGATATATTCTACAGCACAAGGATGCTAGGTTATTCAGCCTACCTGTTCCCATTCTATTATAGATATCGGAAGCAGATATGCTTTCCAGTGCTCTTTCTAGAGAGTTTCCCTGTTTGGTGACTCCATATTTTAAAACAGATACATACATCATGAATATATATCATGAAGAATAATTGTCACAGAGAGTGGGATGTAAAATTCAACATAATTTTTAGGTTTCCTATGCTCCATTGTTGATGGCAGTGATCTTATACTGACACTGCAAAATTTTCATGAGGTTTCTCAGTACTTTGATGCAATAAGACATGTACTCTGCAGGAATGGTGATTTTTTTGCTGCATTTTTATTTACTATTATATCTACTATTTTTTATGAAAAACACAATCAAGTATATAAAGGTACACCAAAAAATCCACAGGTTTGTATATGTACAGGTTTCAGTTTATGCCACGAGAGACACAGTTTAAAAGTTTAAACACAGTGAATACTTTTCTTACTAGTTGAAATGAAGTCACTTAATCAGGGTACTCTAGAAATGTAGTCTCGAGAACTAGTAAAAGAGCTTGATGCTGTCACCATCTATAACATTTAGAATGCATTGGGGGTAATAGATGAAGGGGTTTGAGAGGAAGGAAATAAAAGATAATGTGTATGTGTAAGGTACATGAGCAAGCACAAAGTGAGGGCCTGTCCTAAATTGTTGAAATTTCATTTTCCAGAAATCCTGTCAGTTCTTGAGACAGAAAAAGATAGGGATAGTATTGTACTAAAAAAAATATGAAAAGAAAAAAACCCAGGGTCTTTATTTTGATGTTTGCAAATATCAAAATCTTTTCTCTTTATGTACTTCAGAGAGTCATGGTAGAAAAATACTTACCAGAAGATCAGCTATGACAATACATGTTAATATTCGTAGTGTCATGGCTTCAGATAGGATGACATAGTTAAATTTGTTCCTAGTACCTGTAGTGTTTCAGATTTAGTATGAGACTAATGTTGGTAACACTTTGTTTTAGTTGTTGCTAAGTAATGTTTATATTAACAGTAAGGTTTTTTCAGCTTCCCATGGAAGTTGAGAGGGAGTATTGTCAGGACAAGCCGGCCAGAGGTATCTTCCATACCATAGACACCATATGCAGTATATAAATGGGTGTTACCTGGGGGGCAGGGATCAGCAATGTGTGCAGCTCCTGGGATATCCTCTTGACTATTTCTGTATTGTTCTGTGCTTGGTTCCCTTCTAGGAAGCAGATTGCTTCCTTCCAGCAGTGTTGCTGGCTCTACTGGAAAAGGAAAAAGCAGCAAAGCAGATGCTCAGCACCATAATCCAGTAAGTCTTTTAATAAAATGTTTCCTTCTCACTTGCACAGCAGTAACTGTGGGAGAAAAGAGAATTTAGGAGGCTTTGCTTGCTGCGGGTTAAAAGAATCATAAATAGGTGCTTGCATGGGAGGTTAAAGAACTGCCTTGTTCTGCAGGCCTCCATTCTGTGCTGCGTGTGAGGCCACCACTGGAGGACTGTCTCTGCACACACTGGGTGAGGAGCGCAGGTAACAGATGTGGATGAATTCCATGATTCAGAATGGAGGCGGGTGCCTGGGCCATCCCTGGTGCAGGGAGTACTGTGTGGCTTCACAGTGAATAGTGTTAATCCTGTACCAGCATCTCCAAATGGTCTTCCATGTCCAGCTGACTCTGGTCTGTTTAACCTACCTAAGCTCCATCTTTCTTGGTTGCCAGCTCCCTTTCTGGGAATAGCATTTCGCATTGAGAGACCTTTCCTTCTCTCTTATCAGTGCTTAGTTTTATTCTCTTCTTTCCACTGTTGGGTTTCCTTTGCTTACATGCCACCTAGCTTTACCTACCCCTATTCTCTGCTTCCTGTGGTTTCATTATTTTTACAAACTACTTTCTTTTTTCACATTTTGTGAGTTTGTGCCTATCTCTACACTTGCTGGTTTGCTTAGAGCCTAGCATTGGTGAGACCTCCTTCTCCATGCCAATTTCACAGCTTTTCCAGACACGGGAAGTGGAACTTGATCTCCTGATAAGGCCTGTGATAGAGCAAAGGGAAACACAGCTCCCAGGTTTGTTCCCTGGAGTTTGTAGTGCAATTTTTCCTGCCTGGGTGAGACATCAGCTTCAAAGTCCTTTACCTTATCCAGAATATTCTCTGACTTGACAGCTAAAGAGCATGCTACCTTGAAAGTAATGTGGATATGAAGCTCTCAGGAGCTATTCTAGTATAAGTAGAAGTGGCATCATCTTTATGAAGGAAAATTCTTCCAGCTATTCTTAACTAGATCTTATTATCGTTTAGCATCTACCCGCGTGCCTGGTTAAAAGACAGAGCAATTTATATATCTTCGATTTCTTCGAGTAATGTTCAACTTTTAGCTGGCCTGCCACCTGGTGGCATTCAGAGATGGACTGTTCTACTCCATGAAACGGTGGCCACTCGGTGTCACAATAGACTGACACTCAGAGAGAGAGCAAAAATGGAAACAAGGTAAAAGAATGCCGATTCTCGGCTCTGAGACTACTGAAATGCACAATATGACAAAGATAAATACTGGGAATGACAGTGTAGCTGCAGTCAGCGTTTACTGGGGTCAACAACAGGGTATGCCAAATGCTTGAGCTTTTTGTTCAGGTCTCTGTAATGTAAGAGTAAGGATGGCTAAACAAGTGGCAGAACTTCCTCAAAGCTCTACTCCAAAACAGGCTACTATTTCTCAAGATATAGTCAGAACTGCAACAATATGCACACTCAGTGATACAGATGCAAAGGCTGTAACCATTTACTAGTGGTTATCACAGGTGACACACAATGTAAAGAAAAATCCTGACTTTGGATTTTCCTTATCTCAGTGTGTTCAAAAACACTTTATTACCTAAGCCTTTGAACATTTAGTTTACACTGATTTCAGGGAGGTCTAAGGGCCTGTTCAACAACTCTGGGACTCATTGTGGTCTGTAAAATCCATTTCCTTTGACCCATCTGCCAAAGCAACAGTGTTTTGCCATGAAGGCTGCTTTTCAAAGTCAAACTGTTTTGAAGGACAAAGTTTCATGACACCCTGTCTTTCAACATGAGATTATTTCAAGATGTTCCTCGTATACTCCCCACTTTCCCACCAGAGTTCATGTATCTTCTATTTTACACATTTCTTAGACACTGCCTATAGCAGTGGCCCCAGGTCGCTGGCATGATCCGGCCTAAAGTGATGTTTAGGCCATTTAATTTTCTTATTGCAATCTCAGAATGAATTTGATAGCACAAATTTCAGGAGCAAATTTCAGGAAGGGGAAAGGCAAAACACTTGTTTTACCATGCCTTCTAGGGACTCAAAGAAAACCTGTGGCATCCCCATACATGGTAAGTTCCCTGTAGTTCCAGCTTCTAAATGAATGTAGCCTCTTCCTTCTCACTGAGATTTCCTTAAGTTCCATGCTGGATTTGCCTAAAGACTAATGGGTGCACTGTTGGAAAGGAGGAAGGTCTCAAATTATATTTCCTAAAGAGATATAAGAAAAAATTGTGGCTAGGGGAACAAAATGTACTCATAGAACACCTAGAGCTGTTAGAGAATGAACGTGGATTTTTTTCTGATGCTTTGTTCCAGAATTTGCAGTCTGAAGCGTGAACATGCTTTACCTTAAAGCTCACAGAGAGACAAAAAATGAATTCCTGCTGCTGCTAGTTCTTCTGCTTCCTTCACTGATGCGTCAGAGACAGCCAGGGATCACTAAGAGATCAAGCCTCATATAAATCAAACTAAAATTTGAGTGTGTTATTCAATCCAGCCAATACAGGGCCAGGTTCAGACAAGTTCATTGTGAAAATTCTAATTGCTGCAATCAGAAATGAGAGTGAATGGCAAAGTGTTTTGGTTCCAATTTTATTGCTTGCATCCCTTTCCCTCTGTAGACTAGTACCATGGGAAGTCCATATCCAAATCTCCGGTGATAGGCAGCAATTAACCATCCTCGAGGAAGCAAAACATGGTCTAGTTGGTAACTGAACCAAACTTATATGGCATTCACCATTGTCCTCCAAAGCCATTACTGCAAAACAAGCATTAATTAAAAAGCCCTTCAAGGTCTAGAGTCAGTGCCTGAGAATGCATGTGTGTGATGATCAGCTCAAAAACCTGTCACTTCAGAACAAGGTATACAAAACACTGTCCAGTTCCTTTTGAAATACTAGATTGGTTCCCCAGATTTTACTTCAGGCTTTCTTTTTTCTGCTATTCTCTCTTGTATCCTCTACACTTGCCAAGCTGCAGAGTAAAAGGAAGTATGACTACCTTGTCCTTCCTTGTGCTTTTAGTGCGCATGTAGTGTCTTCAACTTAAAATTAAAGGAGAATGAAACCAGCTTCTCTTAGGTTCTCTGTGTATGTGTGGTTTTGTTTCTAAAGGACAAGCAAGGAGATTCTTAGCTTTCAGTCCCATAACAACTGTTTAATCCTCATGCTTTTAGGGTAAGAGAAAGAGAACTAACCAGGAAAGAAGAATGTTTAATCTCGAAGAAAGTAAATATTTAGTGGTTCACTTCTAATATTAATCATTCATCTGCTGAAAGAAAAGCAACACGTTTGCATTGGTAAAGACCTCACAAACTGGTAATACTGCCAAACCTTGAGTTTCTCTGTAACTAGAAATTAGAATGAGCTGAAAAGTTAGCTGTTAAGGATGAGAAAGTAATCTCTCCATAATATTGGATACATTCAGACAATCACTGATTGTGTACATAAGGATTTTCACTCATATATTTCTCAGGACTTTTCACAGCTTGGAGCCTGAAGCTGATGGAACTGGTCCCAGCCATTTTTCACCTGCAAGACAAACCAGCAGAAAAAGTTAAATTTTAATATACAGAAGTGATTGGCCAGTTGTATTCCTGGATAACCATTCCTACTCCTTTTCTGAAGGGTAATGACTGATAGTGGAACACAGATTTCTATCTTGTTTGACGTACTTTAGGCAGCTCCATAAAACTTCCCAATTTAGTGATAACTGAAGCTGCAAAGAAGAATTAATTTTCCCCTGTCACATACAAGAGATTCTGCAGGTCTATAGCACTTCACATGATGGTGAAACCAGATCTTTTTAGGAGTCCTTTTTTGGCAGGGACTGGAGGTAAAAGGGTGAAAGGCTGGGGAGACAGAGAAATGAAAGAAAATCTACTGAGGTCCTTGATGTTGAGACTATAAACTAGCCTGTAACATTCCAATTAGTATCATTAACTACTGGAGTAAATGTTGGGTATTTACCTTCCTCAATCTCATTTTCATCAAGAATATTTTTATAGGTTTAGAAATCCATCCAGAAGAGAAAGTATACCTCAAATAAAAAAAATTCCTTCTTATGACTAATTTTAATTTACATTCATATTTTCTGATGAAATTTTTCAACAACTTTATCAGAGCTAATTATGTGGAAAACTCTTTCTAGTGTCAAACTCTCTCAATTGACAAATGTTGAGATCAACAGTCAAACACCCTCTAAGTTATGCAAAAGCATGACTTAGTGACTGAGTGATGGAGTTTTAGTAGTTATCGTAACCTATTCCAATTCTCTTTAAAAATTTAAAGTTCATATTCTATTAACAGAAAAATGAAAATAAGGACGGTCAATACATGAATTTCTGTTAAGATGTGTAGTTAGAATGTGGAGTTATGGATAGAGAGCTGTGATGATGTGCTTTTTATTTAAGAAGGAAAAGATATAAAATCAAAATGTTAAAGCTACAAAAAAACCATAGAGTATTATCAGCCTAGATCTGCCTTCGCCAGACATCTGTTGTTAAATATGGACATTTCAAAAACCAGAGTTTCAATAGAAATTTGA
Organism: Turnix velox; assembly: GCA_013400935.1. Taxonomy (NCBI): domain Eukaryota; kingdom Metazoa; phylum Chordata; class Aves; order Charadriiformes; family Turnicidae; genus Turnix; species Turnix velox. The sequence goes on from VZTY01005759.1 coordinate 26,235, forward strand.
GTATGGCATGTGGAGTACAAATCTTTGAAACATACAAAGAGACTGGAGAACTCAAGATACTCTTTCTGGAACAGGACTACTACTGCTAATCTTTGGTCACTTGAACTATACGTTCCAGTTAGTTTCATCCCACAAGAAGGATACCCAGCATTACTTAACATTTGTAGGGCCATTTTATTTTAGCTGTATTCCATACTTCATTAGAAGAGGGTGAAAGCATGAAACCAAAAGTGATGTTATTAGACACACTCACCTATAAAGTTGCCTAGCAGCTCTAAACGATCAGAGCCAAAAAAGAGATGAGGTTTTCCTTCATAATGTGCCACAATGGAAGGCACCCCGAAGGCCTATAGACACCATGGCGAAGAAACAAACAATGTTACGAGAGACATTTTTGCAGACACACAGTCAATCCTCAGGAATAAAAAGCAAAAACTTTGAGGGTTTTTTTCTCCTTTTCTTGTTCTTCATTCTCAAGATGAGTCTAATGTGGCCATCAGAAATTAGGGGACTCTCCAGAGCCTATATACTGCTTTTGGAGGAGCAAAAGAAAAGCAATCTGATCAAGCCAGAGTCTTAAGTATAGCAAATGCTATCTGTTAGTACTGGTCCTGTAGCTCCCCATTCAAGCTGTTCAGCTGGAATGAGCTGAATGGATCCTGGTGATAATGACAACCAATACCAAGAATAATGGGTTAGCTTTCAAATGTTCAAAAAGCAAAGACTGCTTTATATGGTCTACACAGTGCTTTCTACTCATCATCTTCATTGTTCCTTGCTTCCCAGTATTCTTAGTAGGGAGGGAATGCATAGCTGTGATGCTAAATGAAATGCTGATAGAAAAAAACCATATTTTATTGCTTCCTCTGTTGACTCTTTCAGTCGGTTCTTCACTTCAGGGGATGAAGTCATTCCAAGTACCTTCTGGGTAAGGTCTGATGATAGCCCAACCTGTTTGGCAGCCTGAAAAAAATTATTTAATTAAGAGTACTCCAATACTAAATATTCTTATTCCTACTACAGTCTGGTCAATTCAATCTTCGGTATGATGTTCCCATCATTTATCAGCTCTCACACACAGAGCAAAAGGGATATTTTGAATTTCTAAGCTTCAAATCTGTACTTTTTATCAGAAGCTCCTAAAAAGAAAAAATACTAAGTTTACCCTCTGATCCAATGACTTATCAGATAATTGAGCAAAACCAAATAAAAAACATTCTGAAAATCTTCCTGTATAAGCCCTGTACAAAGACAAAATTAGTTGTACAACAAATGTAGCCACAAGGAATCTATAAGTGATACTGGATTAAAAGAGATTAACTCTCAGAGGTCTAACAATTGGTGGGTTTAACTGCTGTTCCTTTTTAGCGTCCTCAGTGCCTCTACCACATAAGAATGAGATAAAGTGGCCAAAAGTAAAGGCCCAGAAACATTGTGGCTACAGTTACCTATTTTAATAAAGTATTTTAGAAAAAAAAACAAACAAACACCCAGAACGAAACAAAACTTCCATGCCATCCACCTGAATGACATGCTTTTTTATTTCTTTTTAAAAAATAATTTTAAAAATGCTTACAGTATTGCACATGGACCAGTAATCCCACATATTCTGGTTGCAGTTATTTTTTCTTTCTCTCAATAATTTTTTCACCAAGTATCACTATTTACTGTGCCTTTTTCTACTTCCAGATCAGGGCTATTAGGAGCTCTTTTTGACTGTGCCACGAGGAGATAAAAAAGTGTAGCACTGGAGTAGAAAAAAATGCTGTGTATACTTGGTAGGGGCTATGTTTAGAGTGCAATATTTACAGAGGCTCAGTATACGGTCCTCACTATGATAGGGCAAAAGTGGCAATTTAAGTGGACAGGGATGGGGTAGGATTCAAACACGATACATTGTTTTTGTAGCAATGAATGTGAAGTAAATGCTGATAGAAAAAAAAAGTAAAGTAAAAAAGTCAAGTAAACAACACTCAATTTTTCCTAATGATATATAAAATTAATTCACTTGCAAAGACTCGGGTGAATAGGCTGAGTTCCCTCATCCACTTCTGGATGGCATATTACCAGAAGGAAATCTAGTACTTGCTGCAGTTGCTTTGTAACTTTGCAGGGGCAAAGACAAAAGCAGACATGGGAGATGATGGCCTCTCTGCCTTGCTGAACATGTTGGGGATACTCACTGATCACCAGTGACTAAATGCTATAGAAATCTTCCTGAGCATGAAGTTTGCTTTTCCTCGCTTTATCTTTATTTAATTAATGATGGTTTAAGAGACTATGTAAGAGCCTTCTGTCCATATTTATAGTACAATTTCTAAGCATTTAAAAGGGCAAAACAAACCTGAATCAACAGTAAAGCCTGGCTCCATCACTCCAAAGTGTTGCATTTCAGTCAAAGATTTCATATAGCAGCAAAACATCAATGCATTCTGGAGACACTATTTGTATTATCACTATGGTTTTATTAACACATAATTCATTGTCCACTTGGATATCTCACCTGATGAATTTACAAAAAAGGAGATCCTTGTTTTGAGTTGCATTCAAAGCACAAAAAAAAAAATTCCAGAGCTGGCAGAGAAATTAAATCAATTTTTCTCCTAGCTGTTATTTTTCAAAACTCAAAATGATCATTTGATTAAACTGTCTTCATATCTACTACTAATCCAAACCATTAATGATTACCAGAAACACAGAAGCACCAACTAAAAGGAGAGACTTACAGCTGATATAGTCTCCATCTGACTGATGTCTTCACGCTGGTAAAAGAATAAAATAAGTAATTCAGTATCTGAGAACAAAAGCTCAGCAGAAACATACTAGTTGCTGGGAAAATTTCCTCATAAAGAGTTGTAAGGCACCTTATCTAGAAAAGTACTGATATCTGATACAAAATGACTGATCCACTCATCATACACACCTCAAAAAGGCAAATTAAGCTGACTAAGTTCTTGAAGAGGCTCCTAAAACTCTAGGAGCCTAAAGTTTTCTATGACTGTTTATTAAAAGGTCCAGAGGAGGGCCACGAAGAGGATCAAAGGGCTGGAGCAACTGCTCTATGAAGACAGGCTGAAGGAGTTGGGGTTGTTCAGCCTGGAGAAGAGAAGGCTCAGGGGGCACCTCATGGTAACTTAGCAATAACTGAAGGGGTCCTACAGAAGGGCAGGGGTAGGACTTTTTAATAAGATATCTGATGGGAGGACCAGAAATAATGGATGTAAATTGGAGGGGGGTAGATTCAGGCTTGACATAAGAAAGAAAGAAATTCTGTACAGTGAGGGTGGTAAAGCACTGGAAAAGGTTGCCCAGAGAGGCTATGGACGCCCCCTCTCTGGAGGTGTTCAAGGCCAGGCTGGACAAGGCACTGAGCAGCTTGATCTAGTGGGAGGTGTCCCTGCCTATGGCAGGGGGGTTGGAACTCGATGATCTTTAAGGTCCCTTCCAACCCAAACTATTCTATGATTCTATGACATTTCCTTTCTCTTGCTCGAATTCCACATTTGGATGAAATTTGACAGAAGAAGGTTGACAAAGAAACAAGTTGACTTTGTAAAATACTGACCTGTGACCAAAAGCGTGTCCAGAACTCCCTAGACAGGGGTTCCACGTATTCTGGTTGTGTCATTTGCACGGCTGTGATAAAGCGCATGGTGCCAAGAGTGTCTGGGATTAGTTAAGAAACAGAGAAATATAATGAAACGAGGCATAGGATCGGGAACAGATTGATATAGTTCTGCACAAGTGCTGCCTAAGAACAGGCTGATCTTCTCTGTAACAGTCCCCAAACAGTAAAGCTTATATCAATTCACAGTGTCTTCCATGCAAATATCATTCACAAGGATGCTTCTCCATAAATTCCTTTTATGGTTAAAAGCACACCTACTTCATATTGCTCACAGATAGAGTAAGAGGCTCTGGACATTTAATCTTCACCTCTACCTGAACCCACAGTGCTAGATTTGAAAGACAGCAACTAAGTTATTTACTTACTTGTACCAATGATACGCGCGAAGTCATCTGGTGAAATTTTTATAGGCACTTGGTAGTATTTTCCCATCCTTTTCACATCCCTCAACATGTATTCTCCACGCTTTGGCAACATTGCTGGGGGCTTGTTACCTTTCAGAAAAAGTTGAGATTTTCAACACAAAACAAAGCTGGACAAATAAGACCTCATCCATACATATGCCTAAGGAATAGTAGAATTTCATACCAGCTACTGAAACATATACAGGTTTTCCAAAGGTAATGCTAGGATTTAAACATTATTTGTTTAGGTTTTGCACAGATCAACTTACTAAGCTAGCTGCGTAAGTTTTAAAGTAAGGCCTAAATGTCCTTATAGGGATTTATATTGATTCAGCCAGATTGCTTGTAAGACTAACAACTACTACTGCATGGGTAAACAAATGTAGAGATTTGATAATTTCATGATCTGTAAGTCTCATGATGACTTGTTCTAATCACAGAACTGGAAGGGACACTCAAAGGCCATGTAGTCCAACCCTCCTGCAGTGAGCAGGGACATTGGGCCCTCCATCAACTCCCTGGGCAACCCGTTCAAGGTTCATGGTGAAGAGCTTATTCCTAATGTCTTATCTAAACCTGCCTTGCTCTAGTCTAAAACCATTGGCCCTTGTCCTATGGATACATGCTCTGCCAAACAATCCCTTCCCAGCTTTCTTGTAGGCTCTCTTAAGGTAGGCCACTTAAGAAGGCCTCTATTTTACTGCATATTTGGATCCTTCATGCATATTACAACCTGCAAGTGTTCCACAAATTAATTGTGGCTTGAATTCAACAGAAAACTTTTAGGAAAATATTCTATATGAAATTATTATTATCCCATTTTAGAACTGCTGAGCTTTGGCACAAACTGTCTGTGCTATGTGAAATTCCCTGTGGCTGACTTCTTGGTGCCACTGAGCCTCAAAACCTGGTAGTTAGTTTATTATTGGTGGCAAGACTTAGATTACAATCGGAGCCTGTGGGCTCTGTGCTCATGAAGAGCTTGCCTGCTAGTGCCTTCCTACTGAAGGTATTTCCCCACAGAACTCATCTCCCTACCAGTTGCTTGCATTATGCCTGCAAGGTAGGATGGGCGAAAACGCAGGTCCATGTTCCAGATGTGCTGGTACCGGCACAGCACCTGCAGCAGGAAAAACAGCAGTGATGGGTTGACAGTCAGGGGAGACGTCTGTAAGAGCATCTAGGAAATAAGCTAAGGCTTGAAATGGACGCTGCAGATAAATCATCATAATGATCATAGAGATCATAGAATGGTTTGGGTTGGAAGGGACCTTAAAGATCATCTAGTTCCAATCCCCCTGCCATGGGCAGGGGCACCTCCCACTAGACCAAGTTGCTCAATGCCTCGTCCAGCCTGGGCCTCCAGTAAAGGGAACATTCACAACATCTCTGGATCCTTTTTCATCGTATCAGTGCTGAGGATAAAAGAGCTTTCTGGAGGCTCTGCCAGAGAACTGTGATAAAACTGAAGGGACCAGCCTCGTATCACGCCTACCCAAGGGTACACAGCGGCAAGTAAGGAAAACACGGAGTTTATGGGTGCGCCCTCACACGTGTTAAACGTCGTGACTCTCCCTAGTGGTGAATAAGGAAAAGATCCAGCTCATGAGCGCACACTCGCCCTTGTTCAACATTCTAAGTATCCACAGAACAGGACGGTCAGCACTAACTCCCACACACGAGCAGGTCACCCAAACACCCCTTAGAAGCGAGACAAAAGCTAACACCGAAGCTGAAGGCGGGGAGGGCGCCGCCGCCACCACTCGCCCGGGCAACCTGCCCTTCAGGCGCCTCCTGAAGGAGACCGAGGGCGAGGCGGCGGCAGAGCGACTCCCCTTCGCCCGCTGGGGCCGGGCACGGCAGGACTCCCTCGGGCCGCCCTCACCTCGAACCCCAGCCAGGAGTATGGGGATATCACGTCGTAAAAGAGCTCCACCAACGTTCGGCCCATCTCGGCTCGGCCTCGTCCCGTCTCGTCCTATCCCTTGCCCCTGCCGCTGCCTCTACCCAGCGAGCCTTAGCACCGCCCCCGCCGAGGGCGGTGGCGGAAACGGGGCGGCCCGTAGCTCCGTTGGGATTTCACTAGTCCGGGTTAAAGTCTCCGCGCCCATGTCCCGGCTGTGAGGTGCCCTTTGCCGCTTTTCCTTTGAAACCGGGCCTGGAAGGGGGAGGAGGAGGATAGGTGAGGGCGGGAGCCTGTGCCCTTCACCGTGGCGAGGCGGGGGGAAAGGAGGGAAGCCGGGAGGTGACTCAGCGGAGCAGCCCAGCCCTTCCTCCCAGAGCCTGCGGAGGGCGTGTAAAATTAAAAAAAAAAAAAAACCGAAAAAACAAAACAAAAACAAAAACCCAAACACCAACAACGACAACAACAACAAAAAAACAGAAACAAAAAAAAATACGTTCCCGAGAACTAATCAGTTAAGGGAAGAAATTAAAGTTCTTTCCAACTAGGCAATTAACAGTGACAAACCATTCTAAGCACCATGACGGTTTTAAGAACTGTTCTTACGCCACAAAAGCAATCACTGTATTTCATTTTCTGCGTTATCCTTTTATTTATTTGTTTTCACACAGTCTTGGCAATAAGTAACTAAGCATCATCCTGAAAATAAAAACAAACCTAAGTAAAATAAACCTAAGTGCAGCTTTTTCTGGTTCTACTGGCATCAATTAGCATTTTCTGAACAGAGGTGAATTTCCAAAAGTGGTCAATACATTCTCTTTCACTGTCAAAGCTCTTCAGTGTCATCATAGCCTGTATCTTCAAGAGCAGGGGATGAAGGTCTCTCAGCCTTAGACGTGCTGTTTCGTGACACATTAGGACTCTGATCTGAAAATATGAAGAGAAAAACAGTTTGATAAGTGTATATCCTTGTATGTATTGCCTTTACATGTTTGTGCTATGTGTGAGAGAAGAGGCAAGACTAGGAGTTAAAGAAGTTTGACTTCAGAATGATAATGAGAACAAATCAACTGCTTCTGAGGAGACACAAGAAAAACAGCAGGTACATAGCAGATAACATGAATTTGTCAAAAATAGTATCACACTAGATAAATCTGATTTTTTATTAGCTTAAATTTCTTTTACAAAAGAATAGAGCAAATTATCACAAGATATCTTTATAAGTAAACTAGAGAAATATGGTTTAACTCAAAGCTCTGTAGACTGGGTACAAATTCAGCTAAAAATGTAGCAGGCAAGACCCTTTGACAGCCCTAGATGCAACTATGTATTTTCCCTCAGTTGAGTACAGTAATAGTACATTATGGAAACTAATAACACTGCTCTTATAGCCTCACCTGTCCTCGACTCTTCTTTTCTGCCACTTTCTTCACAGATTCCAAAGTTATTCTGTTCATTCTGCCCAGAAACAGAAGCAACTTTAGGTTCAGGAGCTTCTGTCGCGTCATCATAACCGTCTTCCAGGGCATTTCCAGTCAGTGATGAAACATCTGTAACGATGCAGATATTAACTACAATAGGCAGAGATCTTCCACTAGAGAAAGTGGTAGCTGATGATCCAGCAGTAAGAGCCTGTAATATTGGTGGCAAAAATAAATTATTATAAACCAAGAATCTTCATGAGGACTCTAAGGTATTCCAGACAGCAATGACATAGCTCCAAGAATTGTTATGCAGTGCTGTAACAAGTAGAAAGTGAAAATCAATATGGAGGAGAGACAGGAAGAGAAACTGAAGAAAGAAGCCGTTAGTGACAAGCTTTGTTCCAAAGTTTCTCTATAGTGTTTCATAACTGCATAATGACAAATTACTCCTCGTTTATCTCCATGTAGCACCTGCTTCCTGCTCTCTTCATTACCTTAACCAACTTCTGCCAAACTTCTTTGAAATGTTTTAGTGAAATAGCCACTTGTGGTCATTTGCTTATTATTGTGGTTAAACTCCAGCCAGCAATTGAGACCATGCAGTCACTTGCTTACTCTCCCCTTTCCTAGGATAGGCAGAAGAGGGAGAAAAGGAGAAAGAGAAAAAAGCTCCTGGGATGAGATAAAACCAGTTTAATAGAACAGCAATGGAAAAAATGAATAGCAGTAATAGTAAAAGAATATAAACAATAAAATGATACTGCATAAGTCAATCTCACCACTGATGATCGGTACCCCCTCGCATCCTGAGCACCGACTAGCAACTGTATACAGGTTTGTAGGAACATTCTTCCTCCATAAGAGTTAAACAGGAATTTTTGGTTTGTATCAAATCACCCTCAGCAGACACGAAGTGCAGCAGGCAAAAAAATTTAAATCACAAATAATGCTTTGGAAATTAAAAGCCACCTTAGTTTTGGGTCTCTTTGTAGGATACCCATCTTCTCTTACCTTGTGTTGGTCCGGGTTCATTTTCTTCATCACTGTAGTTGCTGTAAAACTGTGCTTTTGTTTTTGAACTCTCTGAGTAAGAATCTAAGCAAACAAGAAAGAGTGTGATAGTATGTTAAACTCTTCTTAGCTGCTAAGTCTGCTTCCTGAGGAAAAGAATAGGCTACAGTAATACCACTCAAGTCAAGGTTCTTGAGCAGTTGGTATTACTGCTGCAAAGTAAAGGGCTCACAAAATTCCTCAGGAGCCCCACAACACCTTAGACAGTTTATGGGGGAGGCAAGCCATGAAGGAAGAAAAGTAGTCAACAGGAAAAAGGCAACAGACAAAAGGTAACAGGAAAAAGGCTACAGGAAAATGCCTACAGAGACACATAGGCGCTATGAGGGAGACAGAAATTATTCCTGCTTTAAAATATTGTAGCAAAAGCCTTTTTTTGGGGGGGGCAGGGAGGAGTTTGGTTTTGTTGGTTGGTCTTTTCTGACCTGTGGCCTATGGCTGCAGTAAGCACAAGAAAGGAACTGTCAGAGGTCAATAGCTAGGAAACCCCTTTCCTCAAATCTAGGGATTTTCCTTTTCCCAGCAATTTGGGAGCTGCAAAGTGTCAGATGGAGATACAGGCCTCCAGGGGGAACTAGCCTCAGTTATTTTCCTTTTACAAGATCAAGACACACTGACCTGAAATGCCAGTCGTGCTCTGCTTTTCCCTCATCAGGTTATAGTCAATGTCTTCATAGACAGCCTCAGAGAAGGGATCATAGGATAGCTTGTACCCTGAAAGGCAATGGTCACTCACAATCTCTGCTCATACTCACGCTGGGGTCATGAAAAGGAGTGACCTAAATGGTTCTCCATGGCCTGGTTAGAATCCAAAAGTCCCTGAGAAGTGATGACTGAGAATAAACACCACTATGCTGAATCTTCCACTGCCAGATGGAAAGTGGGAATTTCAATGTGGCAGCAGATGATAGTATCTCTCTCAGTCATCCATCCCCACAGCCTCTCCATCCAACTAAACACCTCCAGCCATGTCGAGGAGAAATCCCCTACCAGACCTGAGGGACTCACCTTTCTGCTGTGCCTTGGCACTTTGTATCTGTCCTGCAAGAATGGCAAGGACCAGGCAGAGAAGGGCACCCAGGACAATGCAGAGGATGACAGGCACTGAAATTCTCACGCTGTCAGTTGCAGGGCGGCGGGGAGGATCTGAAATAGAAATGAAGAGGCAAGAGGCAGAGAATCAGATGACCCTAGGGGCTGATCCTCTGGAACCTATTGCTGTGCTAGAGAGAGGCAGGTCAACAGCTGCCCAGCTGTGGCTCTTGCTCAAGCAGCAGCAGCTGGAGACAGTGCCACTCAGCTCTCCTTTACAAAGGGCTGGTGGAGATGCTATCTGATGAGCTGGAATACACTGCTGATTTACTTGCTGTGTAGTATCAGGGACATTAGATAATAATTTGATGGGATAAAGAAAGGGAGATAAAGGATGGTTTTACCTGCTCTAGTGGGTGATGCTGTTGTTTCTATCATACCTGAAAAAGGAAGGCAAGTCCAGATGAAGAAAGAGACAAATATGAAAAATAGGAAGTAGTCACAAAGATACACAGCTGACTTAACATTTCTCTGTCCATCTCCTTCCCAGATCTTGGTAATGAACCAAAGAACCAGTCACTAACCAGAGCAATTCACAGCTGCATCTTCCTTATGATCACAGTTTTTGTCAAACAAGGGCTTGGCAGGACAGTCCCAAAGAGACAGTTCTGTTCCTCTGCAGTGCACCTTCTCCAACCAGATGGGACCAGTCCCTTCCCCATAGGCAGCTTCACTCAGAGCAGACATGGCAGAACCACAATCCAGCTGCCTGCACACAACATTAGCATCTGCCATGTCCCAGGAATCATCACACACTGTTCCCCAAGATCCTTGGTGCCAAATCTCCACTCTGCCTGAGCATTCATCCTCTCCTCCTATGACTCGTAACTTCTCCTTGTCTGCAAAACACAGAAATCTACTATTGTTGAAACTGCAGTAAGGTCTGTAGTGACCAGTAAGTAGAAACAAAGAGGTAAAGGTACCTGAACAGCTTGTTGAGTTTGGGCACTCAGAAAATCTGGGTGGAGATGATGCCTCTTTTCTTCCTGCAGAATTTAAATACTGAAGTAAATTGGTTGTTCTCTGAAAAGAGCTAGGGAGAATAAAATGCCTGAAAATTGATCATGTTATTTCCTATAATAAACATATGGCCTATTTAGTACTTGGTGGATCATTGGCTATTGCTGTGAATCAAATACTTTTCCTGATGTCTGTGATTTTTTTCTTTTTGTGTGAGGCAGTTGCAGTTCCTTTCAGGAGATGTGAATGTCATCTGAAGTTCATTTATATTATAGTGTGGACACTATAATATAAACACTTATAGTGGAACACATATGAAATGCTGTCGTAAGAGCAGACACTAATATGGACCTTTAGGATTGAGCTAATTCATATACTTTTCCATTGCAGTGTACATGCACATGTGTACATATACATATGCACTGGTATGCCTCCATATGTGTAGAAACAAATAAATGCCTCTAGACTTCTTGAGAAGTTTGATCCTGACTCAGATCTCATAGACTCATCGTGTATCATAGATTTTTGCTTTAAAAATGCACAATGGCCTCATTCTCGCAAGGACATCCCTGGGATTTCCACTGGCTGACTGCACTCATTGATAGGCCTGTAATTTTTAATCACGCAGTTACAAGAATATGGACAAAGAGAAGTTTATGCCATTTGCATGAAACTAGAAGTAACATACACCAGATGACAAATGAACATGTGGTAATTGCTATAATATCCCTGTATGCATGCATGCGTAGTTTTATGCATACGTCTCAGTAGTCCTATATGGATGCATTTCTAATTACCAGTGCAAGAAATATGGGTCTCTTCTGCTCGGTTACCACATGACTGAGGATCCCAGGGGTCTGACTGACATTGCCAGAGAGAATTATGCTGTTCAGAACACTCAATGTGGTCCAGCCATGTGGGCCCAGAACCTGTGCCATATTTGAAATCTGCTGCAATTTCCCCACCATCTCCGCAGTTCAAGTGTTTGCACACAGTTATTGCCGTGAGTTGAGACATTCGATTGGAGCAGATACTCCCCCATGTCCCATTGTAGAAAACCTCCAGACGCCCAGCACAATCACTGCCATTCACCAGCCTCAGATTCAGGAATTCTAGAAGAGAAGACACAAAAATGGAATTAGAGGGGCCTGACTCAGTAGAGTTGAGTTGTGGTTGTAGAGCTTGGTTGTGATAAGTGAAATCCAGAATCTGTTAAAAATGCTGTTCATCACTTGGGATGAGAAAGTGCCAGAGCACTACAAAAGTGGTAAATGCTTGAAACCAAAAATCCTGTAGCGATCTCCTCTGGTTAGCCAGCATTGTTGTACTGCATACAGCTCTGAAGTCTTCAGCATAAGAAGGACATGGACCTATGGCATGTTTCCAGCAGAAGGTCAAAAAGATGATCAGAGGGCTGAGGACGTACTGAGAGATTTGGGGTTTCTCAACCCAGAGGAGGCTCCTGGGAGACCTTACATCAGCCTACCAGTATCTGAAGAGGGACTCTTTATCAGGGAGTGTAGTGACAGCACAAAGAGCAATGGTTTAAAACTGAAAGAAGGGAGATACAGATTAGATATTAGGAAGGAATTCTTTCCTTTGAGGCCAGAGAGGCTCTGGGACAGGCTGCACAGAGAAGTTGTGGATGTCCTGTCTGTGGAAATGTTCAAGGCCAGACTAGATGGAGCTTTGAGCAACCTGTTCTGGTGGGAGTCGTCCCTGCTTATGGAAGAGTGGTTTGAGTTAGATGATTTTCAAGGTCTCTTCCAACTCACACCATTCACTAGCATCATAGCAGTGCTAGCTACGGCAGTGATGGCATACCCCACAGTTGCAGGCATATTTCTTTGGTATACTTTCCTATGAGTTGCTGATGTTTTCATGTGCAGTTACTTGTTTACAGCAATTTAAGAGTCTTCTGGATTGGTTCCCCCACAGTGCAGCTCTACAGCCTCTGTTGACTACAACTCAGCAGTTACAGCAGTTACACACAGTTCATACCCTTTCCCCTCTCCCTCCTCCCTCCACCCACAATCACTTAAACCACACCATAACAAATTTCCAGTATCAGAATCAAAGTTTCTCTGCTCTAGCATGGAAGCTCCACAGGCTTTATGCAGTCCTTTCATAGGCTGTATTTCCTCCTATCTTCAAAGTTTGTACTTGGCTGGTCCAACTTTGCTGACCAACTGCCATCGACAGTCTGCAGTCTCTTCAGGATTGGTTCCTGCTCAAGCATGGTCCCTCCACATGCTACATTCTCTTCAGGAGTTGTACCTGCTCCAGTGTGGATCCTCCACAGTGTGGTGCCTTCAGAAGTGTATCTGTTCCACTGTGGCTCATCCACAGGCCACAGACCTCCTGGAGGCATATTGCCTGTGGCATGGAAACCATGTCTCCAGCAATGTCCTTTTCTACATCTCCACTTCTCCCATCTCCTGCAGTCACTGTGTCTTGAATATGCAGGAGCAGATCCACCGTGTGCTCCTCTGGTTGGCTGATGTTTTGGTTTACAGTGTGTTGTTTCCATTGATTCCAAAGCCAGCTGTGACCCACTATAATGTATGCATGGCAGTGGGTGATCTCCTCCTGCACAAGGAATGCCCACAGCCCTTGGATGGAAAGCCTTCAATTTGTCCCCCAAATATCCCACCACATACTTTGTGTGTGTGAATATTAACCCTTTGCATCTTGGTGGAACCAAGTGGATGTGCTGACCAGCTGTGTTTATAGTCAAGAGAGAGCAAGAGGCTATTCAAACAAGTCTCAAATATTCTCTGCTTCCTTTTCATGTAACCCTCCCCTTTCAACCCAAAAGCTCAGAAAATTAATCTCTTAACACACCTGAGCAGAGGACTCCGGCATCCTCTTTGTGTTGGCAGTTGTGTTGGCCCCATGCCCTAGAGGGGCATGCCCAAAGATCAGATTCAGCCCCGGTGCAGTTCAAATCATCCAGCCAGATCTGTCCAGAACCTTTGCCATAATGAGCAGAGGCAAATGCCTTGATAGCATATCCACATCCCAGCTGTTTGCAAACAACGTTGGCATCTGATAGATCCCACTTATCATCACAGATGGTGCCCCAGATGCCATTGTGATAAAGCTCTACTCTCCCAGCACAGCGACTCGTTCCATTCACCAGCCTAATCTGCCTGCTGCCTGCAAGAAGGAAACCCAGCTGTCAACATGCAATATAACAGTAATGCACAGGTCAGTTTAATGACTGCATGTTTAAAACACTTCTAAGGTATCATGTGCTTGTCATATTCCAGTTCTTCTGTTATAGTTTCTTGGGCAGAACCAGAACTCTTGTGATGCTAAAATCTTGAAAAGGGAAAGGCCTTCTCCTGCATCAGGTAAATATTTGAATAATTTCTGTGAGATGCTGCAAAGAAAGAGAGTGTAGTCATACTAATTATATCTGGAGATCACCTTATCTTAGAATGCCTGACAAGCTATTTTGATTAACTCATTTAATTAGACAGAGACAGTTTCTGTTACAGATGGGTAACTGAAGAAGGGAAGAGTAGAAATAGTTCTATTTTACTTTAGAAAGGCTGCAGCTATCTAAAAATATCACAAAATAAAACCTATTTAATTCCCAAGTGACAGTCAAAATGTGTGGAACTCATGGACAAATTAATGTTCTTACAACTTTTGTATTGCTATTTCCTTTTGATTCCATGAGATGTATTTAAGAAATTCAGATAAAGAAAACATTATGTAAATGACATTTGCTTCTTTAACTATCATTTGTCCCTTAGAATATACAAGCAGATGGGTATCACAAACTCATACCTATGACTGTTTAAGATGTGGCAAGACCACAACAAAAGGTGGGCTGAAAGCAACCCAGGAAGTTTTCTGTTCCTCTTGCACAGTAATAATTCACCTGAGCAAATCACACCAACGTCTTCAGCAACCCCTGTTGTAATTCTCTGAGAATGGGAGGTCTTACAGAGCAGCAGCTGAGTTTCATTTCCAGCACAATGGACATTCCTTAAGCCCACAGGACCCACACCTCGCTCAGACCTTGGAAGGTAATAGGCTTTCTCAGCAGTGCCACACTGGAGTTGTCTGCATACAACATGAGCATCTTTTATGTTCCACTCGTCATCCAGGACTCTGCTCCATGTGCCATGGACAGAGATCTCAACTCGTCCATCACAGCGGCTCATGCCACCTGAGAGTCTGAGTGATTCAGCAAGACCTGAGCTCAAGAGAACAGAAAAAAAATGTAGTGAATTTACTGCTTTTACTGGAGTAGAAGTAATATGCAGGAGGGAGAAGGAAGACAATTTCTGTGCTGGTGAAAAAAAATTAATTCTCACCACTGCTCAAGGTAACCACCTCTGCTAAGGCTTTCTTTGTTTTCCTGTACACACATCTGCCATGGGAAGTGAAAAAGGCTTCCCCAGCTCAAAGACAAGAACCTGCAAGGAGTCAGGCACATCTAAACAATGTAAATCCTTCTACCAAACTGAGTTTTTACACTGAAATACAGGTTGAAGGGTTAAGGGAAAGGGAAGTGCCATTAGAGATAAACTGGACTTATTTGGCAGAGTGCAGTCAACAATGCTGCTCATGTCTGAAGTTGCACTGCCCTGTTAGTGCCCTAAAAGACCACCCCTGACTTACCTGAGCAAATAACAGTGGCTGCATCTCCATCTGAACAGTCTGGATTGCCCAAGGTCACCTGAGCACAGTCCCACAGACAGGATTCTGTCCCTTCACAGTGAAAAGCATCCCTCCATAGAGTCCTGTTCCCATCCACAAAATGTTCTCCTGTGTGGATTGACCTGGCATAGCCACAGTTCAGCTGATGACAGAGAACGTTGGCAGCTTGCAAATTCCAGTGGGAGCGGCAGAGTCCTCTCCATGTGTCTCCATGGCGGATCTCCACTCTGCCAGAGCATGTGGTGCCATTCACCAACCTACCCCCAGGGCATCCTGAGTGAAAGAGAAAGGGAGTATTGAGATGACAAGTTGCTAACAGCTCATAGAATCACAGAATCATAAAATAGTTCAGGTTGGAAGAGACCTTAAAGAGTTCCAAGCCCCTTGCCATAGGCAGGGACACCTCCCACTAGATCAGGCTGCTCAGTACCTTATCCAGCCTGGTCTTAAACACCTCCAGTGAGGGGGCATCCACAACCTCTCTGGGCAACCTGTTTCAGTGCTTCACTACCCTCACCATAAAGAATTTCTTTCTTAAGTCTAGCCTGAATCTACCCCCCTCCAATTTATATCCATTATTTCTGGTCCTTCCATCACATATCTTATTAAAAAGTCCTACCCCTGCCTTTCTGTAGACTCCCTTCTAAGTTACTATGAGGCCCCCCCTAAGCCTTCTCTTCACCAGGCTGAACAATCCCAACTCCTTCAGCCTGTCTTCATAGGGCAGTTGCTCCAGCCCTTGGCCCATCTTCCTGGACCTCCTCTGGACCCGCTCCAACAGTTCAATGTCCTTCTTATGTTGAGAGCTCCAGAACTGGACACAATACTCCAGGTGGGGCATAGTCATGGGCATGACCTTAAAGTGACTGGGAAATGGGAATGAATTTTCTTTAGTGTGCAGTGGTAAAAATTACTTCACTGGGCCACTGGAACTTACATACTCAAAACCAGAATTCAGCCTACCCTATTTTACTAAGAACAGATATTAGGATCATGTATCCTTTGTAATTTTAAAACCTGTTCACTATGTTTCATGGCTCTGGGTGAACCAATAGACCTTAATTCTTCTAACCAGCATCACCCAGGGCCTCCAGCTGTGCATCCTACTGGTCCAAGGCTATGCTGAAACCTGAAGCAGACCTTCAATCTGTGAATGGTATAACTGTCTTCAGTCTTGTGAACTGCTGACTACTTTCCAGTTGGACCCTACATTTAACTGATTACTTTGCCTTGTCTGGGACTGCCCACAAATCTTATTATCAGTACCTTCCTCTATCCTCTGTGCAGATGCTTTGGATTGTGCCTTAATGAGTAAGGTCACTGTCGGTGCTGTCCTCACTCTCTGCTTCCAGCTCATCCTACCTTGTGGAGCAACCCTGCTCTTGCTGTTTCTTGACACTAGGGGGGAGCATTTCACAAAGGGCAGCCTTGTGGTACAGGTGAAGTGCAGCTTCAAACCCTGGAAAAGCCTGTCGCAGTAGACAAAAGGCAGAGCTTGGCTCCACAGGCACCCCCCTCTGGATTTTGGGTCCACCTTTTTCCTCAAGGAAGGAATTTATTGGTTCTCTTATTAGACCTCTCCACTGCTCACCTGAACAGATGACACGGGCATCTTTTCCAGCTGGGCATTCATTGTGAGGTAGAGCATTGACATGACAGTTTCTCAGGCTTGAGCCACTCTTCTTGCAGCTGAATGTGCCATTCCAGACAGATCCATTCCCTGTCCCAAAGGACTGTCCATCTGGTATCAGTTGAGCAATTCCACAGTCCAACTGCTGGCAGAGGTCATTGGCAACTGGTAAATCCCATTGGTAGTCACACAAAGTTCCCCATGTGCCACCATGAAGAAGCTCTACTCTCCCTGAACATGTGGAACTGCCATTTGCCAGCCTGTACCCACCATATCCTGCAGGGAGAATAAATGAACTTAGCTGTTTGTTTTGTTGGATTTTTTTTGTGCAATTGCATTGAAATTTCTAAGAGAGATTTCTGAGAGAGATTTAGCTGCAAGGAACTAGCACTCATTGTGTCTCAGGTTACTGGGAACTATGTTAGACCAGAATGTTCATAAGCCAGCACTGAAAAAAGGTTTTTATTGTCCGTGTTGTAGCCAGCACTTCATAACTAAAAGTCTCTCCTCCTTTGCTCTGCTCTCTTCCTTTGACCCATGCCCTCCCTTCGCTACCCAGTACTGCAGCTACCTTGCAATGCCTTTCTTGCAGAGGCAACTCCAGTATTGCCTTGCACTGGAACATGTGAGAAGCAGGCCATGCTGATCACCATATTCCCAGTAATTTAAATGCAGTACAGGAAGGACTGTGGTGTCCTACTGCTAGTCCCATGCAATTCCTCTATCTTCTCACACTGTTACTTCTTACCTTGTGTTGTACTCTACTTAATGAGACCTGGATTTATCCTTTGAGCAGTGACTCTTCCAAGATGGAGGCAGGAGCCAAGAACCTTAAAATGGCCATTTGACTATGTCTGTTCCCTAGCCAGTGCTCCAGATAGCCAAGGCCAGTGGGATATGTCCAGGACAGTACTGAAAGTGATTGCAGCCCTTTGACCGGGAATGGATATGAACCACAGTCCTTGCCAAGCTTGTGTATGTGACAAGGTGTTGCCAGCAGCTCTGCCCCATGTTCACTTTACCCCTTTTGATGTGTGCCCTCAGGAATAAGCTCTGTTTGCTGAGTGTAATCATCACTTCTGTGGCAAGTGATTGTGTTTAGAGCCCTCAGCAGACTCGAATCTAAGGAGTTCTTAAATAATTTTACCTAGCAGTCACAACTAAAGCCATCCAAGCCTCTGACAGCCTTTTATACTTTTTTATTTTAATGACTTAAATTTTAACTTGTGCCTCCATTGATTTTCTTAGAGCTATGGTACCTCTCCCAGTTTTATAATTAACTTAAGTGCCAGGGATAACACTGGTAGTACAGACAAATGTAGTCATTCTCCATGTTCCTGCTTCTCAGATATTTTTATGTGTATGAAAAAGGCACAGAAGGAATTTTCAGCACTCCTGAGTGCATTTCTTTAGTAGTATAAAAGAAATTACAGCCCTTTTGGGATCTGGATCCATGATACAGAGGTGAAGTGGCTACAACAACCCATGTTAAATGCAGACTCTCAGTAGAGTAAATGGGAGATTGTAGGGTTGCCCTCTGTTACTTCCTGGCCTTTCCTGGATGGCTCAGGGTGTGACAGGGGAGGCACTCAAGAACCCTGAGAATCACAGTGGTATATAGAGGCTCTGGATCTGTGAATTGACAGGGAGAGAACAAACAGGACACAGGTAAATTATGTTCATCATTCCAAAGTCTCACCTGAACATAAAATAGTGGCATCATGAGAGCATGTCTTAGTATGGTGCAGTGTCCTGGGACAGTGTGCAAGGTGAGTCTCATTCCCCACACAGTGAAACTTTTCTTGCCAGATCAGTTCATGTCTGTCTTGAAAGTGAGTTCTTCTTGAGATATGTGTAGCCTGGCCACACTGTAACTCATTACATATGACAAAAGCAGCTTTGAAATCCATGTGTGAAAAACAGACTGCGGCCCAAGTTTCTTCTTGCTTTATTTCAAGCTGTCCTGAGCAGGCAGTGTCCCCTCCAGTCAGGCGCAGAGCAGAGAAACCTGAAAAAAAAACCCAAAACCAGGAAATCCAGCATCAAGGGTAGGTTGTACTCACCTAATTTAATAGCTACCATACCTTTATGGACAAGACATATAATTTTCCTGAAGACCACTGACAGTTTTAAATAACCACTGTGGCGATTCCTGTATGCCGCTGATGAGAGGAAATGGTGTTTGTGTATGCTTGTTTCTTAAGATGTGAAAATACTAAATATTTAGGAAGGTGAGAAATTTTGAACTTTTTCTTTCAAAAGAAAAAAAGTACCATTTACTAGAGGGTGTCTCAAGATGTCATTAGCCAAATGAAAAGAAAGCTGATGTGCCTCAGAAAGAGGAAATGTTGCACCCACCTTCAGAAAAGACTGGAAAGTCAGTTTGGAGATCTACAGGCTGATCAGCCTGACTTTGATATCTGTGAAAAACATGGAGTAAGCCCTCCTGGAAAATATTTGTGGGCACAAGCCCTCGTGCCTGGTCAATGACAAATTTAGTACTCCTTTCCTGTTGCCCAGGAGAGCTATGGTAGAAACAAATGTTTCTTTTTCCGTTCTGTGTCATTTACTATGTCCACATTGATTCTGTGTTATTGCTGTGCCTGAACAAAGGAGACATACACTTGTAGTCAACAGAAGACTTAATGCTAGTACAACTTGCTTTAGCTGTGTGGAAACCATGGAGAAAGTGTTACCTGTGTGCAATACTTGGGCTTCATCCAGCTATGACAGAATTTGATCTCAGTCTCGCACCTTTTTTCTATTATACAAGGTTAGGCAACTTACCTGAACAGACCACTCCAGTATCAAAGTAATGAGGGCAGGTAAAGGCACCCCATCCTGTATGGGAGCAGTTCCAGAGAGCAGATTCATCACCATGGCAATCAACTCGATACAACCATGTTGGTCCAGAACCTTCTCCAAAAGGAGCTCGATTAAGGGCATGAACAGCAGATCCACATTGTAGCTGCTTACAAACAACTTCAGCATCTTCTATGGTCCAGTCACCATCACACACAGTTCCCCACTGGTCCTCATGTTTTACTTCCACTCTTCCAGAGCAGGGACCAGTTCCATTTGACAACCTCAATTCATCAACACCTTCATACACAGAGACAGAGTAAGGTTATGGAGGGGACAGTGCTTAATCATGCTTATCTATTGCATATGGTTATTGAGGTAATTATTACTCTTAATTTAGTCTTAAACTTATTTGGCTCACTTTTCTAAACAGGAGTTTTGTCTGTTTTTACAAGTTTGAGCTTGTAGCACTGCTAAAATATAAATTGTAATTGTACTGCGAAATTGTAATTTAGCACTGCTAAAATGTATATGTAAATTGTAAACACTAGAATTTGGGAGGAGACACATCTGGGACAAAGTGATAGTCTGTTTTATATGATCTTGTTCTCAGCAATAGAAACTGGTGAAGAAGGTGGAAGGGAGTCAGGACATTTATCTTCCCAAATAGCCATTATGAGCAATAGAGCTCTGCTGTCCTCCTGAACGTCTGCCTGCCGATAGGAAGCAATGAATGAATTCCTTTCACACACAGATTCTTTTCACACACAGATTTTGCTTTATCTGTTATACCGCCTTTTTCTCAGCCCACAAGTTTTTCTCACTTTTACACTTCTGAATCTCTCCCCCTTCTCAGACTGTTCACTCAACTCCTGCTCAGATTTTGGCTTATATAGCTCATGCTAAGCTCAGATGTACACTGGGATCAGTGCCATTAAGTCAAAGCCAGATCATTATGCAGGTGGGACAAGTGCCTAGAAAGAGCTAAAGGGCCATTATGATATAGTCATTATCACCTGCTTATTACAGGTTTCTGTCTTTTGTCTGGAAACATCTTCAGAATCTGATAACTTATGAAATCTTATAACTTTGTCTATACCATTATAGACAAAACTTACTCGCTGAAGTGCATGAATCATCAGCTTACAAAAAAAACAATGGTGTTGTTGTCCACACTGTGATGGAGGAGGATGAGTAAACACTCTCCCCATTGACTAGACAAATTTTGGGTTTTTTTCTTGTAAATGCACAAATCAAGAGTTATGGGCTATAAGCTATGAAACCTTATAACTTGAATCAGTGGATTCACAAGAGTACTCTGGGCAAAAGGGAAATGAGACCCTGTTGTTGTGCTTGTTTATTGTATTTCTTAATGGGGTCCTAAACCAGAGATCAATAGACAGAGTATGTTGTCCTGTAAATTTAAGAGATACAAATGGACTCCTTCCCACCAGGAGAGAGTGTGAGGGCTGTGTGGTGTTTAACTGCCTAGTGGCACTGAGCCACAATGGGTACCAGCAATTGGAGTAAGGGTACTACATGTCTATGTGCAATTGCTGGTGAATACTAAGCTGGAATAGCTAGTGAGTAAGTTTATTGGCTGGGAAGCCAAGTATGTGTCTCTGGGAGTGAATTACTGGAGAAGCTGACTGCTAGAAGGACCAGAAAATCTGAACCAACAGCTGAAGAGCTGGTAAGGTCAGGATGTCAACAAGCAAGACCTCAGTATTTCCAGATTAAGGACAAGCTACAAACTAAGTGAGCTCAGGAAGAGTTTTGACACTGGATTTGAGATTTTCCTTCAATTTGTTCAGATTTAGATTTCAGCATGTCATGAAATGGGTAATTTCCTGAAGAGGACTGGCAAGTTCTCTTGGGTCTCGGAGAATCATTCAGATAGACTGCATAGATAAAGAAGATTTACAGGATAGTCAGGTAATAAAATCTATGAACTTGGATCTCAAATTAGAGCTGATTCAAAACTTGACACAATGGAAAATTAAAGCAAATATCTATAGGATAGGTTCGATCCTATTGTCAGTGCTCTGAGTGCACTGACAATCCTTAATGGCCTTGAGCTACAAATGTAGTCTCCACCCTCACATGCTGCCCTTGGACCCAGGCCTCTATTTGAATACATGCCTGGATCTTCTCTCCCTGCCTGAGCCACACTCTTGATGCATCTGTGTTCAATTTCAGCACAGCCAGCATGGCCATGGGTGCTGCTGATCAGCACTCTGAGCCAGACTGGCTTCTCAGTTTGATCTTGGACCTGCTTCATTGCTATAAGCTTGCCTGATTATCTGAGGCAAGTTGGCAGCAAGAGCTGAACCCAGCTGAAACTCCTAGGTCTGACCTTCTTGCTGCTCTTCCGTTCTGTGGAGCTAGACCCTGGCTGGTAAGGCACTTCCCCTGCCAAGACATGTTATTGCAGATGGAGCAACTTGCCCTTGTCGTACCCACATACCAGCTTTACAGCCCATTGCTTATAAGAGATCCCTCTCCAGAGGTGACACAGTTAGTTAAGACAATCACAAATCTCAGTAAGTAAGACTGGAATGGAAGCAAGGAAGATGCCAGAACCCGATCAGGTACCAACAGGAACCTGACCAGGTTCCAATAGAAAACTGCAGGTACTCATTATGACCCTGTACTGGACAGTGAGCTGTGCACATCTTTTAAATAGTCCATAAAGACAATTCTCAGAGATAATTTTCTACCAATGAAGTTATTTGATAAGGCACAAAATAGAATTATTTTCCACTAAGAGCCTTGGGTTTTCCCATAAGAGTTTTTGAAACAATCTGGTGTGGAAAATATCACCTTCCCTCTCTTCCTCAAAAGAGAGAGGTCCCTACATACCACACTGCTTGCTGTTTGAGAATGTGAAAAAAGAATATGTAATTTTTCTTTGCATTTGAAAACAAATACAATTACTCTCTCTGTTCCATGTAAGTATGTTAGTTCTAGCCTGTCCCCATTATTAATGTAGACATTTCTTTCAGTAATCAACCATCATTCCACTTTTCATTCCAGGGTAAACTACTGCCAGTATCAATTAAAAGACAATTTTGCCTCCATATTCATGTGGTCTGGAGATTGATTCTTCCTTGCTTCTTCACACATAGACAAGACAGCTTTGACAAAAAAGCTTCGACAGTCAAAGCTTCTACATAGGCAAAGCTATTACCTCTTTGCTAACAGTTCCTCACAGTTTCCTGCCTATCATTTAGATTCAGAAACACAAAATGTTTAAGGGAGATTATTCAAGTGATTGACCACTAATAACATGAAAACCTCTTTTTCTGTAAACTGCTCTCTCTTCTCCTGTTTCCTGAATAAGAAGTTTTCTCACATATATGGCACAGATTTCTAATAATTACATGATACTTTTGCATTTGCAACATGCTGTCTCAGAAGGAGTATAATTTTTCTCTAATAAGTCTCCTAAGACTCTTCTGAAAGATGTTCTGGAGAACAGACAGCAGTTTACTTAAAGAATACAATCTTAAAGAAAAGTTTTCTCAGCTAAAAATATATACCTTTAGAAGATAACTAATTTATATGAAAAATTAAATTCATAATGTATTATTAAAGGAACCAGATCACCTATTTCTGTCATCCATATCCAGGAATAAAACAGCCACTGCCTGTCAGCTGCACCCTTCCTGGAGGAGAGCAGAGGGATGAAGTAGCATGGAGAGTGCAAATACTGCCACAGCAGAGATGGGGATTGTCTATGCTTGTGATGGTGTCAGAGGAAAGCTACTCTTATCTGCATCTGCCAGTGAGTTGCTCTGCCCAGCAGACACTAAAATATTTTCATAAAGAAGTCTAACTACAGATGTTAAATATTGTTCTTAACACTCCTTTGCACAGAAAGGCCCATGCTGTCTCTTCCTTTTGGCTTGAGCAGCGACTGCATCTGCACAGCTAGTGAGAACCTTTAAGGCTAAGGCCACGCTACATCAAACTATCAACCATGAAGTCTTATTCTCATCATATGGGGATGCGACTACCAGTCACAATGCCACACTGCCACTTCCATGGGTATAGAGACAAAATTAGGGATCCAAAATATGGCTCTCAACATCAGCCTCAAACACGGGCACATAGCTCTAAAAGAGCAAAGAGCCAAACAGCAGTACGTTTCAGATCTATGGGAACAACTAAAGGGTTGGTATGTTACCCAGCCAAATTCTTCCAGATGCACAGAGTACAGAACTGGTGTTAAATTAAGACATGCAATTATTAATTCTGGATACACAGAGCTCAACATAGATGCAAAAGTATAGTTAGAATACCCATTCCATCTTCCATTACAGCCTGGCCATTTACTTTACTTGCACTCTTAGTTGCTGTGAGATCAACCCGTTCACTTATGTCCACATAAAACACAACTATTACAAATGGCTTACCCTTCTTTCTCTCAGGATCACCAAGGAGATCAATTCAATGACAGAAAATACACTTTCTTGATGTTTTGCCTGACATGGTGAAATAACAACTTATTTATAATGAATTTCCATTATTTTCCTATCTCATTGCCTCTCGTGAAATGAGATATGTACTTACCCAAGCAGATCTGAATGGAGATGAGAAGCAGCCACAACACTGGAGTAGAAAAATGTCCTTTTCTTGCCATTTTGTTCAGGGACAGAAACTTTGCTTTGTGTTAGGCTCTGCCTAGACCAAACTGCCTGGGCTTCTCTGTGCCTCACAATGACTACAAAGGAGGAAATATAGATTCACATGATAGCATGAACTATATGAAGGAACCAATAGAAATATTGTTCACCTTTTTAGACATTATCAACAGATTAATCTCAAATCTGAAAGAACCAAAACCTCCAATAAAATTCAGAAATTGTGCCTGTGACCATATATGAAGGGTGATTGCGCTTCTGGCGTCATCATTGATATTGTCCTGTTTCACTATGGGACCAGCATTGGTAGAGTACTAGCAGTATATGCAATGTACACAAAATGGTTATTTCTCACCTGACAAAGCATTGGGAAAGTTCAGAACATTGGTCATTTTATAAAACTTTTTGGAAGAGAAAAAGGCAAAGAGAATCCCTAGATTTGTAGCTCATCCATCTCCTTGTGAGAAACTGTATTCTTACTACAAAATCAACAGAAGCAGTTGATACTCTGTCTTTGAGAAAAACACTGCTCTTAGTTTCCTTATTTGGTCAAAACTCGAAAATTATATGGGCAGAAGGTCTTGAAAGACCATCTTCCTTAGGATACGAATTACAGGACTTCCTGTTGCCTCTACTGAGTTTCTTTTTGTTTCAGGTAATATGTGAACATTGCCAGTAGTTCTGCCCGCTCTCTCATGTTGATGAATTTAGGGAAAAAAATGCTGCTATTACTCAAACTATGACTACTTAACTCTTTGTCGATAGGTGGTATGAGTTGTGGAGCATGATCCTTTTACACCAGCATGAACACACAGTCCTCTCCATGCCACTGGTACACTTGCATTTTTTGTCTGATGGAAGCTATCTATTGTTTATAAGAATCCCAAGTACGGTTACATCCTTAGTACACTAGCAAGCTCTGCAAACTCTTCCCTTTTCACTGGGCTTTGACTGCCTGTTCAGGATTTATATAATCTTGTGGCAATGTAACTGTGGGTCAGCTGGGGTAAGTGCCACATGAGGAGCAGCAGAGAGAAGTCTGGCTAGAGGCTGCCCATTCTTTGCTCAGGAACTACTTAAGATCTCAGACCCTTGCTTGTGGTCTCTGCTACATCTATATGAAAGTCAGACTAGGGTCTGGCCTAGTCAGTCTTTGCTGACTGACTTTAGTCAGCTGATCTGCTGACTTGACTTTATGGTTTGATCTTGGGACTGTCACCTTACCACAGTCTTGTTTGAATACCCCATTCTGCTGACCTAACTTAGTTGCAGTCACTGGACCTATTTAACTCTTCCTGTTCAACTAGCTCAACATACAGGAAGGGCAACTTGTGGTGACAAACAGGCATCAGCTCACTGAGAAGTGCCTGATGATTCTTGCAGAACCTGTTGCCTGCCTGACTGCTGCACATTTAGTGGATAGCGATAAGATATGAGATAGGCTTCTCCAGGCAGTGCCCAGGCCGATGATATCTAGAACATGCATGGGAACATGAAAAGAAGTCAAGTGTGCCATCTTTTTGGGCTTTGCCAACTTTCAGCATCATCAGAACCAATCTGAAGGAATTAGTAAGCCAGTTCAGCAACTGATGGTGAGGCAAGAAGAACAGTATGGCAACACTGAAGAGACAGATTAGTGTGAAAGACAGAAGCACAGTGATTTCCTTGGAGGTCTTATCCACTACTGCAATACAAGATATAGTATGCTGTTACTTCTACACCTATGTACAGCAGAGGTAGAAGGCATGCTTTAAATATTCAGGAAGCTCTCTGTATTCTTTTGTAGAGTTAACTCTTTGTCTCTAGTTGTTCCTTTTCCCTTAATCCTCCTTTTCTTTTGTTCTTTGCTGTTGTCTTGGATGTAATTTTTCTCTATTCCTACTTTCAGATTTTACCAACGTTTTCTGGGTCATGTCGTACCCCAGATCTGCTGCAAGATTAATCCTATCAAAGCTCTGTTCCAGTATGGATTTTAGAACTTGAGTTTTTTAGTTCAAGTTCTTTTCTGCTGAGTTTTTTTCTTCTTCTTTTAAGGAAGACAGCCTTGCAATACCAACAGTCCTTTGTGTTAGCTCTCATATAGTTCTTATGAAAAAATGTTATTTAAAGCAAACCTATTACAATTTCATGTAGAAGAAAAGTGATTTTTAGAAGATAAAATGGTCAGAGATGGTCTACTAAAATGAGCATGGTGTTCCCTTAGGCCTGGTGGTGCAAAGGATGAATCAACGGTACTGAAGAGGAAGGAGATAACTTGAGGATGAGGGTAAAGTGACTGGACGGCTGCTGAAAATGAAGAGAAATGCCTAGATTTTGTAATTCTGTAATCAATAAATAGGAACCATGATATTATTTTTAAAAGCAAATTGAACTTTAGTCTGTATCAGCTGAGAACTGGCAGTATTGATAGAGGATTATGAAGATCACTCTGCAGAGTATTATCTAGAACTAATAATTTTGCTCGCATCTAACTAAATAAGTGTACTAAAGTTGGAATACTACAAAGAAGGCCTTTAAGGATGATCAGAGAGATTCAAATAGTGTCTAACAGTGAATGAGTGATGTAAAGACCAACAAACTCTAGTCTAACAAAACAAACTTCTACTTCTAAGTAATTTTCTGACAGGTTAACACTGGAACAGTCACTTCATAATGTGAAAAAAGTGTAAAGATACCATGAAGATGCGTAAGACTGCATGTCACAAGGTGGCTTTTAACAATCAGAAAAATGAGGTCCTAGATTAGGCTTCTGATAAACATGGTAACAGAAAGAAATTATTTTAGTAATGAGCGAGGTCAGAATCAGTGGAAGGAACTACTGGGTGTGTTTATTTTGTTTATTACAAGTATAGACTTGATGACTGAGATTGTCCCCTTAAATTCCTTAGCATACATAATAGATACTTTTGCTGTGAAAACATAGAGAATGGATAGTGCAAGGCACGAGAGAACTACAATCTACTCTGTTTCCTGGAACTATCCAGAGAATTAAATCTGATATGAACAGGAAATATTGCTGTCAGGTAGACAAAAATACCATAATTCATAGTGACCATGTAGCATTTTCTTCTGTACTTGGCAATAGACCAAATCCTGTGGAGATATGAAATATCAGATTTCCCTGTAACACGACCACTAAAATACAAGGGAGGTAGGTCAGAGAAGAGGATATTTATTATTAGTATTAGTCTACTATTAAGGGAATAGGTATTGGTCAAGTGAGGTTCTGATGGGACTCAGGCAGACTACCACTAATGAGTCTATGCTAATCCTGAAGAGTCAAGCAAGGAGAAGATGGTTTCATCAGTAGAATTATACCCTTTCTTCATATGTGTTCAAGTCAGGGAGGAAAAAGATCATAATCAATGTTTATTAGAAGATCTGTCACTAGTTAAAATGCTACTAAAATAAAGCTGATAGGCGGGTAACTCTTCACACTGTATGCTCAATTATTGCCTCACACTCAGGCACTCAGCAGTTGTGTATATAATTCTGTTATCAGCAGATGTGTATATATTTCTGTTATCTTTGTATACAGAAGTCACCGTATCCTAGGATGTGGTCAGAGTTACCTAAGTTGGTGCCACGGTCTGCCGGTGACCCTGTCAGAGTTGAGATTCTTGATGTTCTGAGTTTCTCTGTTGTTGTAGATCCACAGGACTGAGAGTCTCCAGACCTTATATAATCTTGGGAGACTTCAACATGCTGCCTCTCAGCATCTACCCATCCTTTCCTTGACCTGATTTCTGTTTACTCTTTGTCCATTTGCACACATAGGCTCTGCTCATTCACGCATATTCACCCACTATGGGCTTTTATGACTGAAATGCAGTATCTCAACTGATCCATAAGCCGAAATGTGTTCCACAAGGCACTCTCTCCACTGTGACTTCAACTTACAGCAGTAATCTCTACGTTCAGTTCCTTCAGAACTTCTGTATATGTGAAATTCCCATCTTATGTTTGCTGCACATTAAAACCTAGCATTTTAAAACACACCCCTCACTGCAACATAATTAAAAAGCAAAGAGCTCTTACTCAATTATTTTAAGTCACTCTACCACATGCTGAAACAGCGTTTCCTTTAGAGTGACAGGAACTGTACCCATATAGAGCTTTGTCTTACACCATTTTGAGCCCAGAGGTGCAGAGTTTTCCAACTAAAACTGGCAGAGCACAGCAAATCTTTGTCTGTAATTTGTTGGTCTCCACACAGTCAGCTTTCCACTGACTGTTATCCTGCAGCTGCTTTTGCAGCCTCTTGGCTGTTTATCCACGCCAGCCTCTCCAGCCTGCTAAGGGTAGGTAGGAGAAGGAGCTACTTACCAACACTGTGGAGACTGTGGCTCTGGGACACTCAAGAAGAGCTGCTGTGTTCTCTGCTTGCCAGACAGTGCCATCAGTCAGAGTTTCTGGTAAGCTTTCAAACTATTAGGCTTCCAGGTAAAACCAAATACTTGAATATTTGTCCTACAGTGCTATTAAATGCATTTATTCAGAATATGAGCACTTTAGAGCCAGGGGCTGTACATGTTTCTAAAAGCTTCCTCCAGTTCTTAAGACGCACACACAGACACATGTCTTGTGGTCCAAAGTTAATACAGACTGCTTCAGAACTTGTTCTGGGGTTGTATAGGTGTATGTGTCTTTGAACTGATGTTATCTTGAAAGAAAACATAGATGGAGCTAAGAGATGGAGCCAATGCACTTCATACTAAGGTAAAAGATTGGGGTCTCTGAAGGAAAACAAGCAGTTAGGAAGGAAACCACTTTCTTCCTTATTCAGATTGTGCTGGATGGATTTTGAGTTTCAGAGAAATGAGATGTATTCTGTGGTTAAGTTAAACCTGAGCTTTGAGGATGATTAATCTGTGTATCTCAAACTGACAATGGTTTAAAAATACATCTGAAATGAAGTAATTTGAAGTTGTATTTGCCTTTTGAATCTTTATGAATGTATTATTTTAAACTTCCAAAGGCTAGACATACATTTTATTACTCTCTTCTGGGTCCAAATTCTCTTGGAGTGGTGGCAGTCTGAAGTTATCCTCTTCTCCCAGGTTCCTGTTTTTAACTATGGTACTTCTTTGTGCAGTTGTCTACCATCACCTGCGTTGCATTCCAAAGAGAACTGAATTGCCACTGAGTGTTTTACAGGCTTAAAATTAGTAACTAAACTAGTAATCTTCAGTGGTTGTAGGACTAGCTGGGTCAGAAGGATTAGTTTGAGTTCTTCATTTATTGCTATTCTGCTGATTGCTTTCTGTGTATTTGTATACCCGCTAGCTAGATATCCTTAAAAGTTTTTTGCTTATTAATTTGAAATACATGTGTCCTATGAACATCTCAGGATTCTTCATCTTTAAAAGGTTAAAAAAATATTTCTGAGATTCTTACAATATAGAAACTCTGAATGAGTAAGTATCCTTGAACTTCTAGAATGTTATTGTGAGGAAACATGCCACCAAACACTTGAAACAAACAATCACTCCTTCAGGAGATCTCAGATTGGACTTAAGACCCTCTATAAAGAGGCAAAGAGGCTTAGATAGAGAAACTATGTCAAACTCTATCTGCATCTAGGTAGTGACACACTAAAAATGCCAAATTTGGTACCACCCCTAAATGTAATAAAATCAGCAAAAGTATTAAAAATTTTGACAGCCAGCTACTGAAGCCAAAACACCTCCTGGGAATGCAAAGGAATCATCTGTGCCCAAATATGCCAGGGAAGAGTAATCCTCATGGTTGCAGATTTTCTTCTGAAGAAATAAGGATATTAGGCCGGGGAGCAGTTCTGAAGCCAAGACCTTAATTTCACCAGAAAGTTCATTTATGTATACTTCTGTTGCTGCCTCTCCCCAGACATATACAGAAGAGCACTACAGGCATGCACATGGGGCTGCTGATGCTGGCTGCGTGGGGGGTCAAATGCATGCTATTACATGTTCACATTGACTTACAACAGCCTTCTGTAGGGTGGAAGAAGGAAAGCAATACCCCATTTAATGTTGGAGGCCGTCTTCATACCTTATACTCAGAAACACCAGGGACAAAAGGAACCATGCTCACATGCTGTCACCTAGGTTAATTGACAATGACACATAGGAGTCTAACAAATTGTGAGATAGTCTCAGACATTATTTTGACCAGGTTACTATGAGTGGGCATGCATATGTGGGTGTGCATGGCTATGTATGTCAGACAGAAACAGAGAGGAAACTAAGTAAAGAGGTGAGTATATGCATTGTGTGAATAACTATCTACTAATTAAAAATTTATTCTAATAAAATAATAATTAATAAAAAGTATTAACTTCCTTTTATTTTGTGGTCTGGGTTTCTCCATGGTATAGTCTTCTGTCACGGAAAGTGGAATTTGCAGTAACCCCAATGTCATATGTATTGATGTACAGAGCGAGAAAAAATATTCAAGAATTTTAAAAGCTCCTATTATGTATGTCTGATTGAATTCTTACATTTTCAAGCATAGCAAATACAAGAATGCCTAAATCTTTTCAAGGAAATACTTTCATCACTCAAAAGTTGGGCATCAAGTATGATTAGTCACTTTTGATTAATGTTCAGAGGTTTTTATATTTTTATGCAATGTATATTAGGCATGTTTTCAAGATGCTGTCTAAAAATTATTTAAACTCTTTCACAAGTACCATCTGTGTATAGAAATTAATCAAAGTAAAATCAGCATAAGTGCTCTTACAATACTTACCCTGANTCAGAGGTTTTTATATTTTTATGCAATGTATATTAGGCATGTTTTCAAGATGCTGTCTAAAAATTATTTAAACTCTTTCACAAGTACCATCTGTGTATAGAAATTAATCAAAGTAAAATCAGCATGATATAACTGCTCTTACAATACTTACCCTGATAAAGACGAAATTGTAGATCTCCCAGAAAACCTCAAAGATGCAATAGAATTTTCTGTTTCTCTTAGATCAGAAAAGAATTGTTAGATTGCAAAAGCCCAGTCAGTAATCATAAGACTGCAAACTACAGTGAATAGCTGTTTGCATATCCTATTTGGATAATTTAAATTTTTCTATGCTTAACCTGTGTATCATCTTTCTGTACAATTCTGCCTCATGCTCAGAAAGAACAGACAACAAAAAAACTAGGAAATAATTTGCAAGCTGTGCCTCTGATTTGCAACTGCTGCTTGAACAGTCTACAAAAGAAAAATTGTCAAATACCCACTACAAAGCTGACCTAGCTCATGTCAATAAGCAAAACTCTGGAGGTTGCATGACATTGATTTGGTAAGCAAAGTGATAGGATCCCCATAGGGAAGTGATAACACGTGTACAAAGAATACCTAGGACTGCTCTACAGAAAAATGTAGTCCAAGAGTATGTAGCCCAAACATGAGCATGACATCAGCTTCACAGGAAGACACTTCAGCTCCTATACGTAGAATTGGATCAGGGATTTTATTTTCCTCCCTTATACTGGATTTTTGGCAACAAATATTTCTTGTAAATTCGGTAATCTATGGATAGAACAGGACTGAGAGACAAGGACTCTGCTTCATATTTCAGGATACTTACTATTTTAAGTGTCAAACAGTTTCTCTGTTGTGTATCATGAGTATGATATCAGAAAGCATCCTCTTCATTCTTACAGGCTAATAACGTCTTGCTGGTATGTCTATTAGCATGTTATCAGGTTTCCCAAGACACTCAATCTAGGATCTTTTAATTGAAGAAGTGCTCTAGAGAGTTGTCAAGGAAAGGAAGGACAACCACTTTCCTCTCCTTCCAACTCTAAAAAAAGAAAGGCAACTTGAGTTAAATCTTTGAAGCTGCTCAACTCTATTTATTTATGAAGCAT
This sequence comes from Turnix velox, assembly GCA_013400935.1. Taxonomy (NCBI): domain Eukaryota; kingdom Metazoa; phylum Chordata; class Aves; order Charadriiformes; family Turnicidae; genus Turnix; species Turnix velox. Next base: position 58,322 of record VZTY01005759.1, read on the forward strand.
GTGGCAGGGCAAACATAATTCATAGCAAATATATGTGATACTTTACCTAGGTGTGTTTTTATTCCTTCAGAATCCAAGTAAAAAATTAGTATAGAGTACTTTTTGGTGCTTGCAGAACTGAAACTCCAGTTACAAACAAAATTCAAAGATGAACAGGGAGAGATCTAGAAAATTTTAGGAGTTTCATCCAGTGTTTTTTGAGCTATTTCTAATTTTAATGTTATGTAAAGGAAACAGTAAGATTTAGGCCCTCTTCTGGCTTGCAGAAATAGCACAGTTGTAGCTCCTGGCAGACTGAAAATTACTTAACTTTCTATGTGATGCTCCATTGTTTAGGATGAGCTCTTGCTGGCAAATCACAAAAATGTAGAGAAGTGAAGCAATAATCAGAGAAAGGTTACTCCTCAAGACTCTTTACTTTTTCCCTTTGGTTTTTCTCTGCTGCTAGAACAGTATGTGTCTCTGCAGCTTGCACTTAGTATGTGTCATGTTTGTCTTCCAATTCAATTCCCTCTTCAGGGAGTGCAAGTTACTTCATGTTGTATTCTTACATGGTGGGATCTTCTTAGTCTTTCTTCTAACAACGTCAGAAAAGAATTTGGTAGGTCCTATGCTGTGAAGACTGATGTCTGTCACTTCAGCTCTTCAGACTGAAGTATCTGTGTACCAATGAAGAAGTATTACAAAAGTGATTTCTGCAGAAAATGGGTCTGACAAATCTGTCAGACTTTCAGGACAGCTCTTCACAGACAAACACTCACAAAACTGTAGACACACAGAAGCTGAGATTCATTAAAATGAACATTTTTTTCTGGAAAATGTAAGGTTTTCTACGCAGCTGTCATTTTCTGCCCTTTAAAATAAGTGATCTAGGAATCTGCGTGAATGCGAGATGTACTTTCAGATGTAACATCACTGTGATTCTCTTACAGCAAACTCTGTTTTGGTGACAACTCCTTCTAGTGGAAATTTCCTTCCTTTTTAGGGGAGCTGATGTTAACAGCTTCTAGGATTTTATTGACACACATACATTATCACAACACACTGGTATGTGTCCATGCAGTAGTTTAGATTCATTCAACACACATCTTTGCAACCTAAAGATAATAGAGATCCCATTTTTTCTCCCTTAGCTTAGTGTAGCATTCCAGGTGACAAAAGGGAAAGAATTCCATTTCAAAGAACAGAAGAAAAAAAAATCAAATACTAAATCACCATTTTCACTCCCATTGTACAACAGAGATACTCTTTTAAGATGTATCCCTGCTTACATAAGAAATAAGAATTTCCCTATTTCTTAAAACCATATTCTGATGAACATTGAAAAGAGAGGCCATAGCATGTGTTCTAGGGTTTCAGGTATGAAAATTCCAGCCATGCTTACAGATATGCAAATCAGAGAATGGTCCTGTAGAGATCTATCAATTACATAGCACATATTTGCAATTCTGGCCTTGAGCTAATGACCAGAATCAAATTACTGATTCATTACTTCTAAAAGAGGCCAGACTGTGATTCAGAAAACAAATGAGGGCTCTTGTCCTTTTTTCTCTGAATTGCACATTGATTACTTTCTATCTTTATGAAGGTTTTAAGATTCAACAGTCATCTGTAGGCTACTTCTAAAGAGTACATTGATATCATCATGAAACTCAAGTTCTGACTGTGACCCTTTTCCCTAAACAGTTTGTTCAGGTCATTTTCTGTGTATGACTTCAATAGTACCTGACAGTCCACAGACCCATGCTGTATAACCGAGCTAATTCTCTGACCACTATGAAGGAATCTTAATACCACATTCTTTGTGAAAATACAGTAATAATGTTGCAATTTTATAATACTTTCCCTCAGGGAACAGAAATCACATCACATAGAGCTACAAGACAACATAATTTGTATTATTTCATTATGCTGATGTTAGAACAGGATGAGTTTTGAACTTTGCTTGTTTCCTGATTTGATTTATCATACCAGATTTTAAATAAAGCTACCAGTGCTTCTAAGTAGTACTGGTGTATGTGGAAATAGTTGAGATGTTTTAGAAGGGTCTGATAAGATGAATTTGAAGTTTTCTCTGGATTACAATCCATTAAGTTTAAGATGGGGAACCCTAATGGATTTCCAGCTTACAAACAAAATAGAGAAAACAGAAAAATGTCTACTAACAGATAATATGAAATGCATTAAAAAAATTGTAACTCTAGTAACTATTATTTTCCTACCATACATGTGTTGTTGGTTTGGGGTTTTTTTCCCAGAAAAAAAAATTTACAAACTCATTTAATAATTTATCAAACAGGAAAAGAACAAGGGTTTAGTAGACTGTTCATAAAACTCTTTTAAAAGATATTTTTAACAATATGATAAGTTAGCTGGACAGTTACAGAAAGAAAGGTATACCAGATGATTGATACTATAAGGTGCCTTCCAGTATTTCTGTCTACTTTCCCTTTTAGATTCCAAAATGCATGTTGATGCACAGGTAACCTTTTCATTTAGCTCTATAGAAAGAATGCTTTGGATGGAAAACCCACTCAAATATAATAACACATGAACCTCTTTCAAATCTTATGTATAGATTGTTTATTCATTAAGGGGGAAATGGAAAAGAAATTATTAATGTAAACCAGATTAGGTGAGAGATGCTTTTCAGTGTATCTCTGCTGAACAGCCACATACCTTGTAACTCAGCCTGGCACAGACTATATGAATATAGATTATTTACAACCCATGCATTTTACTTGTTCCTGTAGCCAGAGAAATCTGAGGCTCTTTTTCTAAGGCCAGGAGACACTGTGAAGAGGTAGAAGATAGACCAAAACTCTCAGTTTTACTATAGATAGTGGAAATGCCACATCATAGTGCCATTGGCACATCCTGTATTTTCAACAACTCTGTTAAATACCATACAAAATTCTTCTTTAAGCCACTGCTGCCGCATCTGTTTATGTCACAATGGGAAGGAAGACTCCAAGATAATTAATTCTTTAACTTGGTATTTTCAAATCTTTAAAAGAACCAATTCTGTACAAACTTGGCCTTAACAGATACATCACTTCAAACAGATTGATGATGACAGCATCAAAACTGGATATTTTAAGTCAGAACGTACTTAATCAACACAAGGCTCAAGACATACATATTTCAGTGATGATCACTTTAGAAGGATGTAGACTCCCACTGCAACAGATCATGATGTTCCAGTCCTAATGTAACAATTATGTGCTTAGTTTCAGAGTCTAATAAAGTATTTGATTTGCTGAGGAAGTCGTAATTTATTCCCAAAGCCGAAGGAATTCTCATGCAGAAAAAATTACAGGACACAGCCTGTCAAATCTGAGACACTTCATGGACCTGTATGATGTCTAGAAAGATTCAGAGCACTTCAAGCCATAGACTTAAGCACTGGTGAACTGTTAGCATGGTGAGAGTCTGATTTGTAATTTAAACACTTTCAATTGATTACCTTGTTGTTTGAGTCTTAGCCTTGTTTTTCCACTGTCTTAGAGAAATGGTGATGATCTCTGAAGAAAGTACAGCAAGCACAGAACTTACATTCTGCAGGCAATCATCTTTTAAAATAGGAAAGAACTTGCAGAGCTCCTCTTCACAAAGATCACATCCCTGTGAAGCAAATTCCTGACTTCTTCATGATTCCAGATCAGGGGCATAATCAATTTAATTAATTTGGACCTAAACTAGAAAGTCCCCGCATCATTTACTTGTGTCTAGCTCTGACACGACAGTTTACATGGTGCAGAATTCTAGCTGGCACCTCTCGAAATTTGGGGTTGCTCCAGATTAAGACCATAGAATGTCCTGCAGGACCAGCTGCCATTACAGTGATACATATGACTTCCTCAATACTAAAATTTAAAACAGTGTTGGATAAAATGAGAACCAAAGAAATAAAATATGTAACATAGAAGATAAAGAAGGAAAAGACTGACTTGATGGCACCAATATGGGCCTCTAAGCTGAGATCTTGGAAGCTGGTTGCACCACTTTTCATCTGTCTGGTGTGTATTGACAGAGACCTAATCAGCAGGATACTCGAAACGACAAACACTATTAAAGGCAAAGCTATACCAGCATTACAGAGAAGAAGAAATAAACCAAAACTAGTTTGCAGAGTGACTCTCCCTTCTGATGAGTTTGTCATGGTTAAATGAGCAGTGAAGTTGTTGTGTACCTTGTAGACATCCCAGATGAAAGGAAGAGAGGTTGAGAGGGAGAAAAGAGATGATGTTATCAGCATCCAGGGCACGAGACTGGAAATTCTTTTCTTCAGCCAGATGAAGGTAGACTGAGTAAAATTAGCAACCTTTATGCAATAGAAGACACTAAGCCAGGCAGCAGACCAGAAGCTGATGTAGTTCAGAAACATATGAAGTGCCTTGAAAAATGCAAAGACATTTTCTGCATAATAGAAGGTTTCACAAAATCGACTTAGAAACAAATCCACTATCATCCAAGACTGCAAAATGAATCTGGACAAACTCAGAAAAATCACAATCATATCATATGAGGACAATATTCTGCTCTTGATGCAGCTGCTTGAACTGACAATAAAGATCATTCCATTTGCTAGAAGTCCTGCCACAGATTCTATTATAGCAATTGCTAGAAAAAGGAGATAAGTGAATGTGAACATAGCAACTTAAAAGATCACAATTTTCACTCAGCTTTTCATGGGTTCCTGAAAGCCTCAGATTTGCAAGACAACACCAATCCCAACTAGCCGCTACCTGCACAAGCTCACCTATTTATCTCAGAGGGAGAAGTATCATAATAAGTAATTCAATATTATGCTATTTTACATCTTTTTGGTTATTAATAGCACAGCTGCTTTCTGTAAGCATGCAAATTCAATAAAGATTCAATTACAGTTCTTTCAATTTGGAGAAAGGGTTTGCATTTAAAGGGTTCAGATGCATTTTAAAAGATGCTCTAATCTAGTTTTCACAGATCTGTCTGAATTTGTGTACATAAAGACGGAGAATAGTTTCAAATGGGTGCATCCTCTCTCATGCTGGGATCAGTCTCCCTATTTATAAAAGGAGATATGGAGAGAACGATTGTTTCAACATCAGAAAGTGCAAAGAAATATTAGGCATGCTCAGAAAAATACAGAATAAACATAAGTTTGTAAAAAAATGCTAAAGGTCTCTTAAATCTGAGAAGCCTGATCTGATCGTCACATCTGGCCTTCATGCAGTTGACGTACTTCCTCTTTCCTCACTCCTGCAACTGTTTTGCAAGCATTCTCACTGTGGGTTGTAAGTTCACAATCTGGCTACTTGATTTTCCTAACAAAACAAAGGACTCAGACCTTGGTTCAACTTCACATAAGGACATGGAATAGTGTTATTTAAGGACACTATCCCAGGGAACCAGATGCTTTAGTTCACTTGCTTTTCAGCCATTTTTATTTTAATTCTTTATTCTCCTCCTGAATCTGTGGTGTTTTGTTTATGAGTTGATCTGTCAGAAGTGCTAGCACCTATGCATTAAAATGCTGTGGTCTGCAGCCTAACTATGACCAGTTGCACAAACTAAAAATAAAGGTATGCTTTACATTGATTGGTGACACAATCCTATCAGCTAATTGATAAAGCAAGCACACAAATTGCTCTTGTGATCATCATATTCTGATGTGGATCTGACCTACTGCCTTGTTTCTTTGCTTCAACTGCTGTGAGCCCACATCTTGACACTGTTTTTATTCATCCACCATGCTAAAGCATGGTGGTCTGGAGGATTACTGGTCAGAAGACACTCACCCTGGTCAGAAGAGAATCTGGCCAAGCCTTCCAACTTTCAGTTAAATGATCTCAGTGCTATATGCTAGAGGAGAAGGATACAGGGATCCCCATAAGCCATAAGAGGCCATATAAATCAGAATTATTTGCAGGTGACATTACTAAGAACAGGATTCTCTTGCTATCTTGAAAAAGTACTTCAAGCTGAAGACAGGAAAGTATCTACATCTCTTTAGTTCCTTTGAGAGAGATTTGGGCATTTTCTTTCCTTTTCTTCCTTCACGTCTATTTGATGATCACTGGGACACCAGGTGCTTTCCACAGCTCTGGCAGAGGAAGAGGTGACAGATCAGACATCCTGGCAGCCTGATACTATGAAATACATATATGCCTGGGGTTATGCAGCAGCTGAACTGTTTTTACACCTACAGTTTTGAACCATGGTGTCTGATGTCCTACTTTACATGCCCCTATTTGTATTTTAAATCTGATGTCTAAACCTCTCCCTGACTCACACAATTATCACTGCTGAATTAATGAGAAATACTTATCACAGCCTCTTCTCTAATGCACATCTTATGTATGTGATAAAGCACATGCAAAATCAGAAATTAAAAAAGGATTAAAGATGAAGTAAACAATATTTTTAAAATATTTTTTATTTTATTAATGATACAACTCCTTTTTTTGTTCTCACTAAAAATAGGCAAGAATAAAGGGAAAAAGCTTTAAGTAAGATTCAAATAATTTCTCCCTTTGAGGCATTAGGAGAGAAGTATTTTGTGAGTTAAGGACCAAGATCAGCTGATGCTGAAGTAGGATTTCTGAAGGTCCAGTACCATGGCAAGGCAAACCAGTTTTTACTGGGCTTTTCCAAAGTGTAGAGTGAGAATTGATAATAAAGCTGCAGGGATGAACTGGGACTGGAAACTTCACATTCTCTCTCCTCTTCATGCTCACATGCACATCCAAGGTGGGAGATGGTCTCCTCTTAAATTCTATAAAGTTGCCCATAGGTTTCAAGGCAGGGATGGCAGGGGATCTAGCCCCAAGATATTCTGTTCTGCCTTATAGTTTTAAGTCTGATGTGAGGATTTAAGAAAATGTGCTGCGCCATTGCTGCCAGCAAAAGCAAAGTTTCTTTGTCAAGGCTGCCCTGCAGGAAGGGAAACCAAGCCTTGTGTGAGAGCAGAGGTGTGTGATTCAGTGCTGCTTTCTGGGAACGTTTAAAGGATTTGATAACAAGACTCAGAAGATGTTTCGTGAGACAACAAGAAGACAAAAGCATGTGTAAATCAGGAACCGTGACAAACAAAAGGCAAGAAAACAAGACCAATGGAACTCAGTTTCACAGTGAATTTCTGTTATTTGAAGTCTCTTCTTAATTCACCTTTCAGAGAGACAAGGACATTTGAAAACAGCTCTGCTGAGCTCTTGATGGAACTTTGAATTACAGTGTTGGAGTTTAGCCATGTCTTGTAAAGCAGTTAGAATATGTTTCTGCCAAATCTGACTCAGTGAGATCCTATGGGAAGCATGATACCTTGTGTAAGGCAGATAGGAAACTGGGAACAAAAAGATTGACACCTTCAAATTTTAGAATGACTCTAAGAATGACCATTCTCCCTTCTAACATTTGAGGATCAAAGATCCCAAGAGACATGCTAACACCATGATGATTAGCAGGGGCTAAAAGGTAAACAGCATGATTTGCTTTGCACTGAGGCCAATTTTTTGTAGTTTCTGTGACCCCAGTGAGGTCTCATGTTGGCTGACTGGACCACTGGGTTTCCTACCTAATATTGTAAACTCATATGTATTTTTACATACAACTTGGAATATAGAAATAAATAGTATTGGTAATACTGGAAGATTACATACTACTGAAGTTGGGGAAAAAAGGGAGCAACAGAAAGTCTCCTTTTGCTCTAACCTTCATAGTTAGATTCTGTTATTTCTTCTATGCTGTATATTAAAACTGGTGATGTTCACAGAAAGGCAATGCTGTTCTCAGGTTCACAGCTGAGTAAAACTCAGTTTCCACCTCTGTACATACTGTCAGAGCTGTTGCTAACTGGGGCAGTGTATTTACCAGTGAGGTGGAACCAAAATAAAGCAGCTTTAGCTCAAGTTGAAACTTACACTTTCAAGCAGGACAATGTGGAGACAGCTGAGAAAGTGAGCTCTGCTATGTCTTCTCTCCCCTGAGAGGAGAGATGTTTGCCCCGGTCTAGACATCTCACACTGCAGCTATGTCAGCATACTCCTCAAGTAAATGAGGAGTTAAGTCCACTGGTATCAACAAGCCAGTCATTTTAGGCTTCTGCAACTTCATCTCTGGATGGAGAGAGAGTGAAAATCAGGACAGAATCATGCCAAATCTGTTTTTCCTGCCTGGAATCAGAAATCAGGCCTTCAGCTTGGTTCCATTCAAGCCACACGGTAAAATCCATGGGTGCAGCCTATTCCAAAACGCTTGATAGTCTCTGCAGAAATGAGACGGGTGCATGCGTGCCAGGAGCCCCGAGATGGATGCTCTCTCCCATTTACCAAGGCACTGCATCATCTCCCAGACTGAATCATGCCGTTGCTGGTATTTACAGCTTCACTGAGATGCGTCAAACCTCTCTCTCCTCTCCCCCCCCCCANCTGAACTGCACAGCCTGCCGCCGAGAGATTTACTGTCTCTTCAGTGTATTGGGGGAAACAGGCAGTGTGCACACACACGCACACACACACACACACACACACACACATGCGCCTGCGCAGGCACAGCCAGGGGGAGGTAAGTCCAGCCCCCAGCAGCAGGGACATCCTTCTGCTGCTGGATTTTTCCAGCCGGAGCATCTTGCGGGCTCTACTGTAATTTATGGAAATTGGTTTTCTGTTACGATATAGGGACCCACTGAGTAGAGGAGGCAGAGCTGCAGTCAGGGCAGGAGAAGAGAGTGAGGGGAAGAGGTGGGGAGTAGCAGAGGGATACTAGTGGAGTGGAGAGGACAGAGGCAGGGAAAGGCACGCAGGTACTTCAGAGATGGGTGAGTTATAACGAATGGAACAGGAAGAAAGACAGGGAAAGGGAGACAAGGAAAGCTGTGAGGAAGGGAAAGTTGCTCAGAGACTGAGTCAGCTTCAAGAAGACAAACATCAGTAGAGGAGTGCAGGGAACGCTCCGGCTATCGAGAAGGACCGGTTCTGTCTGAATCTTCACCATGAGCTCAAGGAAGAGCTGTCCCCGGCCACTGGGGCAAGGAGACCAGGAGGAAAAGCAGAGTGAGGGCACTCCTGACCTGGAGAGACAGGAGTGTGAGATGGAGCTGAGGAACAAGGCTATTCTGCAACAGAAGAGGCGCCTTAAACAGGCTACCCAGTTCGTGCACAAGGACTCTGCTGACCTGCTGCCCCTGGATGGCTTGACAAGGCTTGGCACCTCTAAGGATCTGGTGAGTTCATTGGGATCCCGTCTGGGAGGGGGTGGTCCTAAAAGCCTTCATTCAAGCTGGGAACTGCTACCAGGCTTTATGAAAGGGTTATGCTTTCAGCAAAGATGAATCTTCCCTTCAGCATCACTGAGGAACAGGTCAGGGTCAGGGGAAAGAATGAATTGCCTATTTTTTACATTCATCTTCCCATGCATCCCCACAGGGACAAAAATCCTCCCAGAGGCAGGTAGATATAGACTGTAAGGACTCCCCAGGAGCCAAATTTCCACTCACTTGGTACATAAATATGTTTTTTTATGTGTGTGTTTCTGTATGGGACATCTCTGAAAGCCCTTATGTATTCCTGAATAATCCAGCTCAAAACCAGACTCCTTCCTGGACTCATCAGGGAGGAAAGTACAGTTTATGAAACTCCAAAGTCTGTCTTTGCCACCTTTTTTTTCATTGTTCTCTTTGGATATCTGGAGGGATGTGCACAGGTCAGGAGGAACAGCCAGGTGTGCAAGTAGCTGCAGTGGGCAGCACCCATGGATAACAACTCTGGGGAGGAGGCATGGGCATGAGGCCTGTGGCCATCTCCTTGAGAGATGTGGAGAGGAAGCATCATGGAGGAGATCTGTTCCTGGAACTTGGTCAGTCTGTGGTCTGGAGGGAGCAGTTTCTCACGGGATCTCAGGCTGGTTTGACTGCACACGTCAGTCTGGTGTCAGGCTGGTTTGACTGCCTTGCTCTGGCAGTTTTGCTGTCTATCTTGTCCTCTCAGATGTGGAATTTAACTGCCCAAGGATGTGGAGGTTTTAGGGAAAAGGCCCTAAAAGAAGGGCAGGTTCTGGTCAGTGATGTGGATACAAACACTGTGCCCACGGTGTCATATAAGATCTCACTCCTCCCTGCAGGCCATGCTTCCCTCTGAATCCTTAGACCATCTCAGAAACACTGTGGATGTTTGTGCATGTGTACCTCCTCTTGTGCCTTCCTGGCACCCCTGGCAAGCTCCATGGCTGCTGGCAGCCATGTGTGAGATAGGCAGGGTCCCAAGCACTGGGCCTGACTGGAAGCTATCCCCCTTGCTGAAAGCCTCGAGAGGAGGCTCTGCTATGCTCGAACAAGAGGTCAGTGCCAGGTTCCCTTGAGGGTCACCCTGTGTGGTCACCTCATGCTCTGCCAACCTTTTGCAGCCACACACAAGGCTTTCAGAAAGGACTAGCCTTGAGCATCACTCTGGCCCTGGATACAGTCACTGTCTGAAGCACAAGGAGGGAGCCACACAAGTGTCATGGTAGCAAGGAACAGAGTCTCTCCTCTCCGCAGGGAAGGACATCTGGCCACACTGGAGCCTAGAGGGCCATGTTCAGGCTGGCAGCATGAGAAGATCAGCACTGGCCCTTCAAACCCTGCAGCTGAAAAATCTCCTAAAAAAGTGATAGGCAGACATACCTCTGGGTTATGCCTTGTACAGCTTTTGGTAGAGAACAGGGAGAATACTCTTTTGAGTCTTTCAGTATGTGCTTACTGATCCCAGCCATGAAAACATATAGAGTCTACCTGCTTTGCTTTGGAATGAACTCCCATCACACCATGCCCCCAAAATGACAACTGCAGTGCCAGCTGCAGACCCCTGTGTGTCCTGCACACTATGGGTGACAGTCTTTGCCTCCAGAAGCTGGCACTCTGAAGCCCCAGAGGCTTGCTCTAGCAAGACAGGTCTTGCATGAATCACTTGCCACAAGGAGTTCTGATCAAATCAGCAGTCCCTACAACTTGACAGGACACTGTCATATCACTGTGTTTGGTGCTGCAAATTAGAGTCCAAAATATACTTCCAGGCACCCCTCCAGCCCCGTGAAAAACTCCACCTATGTTTTGTAAGTCAATCTGTCTCCTAACTGGAAATCAGAAATGCGAGACTGAAAACAAGGCAGGAGCAGAAAGTGCTGCTGAGGTTGATCTTGTAGATGGTGCAAAACATCCCAGAGTCCTATAGCTTTTACAGCTGGAGGAGAGCTTGATTGCCAGAAGCTCTAGCTGTGGTGGCCTCGCATCTCCTAAAATCAGAGCAGGGCTTCATGACATTTCAAAAACTGACATGTTTTCTTATACAGTCAGAGTCACGCTGTTACTTTTTGCCACTCTTTTCTGTGTATTCTGGGTGTGCACTCAGCTTATGCAATGCATCCAGCAGTATTTGGAACTTGATGCACCCATCACATTTCCAACAATGAGTAATTATATATTTCAGTGAAGATGTCACATTTCTAGCTTTGTAGCAAGTATAAGCATGGACATTTTAGTGCTGGCTTTTTTTATTTTAGAAGGAAAAAAGTAAGTGCATGAGCTAAAATACTCATACAATACCAAAAAGATCAAAATAGCTTCTTTCCTGACAAAAATTAAGATTCCCAGCTCATACCACTTCACTAATCATAGCAAAGCTGTCAGATTTCACACTGGAGAGACTGAACCTGATGTGTGGCACCCTTCTAAAAGTCCCAAGAAGGCCTTCTTTCCAACTGCTGGCCACATTTTCCTTCCAGTCCTGGCTCCCTGCCTTTTTCATCTCATTGTTTCTTACCAGACCAAGAGAGACAACAATCTCCACTTATCCATCTCACTGGTGAAACAGAAGACAGGGATGGCTTTGGGAATCTGCTTTTGAATCAGATGCCTACAGAGTCCCAAAGCTCACGTACTCTATCAGTGCTTCTCCATCAGCACTTGGCCTCCTCCCAGCCTGAGTGGCAAGATGGGCACAGGGGAGGCAGCTGCAAGGGGTTCACCCTTTCTGTGGGAAAGGTTGGAAGGAGAGGGAAAAGTCCTTTGTGGGACAGATTGTGACAGGAAGCAGGAAGAGGAAGAAGGATGGGAATTTAGAGACCTGCTCTAGGTTCCTTGCCCTTTTCCCATGGCCCAGATGCTAGCTAGCAGCCAAAACTGGCACTGTGCTTGGAGTATTTAGGGAGTGAAGTACAAAGGCCAGATGCGTTATGAGCCTGTTCAGTAGGCTGGGAAAAGACCAGGAACAGAGAGATATTTTTCACCTTTTACCAACTGCTGCAGAGTCTGTCATACAGCATGTAAATTATTTAACTCTTGCCCCTTGAGTGATAGGGAAACAGAGGTATAAGGGACTTGACACTTTTGCAAAGAGCAATGCTGAGTGCAACCAAAACCACAATACCAGTTCTTCTGTTCCAACCCCTGGGCAAAACTGACAGGTTAGTGTGTTTTGAGTAGCAATTTACAGGCTTCCTTGGCCTTAGCTTTATGACCAAGCACAAAGCTGGTTTGAAGCACACACTCCCCGTGGGGTTAATACAGCCCCTCTTATTGGTAGGTCTGATGTGATTCAAATCCCATTGATAAGACCATACCTCAAACCATCTAGATCTAGTAAATTTTTTTGGGAAAAACACATAAGCAACGGTTTATGCTATAGCATGTTAGTGCCTTTGGATTCATTGCCTTCCTTCACTCAGGTAGTTGTTACTGAGAATGCTTTTTTCAGCTCTGAGCAGCTGCTCTCCTGGAGAAGGGCCATGGGGCTGAGTACAGAGAAGGACAAAGCTACCTCCAATAGGTCTACTTCACTGATGCTGTCCATTGCTGATTCAATAGCTGTGCAGGGATTAGATGCACTGTATCAAGATTGGGCAAAAAATAAAGTATCAAGCTGATGACACAGGGAGCTTTCTTTCCTGAGCAACACTTTCATGTGTATGTATGCAAGGTTGGGACAAGAAGGTTTCCATAATTTTTCTTCTCTTTTGGTGCACCTTCCTCCCTGTCTTCCGACAAGAAGAAATGAGATAGGAATGAGATAGGAATACAAGATGTATGATATATGAGTGAGATACATGAGACAGCAATAAAGTTCCTCCAGCCATTGATATGGTAGATGGCATTCCCTTCTAGGTGTGAACAACATAGGGCTTCACAGGGAGACAAAATAATCATATTTCTGATGGAGGAAAACAGAGACACAGGCTCCACAAAACATTAGAAGCTAGTTTTAATTTCTTACACAGAGGAAGCTTCCTGCTACACTGTAAATAATTGCTTGCACACCTAAATTTTTTGCCTTCTTACCCACATGTACATCATGCAAGTGCTGCATCCCACATCCCCTCAGACATTATAATGTGAATACCAGCACCCACCAGGTACTTTATTGCCCTACCTGATCAGGTACTGTAGAATGCATATTTAGTTGAAGGAACAGATAAATGCTTGAGACTTGCCTATCACAGACAGGCAAACATCTCACATCACCTCAGTGGCTACAGAATCTTGGGATTTAAAGTAAGTTCTTTGGGGTAAGCTTATCCTTCCTCAGAATGATGAGATGGGTCAAATACTTGCAGCCTGCCTGCCTGGGCTATCAAATGACCTTGTCCTTAGCTCTGTACTTAGCTGGGATTTCTCTTTCTTTGTGATGGTCACAGCAGCCACATAGTGTGGTTCAGCGGCGCCTCTTGGAAGGCAACCTGAACAAGCTGCGGGGCGAGACCAGGGTTCAGTCTGCATGGGTTCAATCTCCGCTGGCGAAAGACCAGGATGGAAAGATGGAAAGGGGAGAGGACAAGAGAAAAGAGACTTCACTCCTGCTAATTCATTGCAAGGTAAGGCAACACCATGGTGCTGTTGATTTCAAAGTGATGACAAAAGCAAAGTGAGTTCCAGCTGCCCCACTCCCAAGGGCTGTGCTTATTTCTTGATTGCAAAACCGGCTGCAGCCTGAGAGAGATGATTCTCTACACTGGATACAGTTCTTCCAATGGACAGAGGAAAGTCTTTCTGCCCCATGCATTCTAGCTGTCTAGTTACCTATTTGAACATAAATTGCCTTAATCGCATCTCCTCTCCTTGGAGGTCAGCTTTTCTATGATGTGAGGCATTTCATAACTGCATACAGAACCAAGGACTATCTTCTTATCACTTTAAGGTAGGTGTCCCTAGTTGACTTACACTGACTGGCCTGATTCGCATCTGTCAAAGAACCTCCTAGCAAGGAGCTAACTTACTCTGAATTAGTGCTATTGAATTTCTTGATGGATTTTTAGCTCCTTTTTCTTATATCCTCCTATACAGTGGATTATTACGCTCCTTAGAATCTATAGGTAAGAAAGCACATCTGAAAGCTGCGCTCATGTTATTGAATAGAGCCATTCAGTAACATGCAGACATGAGACTCACCAGTGTGTAGGAGGTCCACAAAGATGACCAGAGGGCTTGAGCACCTCTCCTATAAGGACAGGCTGAGAAAGCTGGTGTTGTTCAGTCTAGAAAAGAGAAGTCTCTGGGGAGATGTTATATTGGCCTTCCAGCATCTGAAAGCTGGAGGGGAACTTTTTACAAGGGTAGTGGTAGTGATAGGACAAGGAGTAATGGCTTCAAACTGGAAAGAGGTAGATTTAGATTAGATATTAGGAAGAAATTTTTTCACAATGAGGGCATAGGTTACCCAGAGAAGTTGTATATGCCTCATCCCTGGAAGTGTTGAAGGCCAGGATCAATGTGGCTTAGAGTAACCTGATGCAGTGGGAGGTGTTCTTACCCATGGCAAGAGAGGTGGAACCCGATGGTCTTTCAGGTCCCTTTCAATCTTAAGTCATTCTGCAATTCTATGATTCAAGCAATAAGTGTCTTCATTCTAACAATTCATAGTTTTCTTGTGCTTAAAGCTTTTTTAAGTTTCAGGTGTCACAGACAGTTCCTGTCTATAGTAGTTGTAGTACAGGGTCACTCATCTTCTCATTTACTTAAGTGGATTGGTCACATTTGCTTTAGCAGAGTTTTGCCTTTTTGTGTCAGTTTTTGCGAAGAATACAATAGAGTTGTTACTTTTTGCAGTGAGGCTTGTCTCTTGTTGACTTCTAAAGAGATGTTGAAGGTATTCCACTGCTGCCCAAAGCTACTTTTCCTCTGTTCCAAGGCCACCTGGGATTAATAATATTTGGTTGGTTAAAGCAGTTTCTGGTTTTGTAACTGATGTTATTTCTGAAAAACAAAGCTCTTGATAAATGATGGTCCTTGATGATTCTCCTCCCCTCTTTTTTGGAAATCCCTGTAATTGACATTTAGATAAGGAGTAATGGTGACTGGTAGTAACAGATGAAAGTTCTGAGGTGGAGAGAAGAGTGGGTAATGCAATTTAAAGTTGTCCTACTCCAAGAAGGTTTGCAGTACTCATCTGTGTAATCCTTAGCTAAATCTGCATTGTATCTGTGGTATGCTGGATTGATGACTCTCCTCAGGCTCCTAGTGAGTTTTCTGTGCAAGGGGTTATTAGTGTAATTGGAAGGTGGACAGCTTTTGTGAGGCTGCTGGAACTGAATGGGATGAAATGTTGGTTTTGACAGAATAATAATCACTGTCCTGTTATATCCTAGCAAGTTTCTAACTTGTAGCTTTCCCAGCTTGCACTGAAACAAAATCTGCCTAGTGATACAGTTTGGCTTTATTATCACAGTAACGCTAATAGCTCACTCATCTCAGGATCTCAGGTCTGTCTGCTTCCAAAGTGATTACTTGTCAATTCCTATCTATTCCCAAGGTCTTTTGTTTCTGGAGAGCTGATACAATGTCTTTCGTGTAGCTGGGAAATGAAGGGTTGGTATCTGTGAGACACAGGCACGGTTAACTCTGTCCCAGTAGAATCTATGTCTGTTAATGAAGTGGAGCTGATTCAGCTGGACAGTTGTCAGGTTGCAGTCTCAGCAGATGTGGCAGCATACCTCACTTTAGACTCATGGTTAATATACCTGTTTAGATAGTGAAGAATCACAGGGAAGCCTCTTCTATGAAGCATAATACAGAGAATGAGGAGGGAGGGGTGGTTAATATGCATCTTGTGCTTTATCTTATTTCTTGCCTCGTGGCCTTGCTTATTCTGACCACAGTCCTTCCAGGCAGAGATGATGTGTTTGTGACAATCAGACAGCAGAGACAGAGTTGAAAAGGACTTGGAGGTATTGGTAGATGAAAAGCTGGATGTGACGCAACAATGTGTGCTTGCAGCCCAGAAGACCTCTCCTGGGCTGCTGGCAGGGGTACTTTGCTTTAGTGAGACCCCACCTGAAGTACTTACTGTGTCCAGCTCTGGAACTCTCAGCACAAGGGGGACACAGATCTGTTGGAGAGAGTTCAGAGAAAGCCACAAGGATGATTTGAGGGCCAAAGAATTTCTTGTATGAGAAGGGACTGAGAGAGCTGAGGCTGTTCAGCCTAGAGAAGGCTCTAGGAAGACCTCATAGCAGACTACAGTTATCTGAAGGGGGCCTACAAAAAGGCTGGGGAGGGACTGTTTGCCAGGGCATGAAGTCGCTGGACAAGGGACAATGGTTTGAAACTAGAGCAAGGTAGGTTAGATTAGACATTAGGAAGAAGTTCTTCACCATGAGGGTAGTGTGAGGCACTGGAACAGGTTACCCAGAGATATGGTGGAGGCACCACCCCTGGAGACATTCACAGCTAGGCTTGATGAGGCTCTGAGCAATCTGATCTAGTTAAAGATATCCTGCCTACTGCAAGAGGATTGGAGTAGATGATCTCCAAAGGTCCCTCCCAACTCAACTGATTTTATGGTCCTTTGGCATTGCAGAGCAATAAAAATATTAGGGATGCATTTTTGTCACAAAATGGATTGGGTTGCAAAGGTCATCTAGGTCCAATCCTGCTTCCCTGGGCAGAGATAAGGGACTTCCCTCTGGGTTTGGTCAATTTCCAGGCTGTTCTCCCTCTAGAAGCCTAGATTTAGTAATTACTGGACTTTTGCCACAAATAGTTGTTATTCTGTGGTAAGGTGGAATCTCTCCAGTCTATCAGTAGGCAAGAGTCCTAGTCCTGGTTGTTTAAACTTGACACACCAGGCATTGAGGCGATACATTTTTTGTGAATTAGCAGAAGTACTGGTGAAGTTGGGAGCTTCTAAATATAGAGTGCTTCCCCTTCTGTGAGGATCTAGAATGTTCTTTCACTTGCTTAAGCAGATTTTTGCCAAGAGGCAGGAGGCATGCATGAACCGAGGGTGAGTGAATGGGTGTGCACTCTGGGAACAGGCAGCAGCTCAGCTGGATCTCCCACCAGCCCTGACATGTGTGATCAGTATGAGCTCAGGATGGCAGTTCAAGCTGTTCCATAGTGAAAAGAGACCACGCATTTGCGAAGGAGTTGGGGGAATGTTCCTGTATGAATACGCAAAAAGAGAGACATTCTGGGAGCTGATTTCTCCATACTCTGATTCTGTTTCATGAATCTTTTGATTGGCATCAGGCCAGTTAAGTTTTACATTCTCCCAAAAGTTGTTTTTTAGTTCTGTGGCAATTTCTGTATCATCTACCAAAGAGCAGCCTTGAGATGAATTACCTTTCCTGGAGTATTTAGGTTATATGCCTTACTAGATGCTGTAAGAAATCACAAGAGTCTGTAGTAACATGGGAACCCATAGTAACATGGGATCCCATAGTAACTGGAAATAATTCTTTATGAATAAGGCATGCTTTTTTACATTAAAACAAAGAAAGCATACAAACTGAAAAAAAAGGTATAATAATTTAGGAACTGTTGAAAATAGCATCTGTGAGAATTTTCTTTGTAGATACTGCTTGAGCATTGCTGTCTTTGTTCCATGACTGTGCCACACATGCTCACCTTTCTAAAACCACTGATGTTATTTAAACATACACCCTATATACATATATGAGTTTTACACGATGCTTGGTAAGCTCTGCAAAATAAAATAGTTTTGCATTAAAATGATTTTGCAGTGCTTGAGAATATCCACTTAAGGAATGTGCTTTATCTAAATGCTCAAAATTAGGAAATTATCTGCATTTCTATACTGCAGATGCAGTTTAAACCAGAGGTAGTAGCCCAAGACAAAATAGATGTGTTCTTTGACTTTGCCTTGAGTGTAATTAGCACTCAAGCTACTACTGGTGTTGTATCTGTATGCAGCATTCCAGCATTTCTCACAGGAGGCATTTGCTCATTTCTCATTATAATAACTCAAAAATGGCACATTTTTTTGAAAATGAAATCTTGGAAACACTGGATATAGCTCTCTGTCTGTAATAAGCATAAGCAGTCTTAATTAAGAATTGGGAAATTGAGACATTTTTCTTAACTCTGCTGGTGCTGCACAGAGTCCCTGATTGTCCTGCTGATCTGCTTAAGGTGTTCAAAGCATTTGAACCCACCAGGAATGAGCATAAGGAACTGTGGGAGGGCTGTTGCTGCTTCTGGGTGTTTTGTGTCATGGACTGTTGTAGTGGTTGGAAGAGAAGTAATGACAGGAAAAGCAGAAATCATAGCAGAAGAAAAATGAGCTTCTCAAGCCAGAAACTGTGCGGTTGGGGTTTGGTTTGTTTGGGTTTTTTTTGGGTGTCTGTGCAAGACAGAGCTTTGAAGAATTAGGACATCAAAAATTGGTGCAGTTAGGCACTATGGGTAGGTGCAAGACATATTTTGTAGATGGCAGTTACTCCATCCTTTCTACTTTCTAAGTCCTACTTCTCTATCTCTTTTCTGATCATAACTCTTACTGATGTCTTTGACAACCCTGTTTTTTCAGATCTCTATATGAGATCTGCCATTACTTCAGCACCTCTGGCCCACCATTAAGGACCTGTGTAAGAGGACAGAAAAGAGACAGTATCCACCACTCCTGTTCCCCATCAAGTGCAAAGGGGAGAAGAAATGAAGTAGACAAGGCACTTGGGATTATTTCAATAAGCAGAGGAGTGTGGGGCATCCAGCCTCTTCCCTTGCTAGATGACACCAGCTTGGATATTGTAGCTGTAGTTGTAGTGTTCATGTTATATTTCCTTAAAGAGCTGTCTGGAAACTTACTGTAAGCCACACACAAAATAGATATGCCTTGATTATGTTGTTTCTTGAATTCAAGGGTCACTTGGATACGTCAGCAATCTTGGGAACTGCCTTAAATTCAAGCTCTTGTCAGGGATGCTTGCCCTGAGTTCTCCAGTTCCTCCCACAGGCTTCTCACTCTGGAAGCTGTTCAGCTGAGCACATATATATAGTCCTGGAATCATTGTTCCCTGTGGCACCGGAAGAAACAGAGAGAGAAAAACTACAAAGACTGTAGCACATTATTATATTCCTTTAGAAGCTTTTGTCATACCAATTATAGCTCTGCTAGTAAAGTCCATGTGGGTTTCTGAACAAATTCACTAGTTTTGCATCTTTGGAATACCGCCAAGTTAAAGTCACTAATAGCAGATAAATGTCTGTGCAATCAAATACAAATTAAAGGAGAAAAAAATCAAAAAGAAGCCTTTGGCAGAGCACCAGAGAGACCACTATTGTCTTGATGAGTCTCCTGCCTTAATGACTACTGCCTAAAATACCCCATCTTTGGCAGTGTTGCTAAGGAAGGTCTAAGGGAGTGTCACACTGTTAAGGAGTGGGTATGCCAGTTCTGAGCCCACAGTAATTATCTGTTGTTGTTTTTTCTAGTGTCAAGGTCAGGTATTGAAAGCAACTGTTAACACTGGCTGTCTACCAAATCTCATCTCCAAGAGCTGTTTAGACCAGCTGGGGTAAGTCTGCACAGTAGAGAAAGAGTGATGACTAGAAGAAAACCTATGGCAAGAACATAGGTGCTCTTGATTCCCAGCCTCACTGATAATTACTATCAGCTTTGCATGTGGATATGGCTGTTCTGGAGAAGGTGCAGAGGGTGGGTTACAGGGTAAGGCATCAGGAGCACTGTCAAAGTTGTGTGCAGACCCCAGAGGAGAAGGCAAAGCTGTCTAGCTGATGGTTAGCCTCAGCAGTGGAACCCAAACGGACAGCATATTGTTATTCTGCTTGTGGAATCTGCCTCCGGAGATACTATATAAAAGAGATTCCTCCTCTTCTGAGCCTGTTGCCAAATGAGACCAAGAAGTACTACCATCAGTGAGAAGTTTCTTCCTCTTCCCCCACTTGAGGCAATAACACCTCTTGTGTCCCACAGGCTGGAAGAAGTGTCTGCCATGGACTGTGGAGACCTCTCTCTTCCCATCCCCAGCGTTGTTGGCCGAGTAGAACATATGGAGTTGCAATTTGGCCAGGAGACAGTGTTGTGTTCAGCACTGGTTGTAGGTGAGAGTGCCAGCCCCTCTCTCCCCCAGTTTTCCTGTGTCACTCTTGCCCTGTCAAGAGCATTTAAAAGGATCTCTGGGAAAAGTGTAATGTGGTGGGAGGCTGGTGATGCAGTCACCTCCACTGCTGGCCAAGATGGTTATACACTGAATACCCTCAATGTGACCAAAGGCAAAGGGTATAGGAAGAGTACAGAGAAGAAAAAAGACATTGAAAGTGGGGGAAAAATTAGGTGTTTTCTGGAAAATTATCTATTATTTCTAACGTCAACCTTTCATAAAATTATCCAGAGTGCTTGATTAGTCCTCTGGTGCTCTTTGTTCTCCTATTGAATAAGCACTTGGGTCTTTGGCCATCAGAGAAACTGACAGAGGGTATAAATAGTTTATTCCTCCAAGTATTTCTCTGTTACTCGTCTTGCCTCTGCTGCAGGGAGCACACTGGAAGAAGCTGGTAGTTCCAGAGTGCTGAGTCTCCCTCTGTGTCCTGAGGCAGAACCCTTTGAAGGAAGAAGTCATAGCAGACAAGGTCAAGTCAGCAGGCACTGGAACGCACTCAAAAAAACCAGCAGAAAGGCTGCATGTTCAGCATTTATATCAAGTGCATATGCTGAAAACAACTTAGTCCATCTTCCCCCTAATTTGTCCCTATTAGTCTTCCTGCCTTATCCCCTTGCCTTTTATCTGTCTCCTCATCTTTGATGATTACTATTCATCTTCCAGGCCTCCCTTGCTTCCTCTTTCATCTCCATTCTTCCCACTTTGCAAATCATCTAGAAAGACCTTCCTCCCCTTCCACACTCCAGCTTCTTCTTCACTGGTTTCTCATTTACTTTTCTTGCCTAACATGGGAATTAGTCACAGCACAAATGAATATGGTCCACTAGCACGAATCCATTTTGGTGGGGTGTAAAAATGGCTGCCTGAAGGAGCAGGACTTGATATATCTATGCCTTACAACTCCCTGTGCACACAATGCTATTGCTTATTTCATTATAAATAAACTGTAAAATACAGCCTCTGGTTACAGGGAAACCAGGCAGCCAAGAGAGATGGGAAACATTAAGGATGTTACTGGTGGCTGCTGAACCCTGCAGACTCCAGAACCTGGATATTCTACTTTCCTTGCCACTGAAGTCCAGATGAAAGATCCTAAGACCCAGGAGGCTGCTCTCTCCCAGTTCAATGTATATTCTTAGTGGTGGGTTCAGATGGTAGCAAGGCTGAACACATATTCGAGAGAGACATGCAAGAGGACACAGACAAGGCCAGATATACAGATTGCCCTGCACAGAATGGTGCCTTTACTAACACAAATACCAGCATGGGTAGCCCAGGACTGCAATTAGCAGAACCTGATACATACTCAGTCTCTAGATTGACAAACACACACATACTCAGAGTCTTCAAATAATGGCACAGCTTCTAAGTCTGTCTCATATCCGTGTCTGGACCCTGAGCTCCTTACTTAGCTGCTGACCCAGGTCTTGAGTCTTTTCAGATGCAGGTTTCCTCTTACTCACTGCATGGACTAGATTGAAGCTTGCTAACTAATTATGTATACAAAACCAGAAGCATGCAGGATTAAATTCACTGGGGAAACACCCAAGTCTTTCTAAGCTGGAGGCATTTACACCTCTAACACATATGCCTTGTCCTCTTCAGTTGCTGGCTTATAAATTAAGGCCCTTATGACCCTGGTCAAAATCGGTATGCAGAGCTCTCTTCCATGCTTATCTCTCCAGTTGTTGGCACCTTGACCAGCAAGCTCTGTGACTCGTGGTTGTTCTGCTGAAACTTAGATCATGCATTGCATTCCACTCAGTTGCTGACACACAGTTATATGGCCCCTACAGTCTATGCTACCTTACCCAGTCTCTTGCACACTGGTCTTTCCAGTTGCTGGTACCTGGGAGCTACATCCCCTTCTTCAGTTGTTGATACAGACTCATGAGCCCTGTGGTCTGTGGTCCTCTGGTATCTCTTTTGCATGCCATGGTTACTGACATCTAGACCTATTTACCCTTCAACCTGCAGCATCTTCTATGCTTGCTAATACTTAAGACTTGCAGCAGCCACATGTAGGATAAAGAGGTCAAACAGAAAAAAATTACTGAAAAAAATTATTTATTGAGAAGATTGGATAGATTGTGGACATTAGGTGCGGGGTTTGGACAAACAGAAGAACTGGCCAACAGCCTGCTTGCATGTGTCTGGCCCCCTTATCTCCCTTCTTTTCTATGCTTGTTCTTCCCTGCTGCTTGCCTTCACCTGCTTTCCCCTACACAGCTCATAGTAAGTTTTACATGATCCCACAAGCCTCTTCTGGTGTCTCTTAGTGAGTTTCAAACAATCCCAGAAAATCCTCCAATTATCTCATAATAATCATAGTTCCCTTCTCTTAATAGCTACCAGGTTCATTTTGACCGTCTTTAGGGCTGCACCTAAGTAGCTACTTTAATGGCTCATCAGTCAGCAACAGGAAAGTGATGGTCTTAGTTACTGTCACTCTTATCATGTGCTTGTTAGTATTTGTGTGTTTAATTCATAATTTTCACTGATGTTATTTACCTTATATAAATAGACCATAACAGTAAAACTTTATCAAACAGATACTCCTGTGCTCTGTATCATTTTAGAGGAGAGGCACATTTTTTTAGAGCTGTAGCCTATCTAGTCTTGAGCCTGATCAGTCTGTTCTCTCTTCTCAGATGATGAGACGCTGGAGTTTTGCATTGGCCTCCAGACTTTATTGTCTCTTAAGGTAAGGAACAGATCTTCTCAGTTAGTTCTCCAAGATTTGGTTGCTGGAAGCATCAAAAAGGCAGGGTGCTGCTTGCTACTCTTGTTGCACAGCTGCCTGGCTGGTTGCAGTATGTTCTGAACCACTAATTCCTCCCCAGTCCTTAAAGGCTTTAAGAAAGGAATCACACAATAGAATACTATTACATCTCCCAGTCTTTGTATTCATGACAGCTGCAAACAGGAAGAGAAAACCACAGAGGAGACGAAAAAAGGCAAGGAACACTGTGTCATGAGTTATATTCATGATGGTTTTTAAAGGCAGATGTGACCAAGCTCTGTCCTAGCTTTGAGCCAAATGAGGCTGTATGATTGGATTCAGCGTCTGACACTAACTAAACAGGGGTGAAAGAGTCCTCTCCTTTTGTCAGCTCAGGGCTAGTGCTCTGCTGAGAATGGCTCTTGGATGGCTCAAAATACGGCTGCAGCAAGCTTCCTCCTGCCTATGGGTCATTCATAGCCACCAGTTGGACTTCTAAAGCAGGAAAAGCATTGGGCTGAAACTTGAGTGATGTGGGGACATAACCTCAGAGGGAATGGTAGGAGAAAAGGAGGGAAACAGCCCTGTGAAGGGGTTGAAGAAAAACCCATTGAAGAGAATAGGAGAAAGGAAGCAGTGTGGGGGACCAGGAAGGGAAGTGCAAGATCTCTACAAACCCAAAGTCGGGTTGCTTGATGGTTATACAGATTTTCTGCAGCCATAAACATCATGAGATTTGCTTCCTGAAATGCCCAGCAAGTAACTGACTCTCCCCTTCTTTAGTGTTGCATCGACTTGGAGGAAGGAATCCTGAGATTAAAAGCACTGAACCAAGATCTGCCCTTTCTACCTGCTTCTGAAGAGCCTGGTCAGTGACTGGCTGCATTCTCCATGCCTGGGGCTGAGGATACTCACTGCTATGAGAGACAGATGAGGGTGAGAACATGCCCTTAACCTTGCTGAGGTCTAGGCTGAGGCATTCTCTGGGGAGTGAGAAAAAGGCAAGTAAGTGCTGGAAGCTGCTGTTGCTGGGAGTGCCTCATCTTGAGAGATATCCTTCCTTTCAGTAGGCCCTCTTGCTTGTCCCCATGTGCCAAGCAGCCATTTTATTTTTATTTTTTCTATCTGTCCCTACTCACTCCAGTTTCTGCTTCTGTACCAAATTTACCCTTTTAATAACTTGCTTTATAAAACTCTTTGCTCATGAGACAAGAGAGTCTCTGTGAACATTCTCCATGTGTTCTGCAGACAGGAGGACAGTGCTTTCTCCAAAAGCCTCCAAAGATTGCCATGAAATTTTCCCTTCTCTTTTCCTCAATGTAAGTGGACTCCAGACCCCCTTCTTTGTAGGAAAGGCTTGGTGGCCAGTGCCGTCGTCACCTGTGCTCTGGGTAGCTAGATTTTATTACTTTTTGTTGGCTCAAAGAAGAAAAAATGTATTATTTTCTTAACAAAAACTTGCAGCAAGAACACTCGCTGAGTTCCTCATTCTAAGAAACCTTTGCAGAAATGCTGAGTATAGATTCCTAGAGTACAGTGGATACTCATAGGAGCTTGGCCTTTATCTCTGCATCCTTGGCTACTAAGATACATTGTATGAATGACAATTCTTGTCATCCCTTGGTCTTATACACAGTAACCAGAGTCACACACCCTTCTGACCAGGACCCCTCTCTAAACTTCAGCTGCTGGAGTCACATTCTTTTCACCTCACTCAGTTTAAAAGCTGCAATGAATTATAGCACCTAGAGCCACCTTCTTTGTCAGCTCCTCTCTTTCAACTTGAAGTCTAGTGAGTGGACACAGGTCCGGGCATCAACTTTTCTAATCCCACATGAAAAAAGAACTACACTTCATTGTGGTATCAGCTCAGGCTAAAAATCTATAAAACCATGAACTCATCTGAGATGAATTGGGTGATTATTAAGTCATTCTCAGTTGTTGGAGTTTCACCTTTTCTTTTTCCTTTTTTTTTTTTTTTTCTTTTTAACAGAGCATAGCTATACACTAAATCTATATTTTTCACTAGCTCTAGGAAAGCTGCACCAGATGAGAACTTCTTCCATACCTTGTGACTACTAATATCCAATATTAATATTGTGACACTATCCAAACTCTGAACAATGTCCCTTTGTCCACTCTTAGAATGTTGTGACATCCTCATTTTGCCAGTCTTAGAGGGTTTGCTCCCTTTATTTTTTAACCAAGCTGCTCATTGTTCGTGTTGTTATTCTCAAGGAACTTGTGTTTGTACTTTTACCTTTTTTTTCCTGTAATTCTTTTCTAAATTAGATGTGGTATTTTGCAGTTTCACACATGCTGAGGTCAGCAGTTGCAGCCTAGCTCCTATGATTTGTGATGCCCTTGCTAGTGTTAATTGGTATCACTAGTATCTGCTTCTTTTACAAGCCACATCAGGCTAGTGACTTACACTGTTAGTCATTGTATCTTGCAGCTTCTGATCTGTTCCTTGGCTTCTTTACCATTCTTCTACATGTGCATCTGATTATTTCTGGCTGCACAAACTGCTTCCATGAACCTGAACGTCACAAACAGTTCTCTCATTTATGTCAGGACCCTTGTCTAGTCAATGAGCCTGTCTTCCAAACCAATAGGAATTCCTCCTGTATTTGTATCATTTGCACAAATGACTGGGTTCTTAAACACAGGGGTCTTAAATGACAGTTCAAATTTGTACTAAGATGTACTAAAATGTACATCATGTATGTCAGCTGGAATCTACACTGTACCTGGGATAACTCTGCTGAAAAAATCTTATTTGTGACAGATGAAGCAACACACACAGCTGCCAACTCTCGTTGTCATCTAAAAATAGTATGTGGAACAATGGCAAATAATCAGCTAAAGCGGCCAGTTACCATGTCCATTAGACCTTTTATTATTCATTAGCATTTATAATCTATTAAAAAAAAAAAACCTCAAACCTTAAACCTAACACTACACCTGACACTAAATCTAACCCTTGAAAATAACCCTAAATCCTAAGCCTAAGCTTAACCCCTAAAAACTCCCTAACACCTAAACTCTGTTAATGCTAACACTAATGCTTAAATCTAAACCCTAACCATCTAACCCTAACAAAAAGATAAATCAAATCATAAACATGATGCTAACTATAAAACCTAGCCCTGATCTCCAGCCTTAACTCTAACTCCTAACCCAGACTAATGCCATCCCTAAACATACCTCCAACTAATAAACCTGAACTAAATCCTAAACCTTAACATGAAACCTAAGCTGAACCTAACTCTGAAAGTTAACCATAAACAAAAAAGCACATACTCATAATCCTCTCTCTTATCCTAACAATAATATTCCAGTTTTGCTGGTGCCTACAAGTGGCTCTGCTTTCTTCCAGTGGGCTTTTGCAGGGTTTAGCTTTGGCCTGTCAGGGGTCCTGCTTCTCTCCACAGTGCCCAAAAGCTTTATCCAGGCTTTGTGAGGTCTGCTTCCTGACAGAGCAGCCCTGAGTTTTTGCCAGGCTTTGCTTACAGCCAGGCATATCTCTGCTGCCTTCTCGAGTGTCTGATAGCTTTTTCCTGGCTTTGCTGGTGCCGACAAGTGGCTACCAAGGACAGGTGAGGGGCATTAAAAGCTTTCAGCCCTGGCCTCTTCTGTATGAGAGCCCTAGATAATAGGTGTGCACTTTGGAGCTGGGCTCTGGTGAGAGTAGAGGGTAGGTGAGTAGAAGTCTTCCCATGTCCAGACTGAAAGCAACAGAAGTCTTTCCAATGACTTAAAAGGAGCTGGATGGGATCCTACATAAAATTGGCACAACTCTGAGCTGACAGCTCTATTTTGGCTAGTGCCTGTCACTCAGCTCTGCAGGCACTTGCATGCTAGCTGTTGCTCATACATGTTATTCTCAGTATAACTCTGCTTTTGCTCAGAACATTTAGAACATCCTCCATCCTTCTAAGGCTTTTCTGCAATTCACCTGCCTCATTTCTCAGATCACCAACAGCTCAGGTACTTCTGCAAATTAATGTATGACAGAAAGTGGAAATCACTGTCCCTATCTTCTTTGGACAATGAATGCTTCTTTGCATGCTCTTTGCTTCCCCCAGGCAAATCTTCATTACTGATAAGTGAATAAATTTGCTTCTTCCAAAATGAATTTTTGCCTTCTCAGGTAATACTTGTAGCACTTTTCTATACCCTGGTTGATAGCAATGTCTCACATTGTGCCACTACCTTGCCAGGCTTTCCTCCCTGTTCTTATAGTATTAATTGTATATATGCTGGCATACATAGATGTGCTGCTTATCAGTCACAGAGAGAACGTTTCCAAGCAAACATGAAATAACTGTTTGAGAGCTTTTCTTGTCATCTGTGAAATCAGCTTCAGAGCAGAAAAACTTGCTTTTCACTTTATTATTGCCCACATTAGTTGAACAAAGAAGTGCACACAGTAAAGGTCTCTTCCACCCAAACACTGAGAAAGCTGTTGCCAACAGTCATCCTGGAACCTCTTCATCAAGCTTAGCTGCAGGCAGAGTTTATAGAAAAAGAAAACCGCAGGTCATAACACCATGTCTGACTCCTCACTTCAACTGATTTCCTAAATCACAATCTAATACTACAGTTTCAGTATGTAGTTTCCTCCTCATCAAACAAAACTCCTTGTAGGTTTCCTTCTCCAAAAGTTTCTAGTCATTAAAAGACATGTTCTTACTGACCTTAACACATACATTCTGATTTCCAAACTGGTGTTTTCTTTGAAGATCAGCATTTTTGTGTCATTACATGGAAACCCAGCTTCTATTGCTAAAGACAGAAATCTTAGCTTTGGAAGATGTTATTATAAAACAGGACCTAAAACATGTCAAAGAAGCAAACTTAACTCCATCTAATAACATGGTGATTTTAAAGTCTTCCTATGTTGATTTTTTAAGTAATTTTTAAGCGGGTTGGCAAGATGGGAGATTGCCTAAATTGTAGTTTCTTTTGGAAAAGTCTACTAGACAGATGCATTTTCCTACTCCCAAATCCATATTTGTTGGACAAGAGAAAGGAAGAAGCTATCTAAAGGTCTTTTCCACTGGAGATGAAAAACTGTTAACACTCTCATTTGGAAAGCAGAAATTTAGTACAAATTGCCACCTCAGAGAAGAACCTACACACATCCTGTATGTGTCCAACACTGACTTCCACATGATGAGGGCAATCCCTTCAATACAATGGAACGTTATTATTTTGTGGATAATCTCTTTGAACCGCATGGTCAACTCCTACCAGTGCTGCTTTCCAGTAGAGTGGACACAGCAGTTGTGACACAGTCTTTAGGGAAGCATCTGTCACAGCAAGTCTTTGGAAAAGAGAAGCTTACATGGCATGTGTGACATATGTACTGATGAACCTGCTTGGGGATGGGGAGATGGACTTACAAGGGCCCTTCCAAGGACTTTATGCAAGAGGTAAACCTATCCCTAGAACATGCACTTTGCCAAAGCCACACCCAGGACAACTTCTAGGATCCTGGAGGTCACTTGATTTGGAACAAACCAGGAGGACTAGCCATTCAGATTCCCAGGGACCTGCTCCTTCTATCACTACTGGCAGGTGAGTTATGGAACTGAAGACCTCTGAAGACCTGTGTATGTTTGTCTTCCTTTCAAGAGACTCCACTGGAAAATACCAGGATATGCCTGAAGCATTATAGAAATAACTATATTCAACAAAAAGATCATAAAATTGAGAGCAGGGACTGCCAATGGGTTTATTACGTCTCAGGAAAATAAAACAAACCCTTCCCTTTATTTTGTTGTTTGTAATTGAATGTCACAACCAAAGCCATCAATCCTTTTATGAGCAAATGTGCCTGGTGCCTGAGAATGCTGTTGCACTCCTTGCTTGCTGTGTCCTGGCACTGGGCCATACAAATGTCTTGCAATTCCTGCCCCCTCAAAAAGCTTCCTGGCACCAGCAGATAGCCAGTCTGTTGCTGGGTAAAATGCTGCAAGCAGCTTTCTCCTGCGTGGGAAGGAACAACCTCTAATTTCAATGCTGGCTATCAAGGACAGAGAGTTACACTGAAACTACAATGTAACTTCATCAGTCCAAAGATTCCTTCTCTCACTAGATACATACTTCATAGAAAATTATAGCCAGTGGAAGCAGCTTGATGCGCTGACTTGGGGAAGTACTGAATGTAGCCTGCCCACTAATTTTGTCACTTACAAGTTCAGGGAATCAAAAAAGAAAAAAACCTAATCTTTGGCCAAAGAAGAGTACATAAGTTCCAATTAATTTATCTGTACATAATTTTAATTTTCCCTTGTGCACAGGAGCAAAATGCATCTACAAGTTCTTATGTGCTATAAAACTGACAGGGGAAACACTCAAATGATTCCAAGAGCTGAAGAGTTTGGGGGAATAGATGATCTGTAGCTCATGATTTGTATATTCTTACTTCTGCTTTCCACAACACAGCATGCCTGCACCAGCACAGCACACAGCAATGTTACTATCCTCAGGCCAGCAAGAGAAGAGGGCAAGTTTGCACAGGTTGTCCAATTTTACATCAATTTTGCCCCACATTCTTTTAAAGATGGCTCTTAGGAAAATGTCACATCTCCCACATTAACCCTTTCCTGTTTCTTCTTAATAATTAACAGTCCAACAATGTAACAATTTGACCTTCCTTCCTTGGAAAACATCGGACCCATTTAGCAAAATTTGTTTTGCATAAAACAGTTTCAGTCATACAACTGTTTGTATTCTCCTTTGCGCTTGTGTTGCTAATAAAGGTTTATATTTGGCATGGACAGACAGCATTGAGTTGTCCTCTGTTATAAGCATTGACAATCCTGTTGTGCCTCTAGAAGGAATTACAATATAAGCCAACTGAAGCAGCCTGCAAGACCCAGCTACCAGATTACGTCTGCCTAGCTCAGCTCTCAGCCAAATGAAATGGTCTATGCAATTGCTGCAGGAGCCTCTGTGGGTTCAGCAGAGCATCAAAAGAGAGACTACCTCTATGAAGAACACCTGCCCTACCAAAGTCAAACACTGAGTGGAGCCATGGCAGGCACAATTTGTGGTAGGACTCCATCCGTTTTTGTCAAAGGGCATGCAACAGAAGAGCTCATCCTCTGCGCTGAGGTATGAAAGCTATGACTGAAACCCCAGCCATTACTATTTTCTGTTGCTTCATAACCATCTTGTTCCTATCTCAGGGGGCAAGAAAGAAGACGTAGAAGAGGAGAGAGGGGCGTGAGAGGGAGTTGGTGTGTACAAAGAACCAGGGCAATAAAATTCACTAGCTTGCATACAGAAAGAACAGTTTGTGTTCAGGGTGAGGAACAGCATACACCAAGACACAGGCCTCTTCAGGGACATGGCTACAATCTTATTCTTGTTCTGGAAACAGCTCTAGTCCTGCCTATAGTCCTGACTATAGTCCCCCTTTGCAGCAGTCTCATCAGTTTTCAAGGGTAAGACCAAAACCAGGTATCAACAGGGCTAGATGGAAAACATCTCAGAATGAAGTGAAATAAAACTGTACATCCCAGCTGCAGGGACACTTGTGCCTCCCCAACTCAGCTGGGTCCCATGGGAAGAGGGTAAGGGTAGCTACTGCTTCACATAAAAAATTAAAAGGGAGCATCTTTTCTTGTTCTGGTGATGAGAAAGAGCAGCTTTAGGTTTTGGCAAATGGAAACCTGTAAGTAGCAAGAAATAATACACTGTGATCCAGTTAATAGCCACAACAAGACTCATCCTCACTAGGAAATGAACCTCAGATGATGAGAGCCCAAGCAGCCACACTGACCAATTTGCTAGAAGCAGTGGTGAGGCCCACTGTGATGGGTGGCCATACACCTCAGCATCATGAGAGCCAACTTCTGGAGGTTATAGTCCAAAGCTGACAAGCTTTGAGACAAATCCTTGCCTGAGTCTATCAGTAGACAGCCCCATCCCTACACTGTCAGCTCTCCACAGCTGAGAAACTCAAATGCTTCTCATTAAGGTCATTAAAATAGACAGAAGCTTGCACTGTGTTTAGAAACAGAAGATAGAGCTGTCTGAGAAGAAAGCTGGCTGGTACAGAACAGGTCATTTCACAGCTGCATGCATCAACCTTAACAGCTATCAAACACAGAGGTCAGAAGCTGTCCTCTACATAGCTTATATAAACCTATGGGTGAAAATTGCAAAGAAAATCTATGGCTTATATATAGATCCTGCCCTG
Source organism: Turnix velox (assembly GCA_013400935.1). Classification (NCBI taxonomy): domain Eukaryota; kingdom Metazoa; phylum Chordata; class Aves; order Charadriiformes; family Turnicidae; genus Turnix; species Turnix velox. The sequence continues at coordinate 89,629 of VZTY01005759.1, forward strand.
CTACCACATAGGGCTACTACAGCAACAGCCCTTTTGATACAAAAGACACTTCTTTCTTCTACAAAAAGTTTCTTCTCCCAGCTAGTACTGCCCTTGGATGTTCTGCAGAGTATAAAACAGCCAGCACCATCTTTAAGCATTACCCTTTCCTAAAGGGAGATCACTAAATTGTATTTGCTCTGACTCAGGCTGCCATAAGGATCAAGACACAGCTCCATCTATTATGGATGTCCAATAAAATACCACACAACTCAAAGAAAAAGATAATAGATGCAAAACAGCAGGTGAGCCTGCTGCTCCTACCCTAATTAGCTGAGTTAAGCAAGGGGTAAGCTGAGAAGAGGAAATGCAGAATGCTGACAGCAAGTGGAAAAGTTTCTACCTAGGGTCTTGCATGTGAGCAGCCTGGGAGAGCAATGGTCTTTTCCAGACTTTGCATACCAGCAAGTGGAACATCACCTCCGGTCCACCTCTTTCAGCTGTGCAGGACTCAGTATAGCAGGGTACTCTCCACAGCAAGAGGGAAGTGTGGTATTTCCACTCCTTATTATGGAATGGTCAAGCTCTTGCACCGCAGATCCACAGTTAAGACAGATTTTTCCTCCTGCCCAGTTCACAGCTGCTTTCTTTGCTAAGTCATAGACAACTCTGGAACCATCCTGACAAAGAGGATGAAGACAAGCAATGCTCTCAAATACAACTGGGGTTCATTGGAGCTGCTGAAAACTCTCAGCACTTTATTAGTATAAGTTGTGCTTTTTCTCACACTTCTTTCCAGCTCCTCAGAACAGGAGGTGTCTAGTGAGAAAACTGCTTGGTCAAACAGCAGCAGAGCAATGTCAAACAAAAGTCTACTTCAAAAACACACCTGCCTGCTCCCTAACTCAGTTCCCTTATCTGCAGATTCCTGCCCTGTGATCCTACTTACAACTTAGAAATAATTACGAGACCAGTTGTAAGAACAGGACAAAACAGAGACTGAGCTCAGCTATTTTCTCCCTTTGTACAAAGTGCTCCCTCACAGCCACTTCTAAAATGTTTAAGCAAGCAGAGAACATGGAAACTGGCAATGGAAGGTAAATGAGCAGGACTCTGGACTCCTACTGCTCTGGTAGCTTTCCCAGCTAAAAGCAGGTCAACCCAGCACCTTCACTCAAGCCTAATGCCAAGCACATTCCTTCACAGAACTCAGCTTGTACATCCTTTGCTGTCTAGAAGCTTTGACAGAGACAGGAAACGAACAGTCCCATCTTCGTGAGATATGGGATTCCAGTCAGAGAGGAGTTTGTGTATCCTTCATGTGAGTTGTTATAAGGAATCCTGGATGACAGAGCAGCTGGCAGAGGAGTCTGTTTCAGCAGGGTCCTGACACTGCGTGGGGGTGCTCTGCTGCTGCTCTTTCTCAGGAAAATAGAGTGTTTTGTAAATCAGATCTCTGACAGCAGAAACGTCGCTTCTGTCTATAGAAAAGAGAGAAAGACAGTTGTTAGTGATTCTCAGCATGCAATATAAAAGCCCCTCTTTGTGAAGAAGTACCTGAAACTCTAGTTACCAGCGTGTCACCCTCCAGAAACCCATTGTCTCTTTTTTCCTGTCCATCCTTCACCCATTCTGCACTCACCCACGCCCAGTTGCCGAAGGAGATCTCCAAACTCTGGGTCACAATCCAAGATTTTCAACAGGTTAGTCGACTCCATTCTCTCCAGCTGCACATCCCAGTAGATGTAGATCTTCTGATTGAAACTGACGTAAACCAGGCAGGGGCTGTTGATTCCTCCTTTGCATGCATAGAGGCCTGCAGAAAACAGAAGTGTGGAGATCTGGCTACTTCAAAAGGGACAGAGAAAGGAAATTGGTAACTTCACACAATAAATACAACAGCTGTTAGCAGCAAGTAGCTAGGACCTGAGTGAGGGGCACAGATATGGATTGGGATACATGAAGTTCCTTTGAGACAATCCCAGAATGTGTCTTTAAACTATTATTAGCTTGGGCTTTGCAAAGCTGCTTCTTGAAGGTCTGGGAGTGGGAACAGAGCAAAACCAAAGCTTAGGCTGGTTCTGTGGGGCTCCTCAACTCAAGAACAACTTGTAAGTCTACACATCAAAAAAGCAGTAGTAAAAACAAGAGACCACTATAACACTCCCTCAAAAAAAATCCAAACCATCACAGCGAAACCGCAGCATCACCTCCTCTGACTCCTACTTTTCCTGGATGCCACCAAAAGACAGACCAGCTGGAGGCTTTGCATAATACACACAGAGGAAAATTATTCCATACTCCAGATGGATAAGGGACTCATAGTCTCCCAGAAGGTAGCAAAAGCTTTGAGGAAGAAATGCTGCAAGGGCTGGCTTTGCAGTCAGGGTCCTCACCTGCACAGAATGCACTGACATTCTCATCTGCTTGAAATCTGGCAACAGTCCGATTGTGGTCAATGATGTATGTCTGACCATCCCATGCACAGGCAATCACCTCCTCATGCCCATTGCCCTGCAGGAACCATAAGATCTCATATTAGCACACACAACTATTCTTACAGACAGTCAGGAGGAATCTTTCTTGCTTGTTCAGAGAAAGAGCATTAATGTCTGAACAAGATGTTACTTTTGGATGTCTTGTCCAGGCATTTCACACTCATTCAAGCCTTTTTGCACTTGGAGACTATCTGTCTCTATTGTAATTCTTACATATCATTAAGTAGCTGTAGACAACTGGGGTACCAGCTGTGTGCAAAAGCATCCAACTTTGCAATAATACAAAAGAACAGTTCAGGAATTAAAAGGTTCATAGCAGGATGCTGGGCTCACTAATTCAAACAGGCAGACAAAGCTCATCTGCTTGCAGGTGGACAGATTGACATGAGTGCAGAATGCACCAACGGTTGCTCTGTGCATCCCAGAATAAAATCACAGAATGATTTTATAGAAGGAATTCCTAGAAGAAATCTTCAAAGGCTATCAAGATCAACCCCCTTGCAGCAGACAGGGACCTCTCTAACTAGATCAGATTGCTCAGAGCCTCATCAAGCCTGGCCTTGAATATCCCCAGGAATGGGGCCTCCAACATGTCTCTGAGTAACCTGCTCCTGTGCCTCAGCTCCTCCATGAGGATGAATTTCTTCCTAATGTCTAATCCAAACCTGCCCTGCTTTAGTTTAAAACCATTGCACCTCGTCTGACTACTGCATTCCCTTGTAAACAGTCTTTCCCTAGGTTTCTTGTAGGCCCCTTTCAGGTACTGGGAGGCTGCTATGAGGTCTCCCGGGACCCTTCTTTTCTCCAGGCTGAACACCCCCGTATCTCTCAGTCTATTCTCCCAGGAGAAGCACTTTAGCCCCCTGATCCTCCTCGGGGCCCTTTTCTGGATCCTCTCCAACAGATCCATGTCCCGCTCATGCTGACAGCTCCAGAGCTGAACGCAGTACTCCAGGTGGGGGTCTCATGAGAGTAGAGAATTTCTGAGGAAATCCCAGCCTTCTTTGGCTGAGTCATACTCCCTCCACCCTTCCTAAATTCACAGACACAAAGCCATGTTGTGTTTTCATCTTTATCCTTCCCAGTTCTACTCAGACACTCACAGTAACATCCAGCTTTTCCAAAGCAAATAGCTGGTGATCAACCTGCACAGACCAGAGCAATTTGTCCGCTCCTTCCATGAGTTTCAATGTCCCTAAAAGGGTGAAAAAAAAAGAAAGTTTGTCTTGAAAATAATAAAAGGGAACAAGATGCTTTCTAGCACTGGGCCCTGCAAACTCCTTCAACACTTAGGATCTGTAGGAAGTGCATTAAGGCTGTGGCTGATAACACGGTCTCGATACTGGGAAGGAGATCAGTCCATTTTCTTGCCATCAGTAGCAGGAAACGTAAAGGAAAAATGGCAGCTATGCTGATTCCATTGTGCTCTAAGACAAGAAGACAACTGTCCCAAAGTAGATCAGCAGATCTCATATGAGCCACTGAGTTAACTAGAAGCTTCTCATCATTTACCACAGATCGTGTGATCTCAGGACAGCATGTTGACAGGTACCAATAGCACAGGCATAGCGTCTTGGCTGCTAAAGCCATACTGGACATTTATTTATGTTTCATTTTATCCTCAGAGACAGGCATGTTATCACGCACCTTGCTTATGAAGGTCTTGATCACTCTTACCTTGGCTCCTGCCTTATATTACATGAAGACATGAAAGCTTTGACAGCAAAAGGAGTCTGAGTCAAATCTCTTGCCTGGCCCAGGAAGCATTTCCAAAGCCCAGTTCCCCCTTCTTTCAAAAATCAAAGGTACACTTTCCCCTGCTTTAAATCAGTGACAGGTCCTGGCTGCTCCAAAGGCCTTTCTTCTAGGACAGTGGTAGGACTTACCATCTAGAGTACAGAGAGCAAAGAGACCTGAGCCATTATTCTCACTGGAAGAGCCTATAAGTGCAGAAGAGAATTACAAAAGTCAACATCATCTTATGAGTATTGTCTCCTCCCCATCCTGAAAAAAAAGATCCAAAACAAGCTTGTCCATCATACCTTATTTTTTGTCCAGCCTTGATACCTTGCTTAGCACATATGTGCAAATTCTTACAACCAATCATATTTCAAGCTGACCTTTATTCTAGGCCATTGATAATCTCAAAACCCAAGACCTTTGGTTTACAGTGATGTGCAGACATGTCTGGCTCTGCTGGCTGTTCCTAGCAGTCTGTACCACATATGCACTTGCATGTCCATGGTAGCTATGATTTTCAAAGACCCACTCCATGCATCAAATATCCTCCAAGGTACAGAAATGCACAAGCACAGGCAGGATCATCAGAGGGGACAAAGTGAAGAACAGCTAAAGCCAAACAAGAGGGCACAGTCGTGGTGCCCTCACAGTTTCTTTCAAGGATGGTAATACGGCTTTCAGCTGCTCTGTGAAGGTGCAGGGTTAAAAAAATAGAGGTCCCACTAGAAGGAAAATGCACAATCACCTTAATACAAAAAACACCTCCATGGCAACTCCTGAATAAGTCTGTGGAAATCATACTATCATCTCTACTACTTTTGCCATAAAAAAAACCTGCATGAAAGCTGTGATCCTCTCCCAGTAAACACCAGTCAAATGCTAGATAGCCCTTGCTTTATGAGCAGATTAGACACATGCTTTCATGCTCACCTACACTCAGCTCTGTCTTTCCAGGGTTATGCTTATACAGCAGTGAACCTCCTGCAAGCAGTATCCTCTCCAAAGCTTGTATATCCCAGTTGCATGCAGGACAGCACTGACAAATGTCTCTACTTAAATGTGAAGTGGAGACCCCTCTGACCACCGGGCTGCATCAAGCCCTTCAGTACCCTCCACCTAGCTACCAGTCAGAAGAGACATGCAAGTTTTGAAACCGATAACATGTTTGACAGGAAAAAAGCTGCATTCAACCACAGCTGCATTTAGTCCTTTCAGTGACACCACATCCCTGAGATCTGAAAGAACTTAAGAAACCTGGCAGTCAGGGACAAATCACCAGAACTCAAAGGAAATAGGCAGTTTCACCAGAACGACCTAATACTGCAAGCCTAGCTCCACTGTCCATGGACAGTGGCTCTGAGCTACAACACTCTGCACACTCTCACGACAGAGACCACCCTATTTTCACAGAACAGCTGAAAGCAAACAGCTGGATGAGTGCACCATTCCTTCTAGCCAACAGGCTAGACTTTGATCTGAAAGATCCACTGTGACCCCTTACAAACTGGTCAGCATGGCACTTTTCAGCACTGATCATCCATCAGTGAGCTTTTCAGAATATCTTCACCCCTTGCTCTATGTGCCTTTATTTTTGATAGACACCTCTCATTAGATGCAAGGGTTTGTATGCAATGCAACACCTGATTTCCTGCTCTGTTGGTCATAGCAGCATCCAAGATGCTGAAAACACAACAAGCTCTTGGGCAGGAGGGCTATTATACAGAAGGGGAAAAGGAAGGGTTTCAGTGGATTGCTCTTCTCTCCCTGTTCTAGCTACATTGTACAGCCTAAATTTTTCTCAGGGAAGTAATATGTGGACAAAGCTGGCTGGAATTCAGCTTCAAACATAAAAAAGTGACCTGCATTGAGAATTTACTACCACCTTGTAGTATGCCTACATGTTCCAAGAGGGAGTGAAAGCTGCTTATTTTTCCACGGGTACCAAAACATGGATCAGCGGGTACACCAGGCAGAGGTCAGAGCACAAAGTAGTCAGACAAGGAAAGCAGTGCGTGGGAAAACTCTGGACACAACAGTTGTGTGTCAAAGCTAAGAGAAATCAGTAGCTGTGGAAAGTTTAGATACAAATATTGCACAAAGTACATTAGAAAAAGACAGAGTACAGTGATATAAACAAAATACGGAAGTAGCTCTGGAGGGTTAGGACCACACAGGTGAAAAGAAGGATATAGCTGCCAGGTATTGGGAACCAAACTGCTGAAAAGCACAAAAGCAAGAATAAAGATGAGACTGTGAAAGGAAGATAGGCATCTAGGGAATAAGAAGAAAGCATAAGCTGCAGCCATTCAAAAGCAAAGATCAAGGATAGTTGAAGGAGCAAGACATGGCAGCCATTCAGGCTGACTAAATGTCAAGCCACAGAATGCTGCAGAGAAACTACTGTTCTAGGTGAAGAGTTACAGCTACAGGGGAGGGACATAAAAAGTCTATAAAAAGTTCAAATGAAAATGTCTGTCTTTTTTTGGGGAGCTGGCTGACAGAAGCTACCTTCCACTGTTATTTTTCAACTAAGGAAAATGTGATTTCATGCTGGACTAATGCAATGAAAAAATATCAGGGGCAACTGAACTGCTGCGACAGAGACCCAGCTCCTAATTTCTCACCTCGGGCAATGCTACCGATCAGATGAGTAGAAACATTCTTGTTGTGAATCCGTCCAGATGTTTGGTGTAGAATAACATCTCGAACAGGGGTCTCACTAAGGAAAAGAGATACAGACATCAGGGGAAGGTAAGAGAACCATGCCTGGGACTGGCCAGAACATGCTTAAGGTACAACAAAACTCTGCAAAGACAGAGACTAGTAGAATTCACACACAGGTGCTGTCAGCGTTGTCCTTTAGCCCTTTAATGTAAGGCTAATGCATGCCATTCCAGATACAAAAAGGAGCTTGTTAATGTTTTAAAAAACCCTCAAGAAACAACAAAAGAAAAACCAGAACAATTTGATGCATCAGAAACTGGAAAGAGACAAAAAAAAAACAAAACAAAAAACCAACAACTACAAAGGAAACAATCTGTAAGGAAAAAATGTACTCCAATCACAATAAAAATTATCCTTTTCCCCCTTTACTGTCACATAAGCCCAGCTGCTTTTCAGTCAGCAGGGTTGAACAGGTTGGTCAAAGATTATGGCCTGGCTTCTAGCTAGGAGGGGACCATTCCACTAAGATCTCCAAGATATCAAGGAGACTTACTTGCCTGTAGCTCTCTTCCTACTGCAGTTTTCTGCATCCACCTTAAAGTCTCACACTTTAAGACCACTGAAGCACACAAATTCCTAACAAGGATCCCTTCAGCATCAAGGACATAACCTCACTGCTAATCCTGATTGCTTTGGTTGTCATTCACAGCACTGGCTTACAGGAGTCTCATTAGGAAAACCTCCAACTACCTCACCCTGGAAGAAAGGATTGAAATGAACACAAAGTGTCATCCTGGGTTTCAGATTAAAGGGACTTGGCCCAACCTTCCATTGTTACCCTTCCCACTACCACACAGGTCACTAGATTTCCTGCTACTATTTGGAAATCTGGAGTACTCACCTCCCTGCTTTAGCCCCCAGTTACTACTGCTCTCAGTGGGCTGGTTTTGTCACTCTCCTTGCCCTGCCTAAGTAGAACAGAGTGGGGCATAATGAAAACAAAATGAAATTCATCTTTGTAATAGAGCCATGAACAGTGTTCATGACAGCCACGATGCAGCTGGGCTTAACTCACAAACTCCCAGCAGCACACCACGTCACTGAAGTAAGGACAAATAAAAACACCTCCCCCTAATAGAAAGACGGCTATGTGGTGCCCCTTTGCGACAGCGGCATCTACAGCAGAATCTCCTCAACAATCTCAAGCAGAAACGCTCTTCACCTGCTGGGGGCAGAGTTGTCTCTTCCCTCTGCCGCGGCCTGCTGCTCAGTGTCCCAGGTGCACAGCAGAATGGCATAACCGCAGCCTGGCTGAGACACCATCAACTCCGGTGAGCCATCAGGGCCTGGGTTCACAGAGAGGCTGTCCACCTGTACCAATAGAGGGAAAACACAGACAGAGTCCAACTGAGAACTTCAAACACCACAGGATGGTTCACTGTGCTCCTCGTACTTATCTTCTCATAGAGCTGAACAAGTTCATATAGAAGATAAAGTGTAAGTTACAGTAAAAGGCTGTCATATACCAGTATTTCCCACTAATGCTCTCTGACTGGATGACATCAACTGCCTGTTTCCCAGATCAACCCAACACCTTCTCCATATGACAATCATTAGCAAATCTCCTTTCATACCATCTATACGATAATTGCTTTGTTCAGGACTGAGAATTCATATTCATTTGCTTTGGAGAGCCACCTCTTGAAGACTGTATGGCAATTTCTGCTCTGAACATCTGGTTTCCTTACCTGACCTTCTAGCAGCCATTTCTTCAGCAGGAGCAGCTGTCCAGAGACATGGTCTGAATTCTCTGACAAGTCCTCCCAGCGAAAGGCACGTACCACTCTGTCGGTGTAACCCACCACCAACTCACACTTCCCATCTCCATCTGCAGGGAATACAAGATGAATTGTCTCATTAGGCTTCCACAGTCCAAATATCTCCAGCATTCAGAAAACCCACACTCCGGTCCCAAAAGATCCAAATCCCATAATGAGAACTTGCAGTTCATGAAAACTCCTGAAGCTCCTGATTCTCTCCTCCATGACTTGGCTGTAGTTTGCTTCTTAGACCACCTGTTTCAGCAGGATAGTAACTTCCTTCTCTATCACCCACCACCTCATATCCACAAACTCCCTCACCCCATGCTTCCATAACACCTTTCCAGCTCACCAATGTCACTGATCAGCATGACTTTGGTGTTGGCAGGAATGTGCTGCTTGAACACTGGCTTCTGCTCTTCTGCTGCTGCCAACTCATGGTGGCCTGAAGCATCTGGATGTTTCAGAGCTTGAGAAGTCAGGTCAAAAAGATGAAACCAGCCTTCTGCACTAACTGCCACCACAAAATTCTAAGAGGGGAGAGAAAAAAAGTTTGACTTTTAGTATCTTAGAAACTGGAGCTGTCCCACAGCAAGGTGGGGCAAAATACAAGGGTAGATCCATCAAGATCAGACTGGCAGGAGGTTTTTGGACAGCATATAAACAACTCAGGTGCTACAGGGTCCAAATTTTTTGTCTGTCCTTGTCAGACTAGGATACATCAAGCTGATACGTGCCTGTAAAATCCCCAAACAATGTGTGGCTTTCTCAATGTTCACTTCAGTTCTGCTCCTCACTGGAGCACACATAGCTACAGTATTGTAGGCAGGTTGCCTTAACTGAATCCCAAAGTCCCAGTTTACCTAGTTTAATACCCCGAAATAGCAAGGCAGCAAAAAGAGTTCTATTAGACCCAGTGGAATTTGCTTAGGAGAGCATAGACTATTTTGTGGCTCAGTCTTGTTTAGATGACTTTAAATGCTGCACAGCCAAATGGCAGAAGGGCCATAGCCCACAGCAGGGAATAGAGAGCAGGGAAAAAGTCACTGAGAAGAATTACTAACTCTCAAACCACCAAAGCCCTGCAGTGCTCACAGAGGGGAATGTGCAAACCCCTTCTGAAGACAGGATGAGTTTCCTTGCTCACCAAAACCTGAATAGGGGACAGAGATACAGGTTTAAAACAACAATGCTAAAACACTATGAGGAAGGGTAGTTCCTGGAGAGAAAGCACCTGCTGCATGTCCTCCTCCTCACTCAGGATGTGACATGACCCTAATCTCATAAGTACCTCACACATGCCCTATAGACACAGCTAGGAAGATTTTGGCTGCTCTCACCTTTCCTTTATTGCACACATCTCCCACACCAACACACGTGAGCTGCAAGAGAAAAGAGGGACATATTTGAGAGAAAGCAATCTAAGACAGCACCTTCAAATAAGCCCACTCCCTCCTTTCTCGTAAACCATCTCTTGAACTCTAAATAACTTTTTCAAGGACAAAGAGAACAGAGACAAAACCACATCTGTTATACAACTGCCCAGAGCCCTGGGGCGAAGTCCAGAGTGCAAAGGTGCAGGGTCAAGGTGAGACCAATGCCTAGTTTGTGTTTGTGCAGTACTTTGCTTGTTAATTCTTGCCCATGGGGCTAGCTGTGTGCAAAAGCAGGGTCTGATACTAATATAGGGTCATAACTAGTTTTGGCCCCCAGCCCCCTACTGCCTACATATTCCTAGGCAGAGGTCAAGGACAAATGGCTGCACACACATCTAAACGCCTAAACACTTAAAAATTTTGTCATGAACTGACCATTCCTTGGCAAGTTCGCACCGCCCATGGCTTGCTGTCATCATTCTTGTAAACACAGAGTTTCCCATTGGTATCTCCCACCACTAGTTCATTGAGCTGTATAAGAGAACAGGCATAGTAAGAAGAAATTCACAATTACATTAGCAGTATTCTCACACTGCAATAATTACAGAATTCATATCTAATAACCACTCTGTGGGAAGCAACACAGCAATACGAGAGTTAAAAGGGATGGCCTTGAATGAATAGAGAAGTTCTGGGGAAAAAAAGCCAACAAAACAAAACCTAGCTCTACTCTTGCAGATAAAAATGCTGGAGAGGGGCTTCTCAGAACATTATTCGGTCATCCACAGATCCTCAAGCCATTGTTTCATAGGTCAGTGAATGTTTCAGCATCCTGCTCTACTAATCATCATTACAATCATCTTACAATCTAGAATGATGATCTTTCATTAATGACATCTGGAAGTTTATGTCAATGAGGAAAATGCAATCATTAATCATCCAGAAAGAGGCTGCAAGAACACTTATCACAGATTTACACCATATGTTCAATCTTGATGATACAGGGCTAATCGCTCCTTCAAAAGAGTGATTATTTTGTTTAAGACTGCTAAAAATCACTAACCGGTCTGCCTGGGGAGCCTACTCCTACTATCTCATCTACCGCATCATGCCTCTGTGTATCTGAATCGTATTTCACTGCTCCCTGTGTGTTACCCCCACGTAACAGATTTTTTCAGGAGAAAATCTGTTTTATTAACCCCTGTACTGGTACCCATGCAATTTTTGACAATTGGGCTGTAACAAAATTTGACTGCTGAAGAGAAAGAGGGACAGTTTATACTCATTTTGCTAAGCTAACCTCTTCTAGGTGACAGACAAATCACTCCCATCAACAACAACCGCTCGTGGGGCTGACAGCAACACTCCAAACGACGAGATGGGATCTTGAGAGATCAAGAGACACCCAAACTCGGCTCTTCACACTGCTTCTGTGACCCACAGAGCCCGAAAAAAACGTTTCCCCATGCCTCTGCCTCCCCATCGTTGGGACAGGAGAGTTCTTTGGGATCCAAAGCTAACCTTCACGCTACCTATACATCACCCACGCCAGGGGTGCTCATCTCCGACAGCGGCCCTGGGGTTCCCCCAGCTGCTCCCTAGATCGGCACCCTCACCCCGAACACGTGCTCTCTCCGGCTGCCCGCTCAAAACGAGTCCATTGTTCCCAACCCGGACCCGCCTGAGCGCCATGCTGCTACTGAACCTGGTCCCCAGCCATGGCCTGTGCCTGTGGCAGTGACTGCGCCTGCTCTGGTGGCGCCGCCGCCAGGCGAGGGCGGAGCCCGCCCCCCACCAGCCCCGCCCGCCCGGGCCTGCAACAGCCGTCCCCCGCCTCCGAACCGCATCGTTGTCGGCGTCCCCCAGGCAGATGGCATGCGGGAAGAGGCTGCCGCTGAAGTCGAGCGCTACGCACTGCACGTAGCTGACGGACCGCATCCCGCCGCCACCGCTAGCTACCGAGCCGGCCGCCAGGCTGGGGCGCCGGGGAGTGACGGCGGCTTTGCAGGTACAGAGGGAGAGCGCAAGCGCAGGGGCGGGGTTGACGTCGCGGAGGCGGGGCGAGCGTAGCCCTCCGGCCGCCTGTGGCCGCGGGTGCGGTTGAGCTTCCGTCCCCGGTTTCCAGCCGCGGTCGCCTGTATTCCCGCGCCCCGTAGCCTGGCCCCGCAGCGCTGTCGGAAGGCTGAGGCTGGGGCGAGGGAAAAAGCCAACCCAGCCTCTCGCTCCGTCTTTGCAGTTACGCGCCGGGCGGCTGGGCCCGCGGCCGCTCCGTCGCCCACCGCGGCGTGCCGGTTGTTGGGCGCAGTTCGCGTCAGCCCGTCTCTGGCCGCGCTGCAGCCCCTGCGCTCCGGCCGCCGCTTGCTAAAGTGGAATAGCTAGTAGAGCCAGGGACAGTCACAGGCTGGCTGCCGTTTTACGTGGTGTGGCTCATACCGAGATGTGGTTGATTTGCCATGTAACCACCACCCGAGGGCATGGTGGCACGTCAGAGAGCATCAAGCAGCTCCCTCCTGCTGATGTGGCTGCCGAGCAGATTCCGATCTCGCAGCAATGGTCACTGAATTACAGAGTTTGAAGGGACCTTCAAAGGCTATCTAGTCCAAACCCCTCTGCAGTGAGCAGGGACATCCTGCACTAGATCAGGTTACTCAGAGCCTGATCAAGGCTGGCCTTGAGTGTCTCCAGGGATGGGGCCTCCACCACCCTCATGGAGAAGAACTTCCTCATCAAGTCTAATCTAAACTAAACCTACTCTGCTCTATTTTCAAGCCATTGCCCCTTGTCCTACTGCTGACAAATAGTCCCAACTTTACCACTATGAGGTCACCCCAGCGTCTTCTCCAGACTGAACAGCCCCAACTCTCCTCAGCCTCAGTCCTCCCAGGAACCATGGGTTCAGCCTGTGATCATGGCTCAAAAGGGTCTGGGGAGGTGGAAAACTTCTTTCACTTCAAAGATGGAGTACAGCCTTACAGGAACACCATGCAGGGTGAGAGACTTATAAACTGAGGGAGATGCACAGATGCAGTTTACCAACTCAGTCTTATAATTTATTTTGCTTACTTGTCTGTAAGGACATAAGGAGTGGCTTGTATATGAAGTTGACATGCATGACCACTAACGAACACGATCATGCCATCACCTGCCTCTGGAAACCAGGCCCATTCCGAAAGACAGCGCAGACCCTCCTCCTCATTTCAGCTGCCTGCAGGGGGGCATGTTTGGAGTCTGCAGTAGATTTGCATTCTTAAATATTTCAGTTTGTTATGTAGTAACAATGAAGGCAAAACTTATCAGACTTGGCCCTACACTTACTTTCATTGCAACATTGTTTTTTGGCAGTAGCTTTTGCTGCCAGTAGTAACTCAGCAAATCCAAGTATTTCTTTGCTGGAGAACACGGATTTGCTTGACAATCCTGCTCCCTCTTACTGCTCTTTTGTGTCTGGAAATCCCCTTGTACCTTCAGCTGATGGACATTCTTCACACATTGTTGGAACCCATCTGTAATTCTTCCCCTTAAAGGTGGTCGTGCTTCTGTATCAGGTGAAACAAATGGTTTCCATGTGCACAGGCCTAATGCTGTTTAGAGTCAAAATTTATGAAAAGCCCTTGCCTTACCTGGCAAGTCTGATTTTCCTAAGCAAACCACCTCAGCCTCTTATTATGTGCACTGACCCACCAAGCACTTTATCCCATCCCTTCCTTCCTCCTTCCCCATCTGAAGCTCAGGGCTGTGGCTGCACCACAAAGGGAGGAGCACAAGTCACAGCTCCAACCCAAGCAAGTTGTCCTGGGGCTCAGGACAGGACAGCACATCAGAGAGACCTTGCACACTTTGGTGACATTGCAGTTATGCACCTGCTAGGGCCAAACTGGTGCAGGGGCAACTCCTGCCAACCTCCCAGACCATGACAACCTTCTGAGTAAGTGCTGTGTTTACTTCTGTCTCAGGCAGAGAGACTAGGGATTCAGACTGCAGTTTCAGGTGCCATTCCTGTAAAAGCAGGGACTCTCTGCACTATACACAGAATTCCCACCCCTCCCATCTGCAAAGAACAGATCATCTACCTTCCTCCTGCAGAGCAGGAAAAATGTCCCTGCTGATAGAGGGTCTCAAACAGGACAGTGGAGATGCTGAGTTTAACACTAAGTAACAGGACAAGCAGAGAAGGCTAAGTGCTACGTTCTGTGCCTGCAGACAAACAAAAAACTCCATCCCAAGAAAAAAAGGCACACCCACCCCCAAACAAGACACACAACTTCCTGCAAGAAAAAGCGAAGTAGCAAGTAACAGCTTTTTTGTGAGATGGGGCTGAGCAGGCATCAATATTGTTCAGAAATTTGCAGTTCATTAGGAATTAGAAGTATTTGTAATGCATTAAACTATTGTAACTTATGTTTTCTCCAAAGCCAGTCAACTTTCAGGTATAAATAAATGGGTTGTTTTCCAGTCCAATTTTAGTATGTGGAAAATGAAGAGGAAGGTAGCAATACAAACAGAAATAAGCTCTATCCATTGGTTACAGACTTGCTTTTTGTACTGTTTTTGTAAGCATTTTTTTCCTTTTCCAAATAGCTAGATAAATTGTGGACATTTTCAGTGGCATCAAGTGAAAAACACAGTAAAATAATCAGATGCTGTGGCTACCAGACAGCTATATGGATGAGAAAATGCAGATTTAGCAAAAGACAGTAAATGCTTTTAACTCTGTGCAAGTTCCAAGAAAAACCCACAAATAGTTCTGTTTTCTTGAGTTTAACTGGAGCTTTATTACTTTAGTTGTGACTTCACAGTCTTCATCTTCAGCAATTTGCGAAGAGGAGGAATACAAGAAAGGTTACAACACTGAACATGGGGGAAGGGGGCAATGCCAAGGCAGAACTGGGCGTGCCAATTTGTTCTCAAGTCTCATGGACTCCTGAAAAAGACTGATTACTCAAAAGAAATCAAGGAAATAAAATTTAGCAGGCAGAACCTGGGATTAAATTGAGCTGGGGCCAGAAGGAGACAAAACACCAATGGCAAAATGCAAATAAACCAAGCAGAGTAAATCCAGACAGAACCCAAACAGTAACAGAGGCTGAATGAATAAATAAAGTCCCAAAGATTAAATCAGATTTCTGCTGCCGCTCAGCTTCTCCAACAGGCATACAGATCTGTAACTGACTGCGGTGCGGTGGCTTCAGCCTCTGCTCCCCTGAAGCCACTGTCCAACCAGGTAGAAAAATAAAGGTCTAATTCACTGGAAATTCTTTCATTTACAAAAGTAATGGAATAGGGCTTGTTTTTATGCTTCTGTGTCAACTTCCGATTTATCTCCAACTCCATTCTGCTCGTCTTTCATTTCTGCATCTTCAGCGTGGCTGGTTTGAAGAGTAGCAGCCGACTAAACAGAAAGACAAAGAAAACGTGTAATTTTGGTAACAAATGGTACCAGTTTTGTATAACACTACCAACATGTACTATTCAATTCTTATCACTAGGATACCTGTCCTCTCTGCAGGAATTCAGCCAAGAGAAACCAGGTTTTCTTTGCAATTTTCTGCATCTAATAAACTAGAAGTAGTCTGGAGGAGGCTGAGAAGTAATACTGGCATTAAGATGGTTATGATTCATAACACAGAGTGCATAATGCTTGCCACATACTTTAAGGAAGTATTCTCCCACAGATTTAAGTTCACTTAGGAACCTTCTTCATGGAACTGCTTCAGTCCTACTTGAATTTCAACAGAATTCCATTTTAGCTATTCATGCGTAGCCTGCTACGAAACCCACATTGTATGAGGCACACCTAGACTCAACACAGGAATATCTTTGTTGGACACCTAGTTTCATGAATAGCTTCAACTTGATCACAGTCACTTGTATGCCCTCTCTAAGAGTTCGTCTCGAAAATCCGACAATGTAGCTGCTCCAGAAATCCTCTCCTGGTTGTATTTTCCAGTCCACATAAGGAGGTGTGGAAGGCAAAGTGCCACACACAAAAGGCCAGAGGTCTGTTTTTTTAATAGGACTGTACCAGCACATCTTGACATTGCAGTAATTGTCAAACACAATAAAGGGAAGCAAGAAGTGTCTTATCCTGCTCATTTCAAAAGATCGTGCAGTGACATTGCTAATCCACCTGTCAGCCTAGCAGCCAGAACCATCTGTTGTATTATGTGGTTAAACAACCAAAGAACAAGGACATGAGCATGCACTGCTGGGAGAAGGGAACAGGAGCGGGTAAAGGGGCAGAACACTTAAATTAAGATGTTGTATTAACTTAGCTGCAACAAGAAACCACAGGAAAAGAATATCCAGGCAAAGCTCAACCTTTCATCCTCAGAAGTCTTCTGTAAAGCACAGGAGAGCAAAGTCTACTCTCCACAGAAAACTGTCAGCTAACAATCCAGGGTTTAAGATGAGGTGATAAACATCCTGACCTTTAAAAATTCCCATTTCACTTATGTAAACTATGTTAATTCAAGAAAAGACCTACTGATGCAAGAGTGGCTTTTGAACTTCAACAGACCATAAGATATGCAGGTATCATAAATTTTAGAACCACAGCCCAAGCTGCCTTCTTAGCAAATTGGAATACATTTGGTAAGCATATCCTCTTCTCCAATATCCTGGCCATTTTTAAGAAGTAGTGTGTCCAGGAGGAACAAAATTATTGTTCAGTTGTTACTGTGTTCCAATTCTGAGCCCTTCAATGCAAGAAAGACATTGCAGTGACAAAGCACATACAGAGAAAAGCAGTGAAGCTGGTGATGGGTCTAGAGAGTAAGTCCTGGGAGAAGCATCTGAGGGAATGGGTTTAATCTGGAGAACAGAAGGCTTATCACTTTTCACAGCTACATGAGGTCAGTGAGGTCAGTGCTGCTCTCTCCTCCTAAGTAAAAGCACAAGAGGAAACAGCCCAGGGGAGGTTTAAACTGGGTATTAGGAAATACTTCTTCACTGAAAGGGTTATTAAGCATTGTAATAGACTACCCAGGGAAGCAGCTGAGTCACCATCCCTGGAGATATTTAAGACATGTAAATGTGGCACTTCAGGACATGGTTTAGTGGTGAAATTGCTTATGGTGACTGTTGAGACTTGATGGTCTTTTCCAACTTAAATGTATAAGCAGATTCTATCAATAGTAGATGGGAAAACTGCAACTAAGTGCCAGTCTTAGCACTATCCCAAACAATCTGCAATGCAGAGGCTCTGTGTCTGCCTTTTGCCAAGAATAAAACTACCAACTGCTTTAGTTGCCAAAGCATATTTTTTGAAAAACACAAAAGGTAATCTTTCATACTTTTATTGGTTATAGGTTGTTTGAGCAATCCATTCTTCCTTTGTGAACAGCAGATCATGTTGTGTCTCACATCCAGTGGAGGAAGCCAGCAGCTGGCAATTAAAACCAGCCATTTCGAAAGTGAAAATGCCAAAGAGTGAAAACTTTCCATGCAAAATCTATGGGGAATGTCTATATCTATGTATTTGTTTACACTCCTCCATGAGAAGCGGAACCAATTCCACAGAACTACTGCTATTCTTAAGAGGAAAACAAACCCAACAAAACTCACTACCAAAAAAAATCACAAACAGAGCAGCTTGCCCAACCAATCATCCATTTAGAGGGGATTATGCTATGCTTAATGTAGGACTACTTTAACAGAATAAAATTTGAGGAATGTTAATACATCATTAATTGTCTCTGGGCGATTTATTTCAGACATACCTAATTTTGAAAGACTAGGGGAGCAAGAGATTTGTGAAGAATTTTACCAACTAGCAGTCTCAGATAGCTGAACTGTCAGAATACAACACATTCGAGGACAGTGGACTTTACAGACTCACTGGCACAGTCAACCATAGAAAGTAATATACCCAACAATTTTTAAGATTCTCTGTGCATTATTCTGGGAGCATGGACATAAAGATCTGTGAAAATAACCTCACAAGATCCAAGTTTCTGCACTCCATAAAGTTACTGAAAAAAATTTAGTCTGATGTAATTCCTAGACTTGATTTGGAAGTTACAGATTTCCCTAGTCCTTATGGACCATTAGATACAAGGAAAGCAAACAGAACATTTTCTTAGGATATGCAATTCTGACCAGTGACTTTGAATTCTCCTTGCTAGCTGATACAACCCTTCTATAGCTTGCTTTCACATATTGCTATTGTTAACTAAACGAGGATTTGCTAGAATTCCAGGGCAAGTTTAGTAGGAAAGCCCTCCATGCAGAAGAATAATGAATCTTGTAACAGTCCGATTTCTGACACTTCATAATCTATGACATGTGACATGGAGACCACATAATAATGTCTATAAGAAGCAACCCTATCGTACAGATGGTGCTGAGGACCATTATCTCAGTACACAGGCCACCCAGGCACCAAAATAGGCTGCTCTCTGGAAGATCAATTCAAGAACAGTTATTTTCTTCAGTTCTTGAACATTATTTTTCACATGTCATCACTTTAACTGCTTTTTGTTTAACACCAATCTGTGGCAAAATCAGTTGAAATAAGTAAAAGCATTCTGTGTCACGTTTGGTACTCCTAGTTGCCTTGTTCAAACAAGACTGGCTAATAATTCTGACTGTTGGTCATTTCCAGGTTTTTTATTCCAGAGGAAGATACTTGAGTGCCCTCCCATTACATTTCTCCCTACTAAAAAGCAAGGCAAATACCCAAAACACTGTTCCTTATCTAACGTGTTGTATGACTGACTTCTTCTACTCTAGTTCCAAAGTAGTGCTACTTACCTTTAAGTCTTTGTCTGCAAGCCTTTGGAACATGTTGGCATACATTTTTTTCTCTTTCTCATGCTGCTCACGAATTTTTTGCTGACAAGTTACCAGTTGCACTTTGGCAGCTTTATTACTTGGATAAATCTGTATCACTTTCTGAAAATCTCCTCGGGCCAGCTCAAAGTCATTGACAGCCAAGTGCGCTTCTCCACGCCGGAACAGGCCTTTTTCATTGTTGCTATCCAATTCAAGTGCCTGCATTTAAAAAATCAAAACAAAGCCACATTCAAAAATAATTTTCAAGTACAGCAAGTATGCAGTCAATACCAGTGACTGTTAGAAACCACATGCTTGTCATGTAGATTCATGAGTCCTGTCAGGGCTTACTAATTAAGGTGAACGAGTTGAATACAGAAGTAAGAATAAAGAGGATTGCATATAGGAGGCTATTTGACAACCAGCAAGTCCCACCTCTACTACAGCTCTTTGAAGGACCTTTGCCAGTACTGATGACCTTCACCACATCTCTGTTTCTAAATTTCTAAATACTTTAATATTGTCAGCATAGCAGCCCGTTCGTAAAAGATATTCAAAGAATAATTATGAAAATAACCTCTTCTGACAACCGACAAAGAAAGACCAAACACCACATGGCCTGGTATCCCCCATATTGTTAAAGCAAGACAAACCATCATATTGCTTGTACAGCTTAAGAATAAATAAGCCCTTATTACCTTGTTGCAGTTCTCCAAAGCCTGGGAGTATTCCTTCAGTTTGAGATGGCACATAGCTAGATTAAGGTGGGCAGCAAGCCTCAAGCTTTTGGCTTTTGTATCCTCCTCATCAGAGAGTCCTGATTCATGCTCCAGCCATGACACAATCTTCTTATACTGTAATGCTGCCAGTTTGTATTTTCCATCCTGTACACAAAGTAATTTAATTATCACACAGCTCATCACTGTAACTTTTATCTCCCTCTTGCCTCTCCGGCTTACCAAGAGCATTAGATCTGAAAGAAGTAATTCAGAGTAATCAAATAACTTCTACCATCAAAAATATACTGTTATTGAAAGCAATTCCTACACAGGAGCAGAAAATCTTTAGGAATATCTGATTCCCCCACTAAAGCTAAGGGTACAGGCCAACACTGAAGCTTCAATCCCAACTCTGACCTTAAATTGAACTTTGGTACAAAAGTGCTAACATGGAGCATTTTCAAAACTGCACAACTGCTGTTGTGCCATGAAGCTAATAGGAAAGTCTTTCTTCAGCTGGTCAAATAGCTTGAAATGCCCCCTCCATACACAAATGGATGTATTAATTCACAGCACTATCCCACAGTAAGAACTTATTACATACTGTAAGCTTACTACTATTTAATGTATGCCATAAAGTTATCTGTAGGTACAGCAAAAAGTTCTGACAGAGAAGTAACTTCCTGCAGAGCTAGTTCTTTGGATATAACTGAAGCTTTTTTTTTTTTTCTATTTTTAAGATACTTTCCCCTCCAGTTCTCTCTGTAGAAAATCCCAAAGAGCAGCCTGAATGCCACTCTGAAATGACAAAAGCTGTAATTATCATTATTAGCATATGACATGGACTAAAAAATGCTACTATTACTTGGAGACTGTAATTTACCTTGAAGTACTGAGTCCCTCTCTCCTTCACAATGCTGCTTTGTTCCAGCTTCTCATCTGTGTTCATTTCCCAAGACTCCTTAGCCTACCAAGACAGAACAGTCCAAGTCAATGACACAGCTTCCAGAGAAAGCTACTAGTTATGCTGCTTCCCACTAATAGTACAGCAGAGGTTTGGCAAACCAGAGCTCTGCACTGCTGCTGGAAACTGGGCTACAGCAGGAGAGACAATGATAACAACAGACAAGGATGCAGAAAGAACAAGGAGAGTTTCAGCCAAGAACTTGTAGTGTGTTACCGTCTCTGACCAGAGTGGCATCCTTATTTCAAATCAGTATTCAACAATTCCATTGTCATAATTTAAGCTGCACTCACACATCTTCCCTTACCTCCCAATCTGTTTTGAACTTCCAATTCTCATTCCTACCTTTTCAAAGCTTTTGAGTTTCACTTCATACTGCAGCTCTGCATCTGGAGGAATCTGAAATTTCTCCTTCCCAGCACTTCCAAAACCGTAACTGCAAAACAGGGGAACAAGGTCTCCAAAACTATTCATCCAGCCACATTTACTTCAAACGAAGCTGGACCCAAAACATATGCAAATCTGGGGTGGCTGTAACAATGTAACAAGATATAAGGGGCTTCAAGAATTCCAGGTACTATTCCAAAATCAACAAGCACAATGCAGAAAAAAGTTGAAAAACCTGGTGTTAAAGTTATTAACCAGTTCCTACTTTTTTTAAACTTATTCAAAGCAAAGACAAGTTACCTCCACATCCAGTAAAAAGAATGCTTTCAAATTACAAACACCTTGCTTTATATTTATGATCTGAGATTGGATGATTTATTGAGAGCACCTCTATTTTAGTCGTATCCTCAGAAAAGCAAAGACAACAATAAATAGAGATTAAGTGAACAGATGAATACTTTGCATACAGCCAAGCAGCTGCTTAACAGTAAATGCCTATAGGAAGGCTATGCTGCAACTACAGTCTGAAGCTAAATTATCAGCAGGAAAACCCTCCAGATCAGACTGCCGTCCTTTCCTTTTACCATCAGATTCTGGCCGAAAAACTCAAAAAGTTAACTGAATTGAAGCTTCACTGAAA
This sequence comes from Turnix velox, assembly GCA_013400935.1. Classification (NCBI taxonomy): domain Eukaryota; kingdom Metazoa; phylum Chordata; class Aves; order Charadriiformes; family Turnicidae; genus Turnix; species Turnix velox. The sequence goes on from VZTY01005759.1 coordinate 111,188, forward strand.
CAACCACTGAAACCTCCACTTCTTTAAGTGCTATGACTATAAAGTAAAAAATCCTGTTTGCATGCAGGACTGCTTTAAGGTTACAATACTGGGCAATCATACATCTCGGTTAACTGTTCCTAGTCTCTCAGAGTTCTTACAGTGGACCCAGGTTTGAACATAATGCTGCCTTCCATCTCACAGGTATCTTGAAGGTCCTTTTCCAAAAGGTGTTTAGAATGCCACTGAACATTTTCGTTACCTAAGGACTAGCTATTTCCTTCTCTATTCTGAGGTTGTTTCTTTAGTTATGTGCATATGCACTACTGAATTGCAAGCACTGTTTTTTAAGAGAGACCACAAGCATTTAAGTTAGACAGTAATGTTTTTCTTAATGTTCATCAAGTTCAACACCTTAAGACTTATGCAAATTTCTTTTGGAGTGCTACTACTTTAAAACACAGTCACAATGCAAACTCAGCTTCATACTTGTCATACACAAAAGTTTGGGGGCTGATAAAGTTTTTACTATGTCACTGAAAGAAACCTGAAAGGTGTTACACTAAAACATGTTAGTTCTTGCCACATGCTTAGTATAGCAAGTATTTCAAGTATTGAAAGATCAGAAACTGCATACTTGGGTTTGAGATAGAACACAGATTCCTCAGATTTCTCCATTTTTTGAATTGCTTTCTCCAGACCATGAGGAAGATCATAGCTTTCACCTTCTCCAATCTCAAAACGCAAGTCTCGCCTGTCAAATACACGACCTCCATGTTGGCCTTCGAACTGGACTGGTAAGAAAAACATGGAAGAAAACTCAGAAGATATCCTCATATAGCAAGGGGCATGTAGAACAGGTAATATAGGGAGTGTCAAAGCCTTCTCTTAAGCAGTCTTTTAACAGCTACCTATGCATAGTGGCTTCTGGCAGCAAACACAAATTCTGCTGCTAAACATAATAAACTCTTTTTTTTCCTCATCTATACATATGTATTTTTTCAATCTAAGAAGTGCCAGAACTACCATGCACTGATCAGTCAGCAATTGGAAACTGCTAGACTTATCTAACTTTTAAAATCAAATACATATTTTATCAGATTCAGTATCTCTGGACGACACAGCTTCTACTGGAAAACATAAGCCTTGTTAGAAATAAGAGAATGAAAGATTACTCTAGCTTGTTAAATGATTAATGAAAGATTACATATTCCTCTCTCTCAGGGCAAAGAACTATAGGTTGGGTAAAACATTCTGCCCTCCCATACGGTAAACCCATTTACTATTAGTGTAACATACTTACTCTCTACAAGCGCACCCTCGTTGGGCTTGGAGTAGCCTTCTCCTTTTTTACGGATTCTTCGGATGATGCCACCATCTTCATCATCAGTGAGGTCCTCACCCTTGAACTCAAAAAGTTCTATCTATGGAGGGAAGAAAAGCGTTGCATTTATTCTCACCACATCAATTTGGTAACTCTCAGAACTTGATCTCCAGAAATATAGCTGTTCAGGAAGCCACTATATCCTAGTTACTGTTCTTAAGGTATTACATAGCTAATGCTATGAAGATGCTGTATCTAGTAGATAATGAATGGAAACCTACTGAAGAGTTTGAGATTGTATTAAGGCCTTTACAGTTTGGGTTTTTTCCCCCTCTAAAAATCCTGGGTCTCTCAATACAATAAATCAGATCCTTAAATGGAAAGGACTGTGAACCTGGCTTCTGATTAAAGGACTACTACAAAAAAGATTCTATTGGCCTCTTTAGTAGTATTTTTGCTAGTCTGCAGGCAGAAGTATGGGTAAGTTTTATTTGTTTTTATAATGAGGGAAAATACCATTTGAATACATTAAGCCAGGAAGGATTTGCTGCCACACTGATCAGCAACTGTCACATCTTACTCTACTATCAAGTAGAATCACCAATTATAAGAGTCACTGCATCAGAGGGCTGGGGAGGTTTGTAAATATTGCAAGAGCAAAAGGAAAAGGAAAATTAAATATAAGGAAGTAATCCTTAAATCCTGATCCTATCTGTGGTCAAATTCGGAGCAATTTTAAAGGGCCTGTATTTAAATCCAAACAGATTTGAAATTAAAACATTTCTTTTCACACATGTTATTCGCTCCTTGAGGGGGAAGTCACAATCCTCCTATTCTTGTGCCACAGGACAAGAGTTTCAGAACTTCTGTGACATTTTTCCCTTGGATGTCTCAATAGAGCAAGAATGTTCTCATTATATTTTCCATTCTAGTCTTGCCTTATTGTGTACTGTGGGATCATTTCAGAAAAAAACCCCATATTCATTAGAATCATTAAACAACAAAACCATGATCAGGTTTGCCTTTACTCTAAACTTGTTGATGCAACAAAATTGTTTAAAACTTTTATGAGCTCATGGTAATGTAGGAGATAACTATCCTACCTGCATCTGCCCATGAGCTCCCAAGTCCCTACTGCAAATCCCATTTGGGAGTGGGACTACTTTGACAGGTCTGCTCAGAGAAGAAATTTGTTATTGTTGCCATGAAATAAAGACCTTTTGCTATCCTCTGAGTATAAACAATAGTAAAAACATAATGAAAGAGTGTCATTATAATCAGCATTGTTCAGACTAAATAGCTTTATAAAAAACAAGCAAGCAAGCAGACAAAAAAACATGTATTTGGGGCTAATGTCACGGAGGTTCATGACACTGAAATTGCAATACCCAGAATGCAAGAAGAACTGGATATTCACCCAGCACTTTGTGTTTTGATGGCTACCTAATAGGACTATACTGCTCTTTCTCTTCAGTCTAATTGAAATAAACTACATCATTCCAGAACATCTCCTTAATGACCAGAGGGGTTCTTCCTCTCTTTGGAAGAACTTATCTGCCTGTATTGCTCAGCAAAAGCCTTTGTGATGAAATTTAAAAACAAAAAACCAAAAATGAAATGCAAAACATAAGGCATTCAGATCATAACCAATTACTGCTGCGTGGTAGTAACAGACAAGAGAATCTTTCAATGTAAGTTTCGGAGGGTGCTTTTTAAGGCTGCTCATAGATAGGTTTGGTACGGTGATAGTACTTGCAAAGGAACCACAGTGACATTGTTTGAAATAGCAAGACTAAAGAAAGTGGAAACATACAGAGATTTTAAGAGCCAAAGAGTCAAAGTCAAAAATCACTCCTATCTAATAAAATTCAGGAAAACTTTCTGAATCAAGTTTCATTCCACTGCCTCATTTCAGGACAAACCAGGCTCTGCTTATTTCTTACAGTCAGTCATCTGCAGGCCATTTTGTCATGGAAGCACATCATAGGCAGCTTCAGTGCTTTTATTTCTTAATTGCTCTTTTTTCTCCTCAGCAGGCAACAGAAGATATAAATTTAATTAATTGAATGAAATACTATTACTATCATCTAAACAATACAGAGAGGTCAGATTGGCATCATTAAGAAAAACCTAGTGGGAAGAGAAGCATCTGGATGACTGTATCAGCAGTACTGTAACGAAACAAATCCCATCTTGAAGTTAGTATTTCTATTTAATAGGTTAGGTATTATCTCTTGTTATCTCTTGTTGCAGGATTCAGCACAGCATCCTCTGTACTGGTGCCACAACCTTAGGAATGTTTTATTAAAATACCACAGCATAAGGTCTTTCAGCTTTAAGATATCTGCACATGGTAAAAAGCAGAGCAGTAATGGCTACACTTTTCCCTCAAACACAAAGCATGCAGGATAAAGGTAGAGGGGTAAGGAAAAAATGTAGAATTTGCATTTGAATCTTCACCTGTACATGTGCAAAGCACACAGCATTCTAAATGCGTAGTTTGATCCAATATAATTCAACCATAAGCATCCTCAGATTTCTGTACTTAGAAGATACTGTTTAAGACAGTTTTATAAGACGCTCTTTCAACATTCAACTGTAGAAATAATGGCATTAATTTTTGCGTACTCAAAGTTCTCATCCATTAGTGGAGAGGGTCATCACCTGCTAGCAGTAGTTTTTTCAATTCTCCTGCATAAAATACGTCTTTAGTGCTATTACTAACAAGTTCATGGAAAAAAAAGAAATGGAAATATACTACTGAAGTATAATATCAATGCAAGGCCCCATTATGTTTTCTTTGTCCTTCTAAAAAGATGCTTACTTTTCCCACAAAAATCTATTCCACTTCCAGTCCTGACTCCAGAGTCTACCTCCCTTCTCCTAGGCACAATTAATGTTATTTCTTGGAAAAATTGACTCTTAACAGTTAAAAAAAAAAGTATTAGAAAATGTATTGCTGAGGACATTTGNTACTACTGAAGTGTAATATCAATGCAAGGCCCCATTATGTTTTCTTTGTCCTTCTAAAAAGATGCTTACTTTTCCCACAAAAATCTATTCCACTTCCAGTCCTGACTCCAGAGTCTACCTCCCTTCTCCTAGGCACAATTAATGTTAAGTTATTTCTTGGAAAAATTCTCGCTTAACAGTTAAAAAAAAAAGTATTAGAAAATGTATTGCCGAGGACATGTTACTTTTTCAGTTTTTGAAAGCTTGATGCTTAATGTATATTACTTTGATTATTATACTGGGAAGAGGACTAGATTTCATTATTTCACCTACTTCAGAGTCTGTCACTGAGACAGTCCTCCCTGCCCTGCTCCCTGAACCGGCACTTTTATATAGTGAATAATTTCATAACCATAAAATTAAGATGCTGAACATATTCAAGTATTTTAATGCCTCCACAAAAAGGGAACCTGAACAACCTCTGAACCCACCACAGCTAAGCAACAGCCAGAACAGAACTCTACGCTTTGCCCACACTACCCTGAGTGTATTTTTCTCCCTAGAAAAATTTAACATCCCTGTTTCGAAAAGATATTGCATTGTGTATTTTCTACAGTGAAATGTACCTTTTGTTCTGTTTTTCAAGTGAACAGTTTTAGTGACACTTACCTCAAAAATCAGTGTTGCATTGGGAGGTATCTTTGGAGGACTCCCAGCTGAGCCATAGGCATACTCTGGTTTACATGTAATCCGACAGATTTCACCAACCTTCATAGTTGCCACAGCAATGTCCCATGCTTTGATCACTTCACCTGCAATTCAGATTCCAAACACATGATTGCTAGGCCTACCAGAAAGGCACCATCAGCTATGGATATGAGCACCATAACTGCTAGTACACAAAAACTAGGAGAGAGCAGAAATACTGAATTACTCTCGTTTCATGTATATTAGTTTTAACCCCTAATCAAATTATGAAGTCACCCAGGGAACCAAAGTTGTCTAAAATTCTTCATTCTAAGTGTAGTGATTCTTTTGCTTCTCTTACTTCCTCACCAATAGAGAACACAAGTCATCTGAACAGACACAGGCTGAAGCACTTGGCACAATCTCAAGTGTGAGGAAATAACAATAAACTTTTTGAAGAGGAAGGTCTTTGGGTGAGAGATTGTCTGCTCATATTTTGAAAACAATCCAACACAGCCACCCTTTCTCTCTGTAGTTTATCAGTTGGCAAAGTGCAATAGCATGAGTAGTAACTAAAAGTTACATGCAATTTTAACAGAAAGGGGGAGGAAAGCAAGAGAAGTAGTATTCCTCCCTGAAGCCAAAAAGTGGTCAGAAGCTGGAACCCTCAAGTAACAAAAACCTATTTCTTACTCAAGCTCTCCTACTTGCTGCTTCTTTTAATTCAATCAAGTACTTACTGGTCTTGTATTAATAGGCACACTTTTTATCACCTTGCATAATCTCAAAGCTTTAATACACTGCAGAATTTCTGTCAAAAATGTAAAGGCAGCGGGTAAGGAGCTGCCAGAGAAAGAAGAAAAAATAAAAACAAACAAACCACAAAACAACCGAGTACTAAGATTTGCTGGAACAAGGATGTTTGGATTTTTGCTTTAAAAGAAAAATAAGGCTTTTGATAACAAAGAAACACTCCACTTCAAGATTAATATTTGAGTTAATACAGAAACTTAGGGGAAAAGGGAGTATGTTTTATCGTGCTGCAGCTGCCCCCATGCCCTCTCTCCCAGTATCTCAGTACTTGAGTATGCTGCCAAAAATATCAATCCGTAACATGCATATTCCATTTAATTACCCTTTTATCACTATGCTTCAGGGCAAATTTACTGAAGTGCTTCGAGGCCTAAGAATTCTTTAGCAGGACTGAATTCATTTATTAAAAAAAAAAATCTTAAAGTCATTCTGATTGGACTATTGTAAGAGAATAAACGTTAGGCTCTGAAAAATAAGCTTAAACAGCAATTTTATCATGCAAAGGAGCCATATAAGCCAAGAAATTGCATCTGGATTTATTACCAGAACTGATCAATACCAAACACAAGGTATTACCTTTCCCCAGATCAAATGAAAATTTGTCTCTCCTGTCCAGACTGGAATCAAATTTTGTGCCATCAAGAAGCCATCCTGTGTAATGGACAGTCACTTTATCACCTATCATTGGAGACTCTGTCCCACTGCCTTCTTTCTTGACCACCTGAAAAAAACAGTTAGCAATGTTAATGAAAACAAAGTCTGAGTAACAGATATTAATTCAACTTACTTACAGACATGCAGTATTATGCTCAGTAGATAAAGGATTTGCAGGTTTACTACAGAAATGGATTGGCTATTGTGTCTGCAGGCAACATCAAGTTGGCTCAGCTTAATTGGCAATGATTGGCACCAAATTATAGATCTCTGCATTTATAGTTAGCAGTGTCATTTAGCTTTCCCCAACATTTTTTATGTTCTTCAGTATTTATCAGATAATGCATTAGGCATGGGATTTTGTTGCTTGATTCAAGTACTTTCTTCACTACCACTCTATTATTACTCCTTGAGTTCAGTGTTCTAGGCAAAACATTTGAAGAAAAAGAGCTGGCTCTTTCCATGCAAATCCTATTTTAACATGTAATCCGACATCACTTGAATTAAATCAGTTTAGTGGAAGTTAACAGAATCTCATCCCAACGCAGGTTAGTTCTAGTAGCCATATTTCAGTAATACCTGGGAATTATTATATTGTATTAAATCTGTCTCCCCACAATTCTGATAGAGATCGCCAGCACCTCAATTTCAATATACAACCACGGCGATTTGATTTTCTTCTCAATAGGTTCTCCAGCCTAGCTAGCAAGATGGGTGCCAACTACATCTGGACTGCGCAAAAAGCACGATCGGACAGTTTCTCTGGTATTCATTTGAAATGTATATAAAGAAAGAGAATAAACCTGACCTATCTCATAGGATAATGAAGGATATGAAGCCTCGCCCAAAACACAGTTACTGAGGTTCAAATTTCAGTTTTCCCCAACACCAACTGAAACCATCTAGCTCCAAGCCAAAGTTTTGCATGCCTTTAGCTAGGGGAAAAGGGGAATCAATGGAGGACCCTATTTGCTTCCATGTATAGAGACCTGACAAACAAACATACTGTTTGTACAAGGTAAAACATTTCTTGAAAGACAGTTATGCAGAAGTATGGATTGCTATCCCTTCTTTAAAAGAAACGTATACAAATGTCATACCTCTATAGCAATAGTGTTTTCCACTGAAAGAAGCAGACCTTTGTGAGTCTCCTTCCCAAATTTCAACTTCTTGTTAACTACCCACTCTCAACCACCTCTGCCTCCCGCCATCCCTTAAAGTATACAACTGAAATGCCAGCAGGCTCCTTCCAAAGCCAAGACAATGTAGACAGCTTCTGTCAGACTCTTAGTAAGCTAAAAGAGCCTCAACCAGATGCACAGAAAACAAAACTTGCCAGGAACATAAAAAATACTACTTGTTCCATTTCCTAGGAAGAGAAGTGTGAAAAGGGATGCTAACCTCACACAGGACACCATGCCCTGCACTGCCTTGGCGCTGCTAGATCTACGACTGATCTATGATTTCCTCTCACAAAAATAAGGGAACGAAGATCTATGAAGATAACATGAACATGATAACCAGCCTGAACTACATCATGCTTTGATTTAGATAAAAATGTGTAATAGTCATTTTAAAACAGCCAATCGGAAATCATTTTGAAATAACTACATTTACCAGGAACTTACGAAGCTTTCCCAGATGCCATATTCCTGTAGTGTCATACCAAGTTATCCAACAAGAAAATAACAAATATCTGATTTTCAGCATTTATACAGTATTATTTTTCTGTGTTTATTTAATTTTAAAGAGACTCAAGGTCCATTTTTTTTTTCATATGCACAATATGGCAACCACATTTCCCTTTCAGGTGGAGAAACCAGATTTTTCTGTTCATACTGTGACTGCTAGTATTGCTAGTTCTAAACCTGAATACTTCATCTAGAGATAGTGCAAGCCTATTCAGCAATAGCAGGTAAAAATCTCTGGATACTATTCTGATACAAAGCTAATTAGAAACTTAAATAACTCATCTCCTAGAATAATGATCCCATTAAAAAATCGGCATAGCTTAGTTCATCCTTGGCTTCAATGGGTGTACTCTGCACTCTCCTGGGAATTATTGAAAATACAGAATTCATTAAGTCTGCACTTCATAATTTCTAGTCTATTGCCTTATCAGTTCACAATGCCGTCTTTTTTGAAGTTTTCCACAACCTCAGTTCTTCTGCTAGTACCTTCTCCTCCCTTCCTTTATTAGAATCACCTGCCGCTTCTCCATCATCATAAGGGGGCACCGCATAGAAGTAGGCAGACACTCACTGCTTTTTACCATGCTCAGGGATCTGAGATGCAGGAGACCTACAGGCAAGCTTTCTTGGGCAGCCATACTGATGAAAGCTCCAACTTGATACTGTGCTACGTGCCACAAATACAAACACTTCAATCAAGCATGTTAGCAGGAAACATGGGAAAACAGCGTATAAAAGCAAATCACTAATTTTCAATTTGGTACCGAATACCCTTCCTTGTACAGGAATCTATGACAAAACTCCAAACTTAAAGCCAGAAGGCTGTGAAGGTTAAAACCAGAATTTTGTCTTTGCTGTGATGCTGCTTTTCTCCTTCCAAACATCTCTGAAATTGAAACACACTCTCAGGGACTGCTGAAGTTTTTAACAGAGACCGTAGAAGTTTCTAGAGATGTGGAAATACGAAATACCTGATGGAGGAAGTCGATACAACTCCCCCTCACGGTATAAATTCTGCTACCCGTATCGACCCACTTCCCTCAGTACAAAGGAAAGAAGCCAGGTCACAGCACAAACCCTGCCGACAGCTCTCCCGGCCACCTCACCTGCAGATTCTACACGTCGCCATCCTCCTCTCTAGACGCACGGGGGGGGG
>VZTY01005759.1:120966-168226 GCA_013400935.1 Turnix velox
GGGGGGGCGAGGAGCAGCCGCCCGTAGCCACCGGGTACCTTAAGGACGCCCTCATCCTTCTTGGGGGTGATGTCCACTCCCTCCAAGGGAGCCCCGTCTGCTTTCATCTCCTCCGCCGTCATCCCGCCTGCCGCTGCCACCGCTGCGCAAGGAAAGGCCGCCTGGCGGGGCCGAAGTGGCGATCGAGATCGGCCTCGCTGTCGCCGGGCTAGGGCTTAGCCGCCTCGCTGCGCTTCCAGCTCCGGCCGAGCGGCCGCTGCGCGCCTCCTTCGCTCCTGCCTTCGCCGCAGCGCCGGCCCCCGCTCAGCGGGGAGGAGGAAGGGGAGGGGAGGAGAGAGGGAGGGACCGAGAAGTTTCTAGAGGCAGCCGGGCTGCCGCAAAGCGCCCGGCCGTGCCAGGGGCCGAGGTGAAAGTGCGCGTTGCCCCTGGGGGCGGAGAGGCTGGCAGGGTGGAAGGGTGAAAAAGGAAAAGCGGGAAGCAGGGAGTCAGGAGAAGAAGGGGAAAAAAGGACCTTATTATGGGGAAGAAGAAAGGGTTCTTTTTCACAGCTTAGGGGGCAGGTGCGCCCATCTCTCTTAGGTGGTGCACTGGGGGAGCCGGGCCCTGAGTAAAGGCTGACTCCCTGCCAGCTCAGTACCAGCAGGCTATCGCTTGTTTTCTTTTTGTCCTCTTCGCACTGGTGGAAAAGAGGCACAGCAGCGAGGCCCAGGCGCTGGAGCATCCCTTGGCATGCCGGTTTGGGGATGCCGTTAGGAACCATGTGCTCGTAAATGGTTTAACAAATCTCCGGCCCGGGAAAGGTGAAGATGGTGCTTTAGGGTACAGTGCGAGCTCTGTGGCTTGCCACTCAGAATCCATTGGGATGAACATTTCTTGTTTCCAGTCGCTGCTGGAATATTTAGGGATGCATCAAGAGAAAGCGATTCCTCCTCCAAGAATGAAGGGCACTCCTGCAAAGCGGGATTGGCAGCGCAGGTTATGTGGGCAAACCTAGATGTTGTGTGGTCTCCTCTGGAGCCATTCAAACCCCGCCAGGACGCCTTCCTGTGTGACCTGATCTGGGTGTTCCTGGTTCGGCAAGGGGATTGGGCTACATGATCTCTCCAGGTCCCTTCCAATCCCTGACATTCTGTGATTTACAGCGTCCCGGCATGTAAAAAACACAAGATCCCGTCGGTCATTTCGGACGCAAATAGCAACTACAGCAAAAGCGTTAAACGGCGCTTAACTTCCCCATCGCAGGCCATTAACACCGCCTCTACGCCCGCCCTCTCCTCCCCCCCCCAACCCTGCCCTGGGCAGCCCCTTCCCGGCCCTTCCTGAAGTTTCCTTTCTCCCGTTTTCCCGACCGCAGCCGCTCTTCCGCGCCCGTGGCTCCCAAGGAGAGCCGGAGGAGGGTTGAGAGGGGCAGCCGCTTGCTGTGCGTCTGCCGCTTTTACATCCTCAGTCCGCCGTTCGGTGATCGGGAGCGAAAACGTGTCAGTGCAGTCCTCTTGCCGTGAGAAAGGATCCCTGGAAAGTGTGGCAGAAGGCTTGCCAGCGGTGTGTGAGATCACTCCGTGAGTTTGTGTGCATGTCAGATCTTCCCTGCTTCTGCATGTGCCAGTCTGAAGTTGCATCTCCTCACAGGGCACCCCAGCAGCCGTGGGAAGGCTGTGTCGATGCCACGGAAAAGTAGTAGTAAAATGTCCTAAATAAAGAATCCGTAGGTGGGTGCAAACTGCGAAATCTGCAGGTTTCCCTATTAAAAACCGCAAGCTTTTCAACCCCAAGCAAACACATGTTTTAGGGTTCTCCACGCAGCGGAAGCAGGGCAAAGGTGGAGAAGGAAAGAAGGAATTGCGCTTTCTGAGTGCGTTTGGTCTGCAAGCTTCTAGCTGCTGTCAGTTTAACATGGATGTGTTACTTGTTTGCAGGTTAAATCTGGAAGAGGTTTCAAAGCTTGTTCTGTGCATGTACCCTACAGCCTGATACTGGCACTCAGGAGTATGGAGACAATCGTCTCCTCTGGTTCTGATACAGCAAGCCTAGCTGGTCTTGTTAGGGGAGACACAGCAAAAACATAAGAGATAATTCTTCATCTGCCCCCTGACTGAGGAGCCTGTACAGTACTGAACTTACATTTTCCAGTTGGCACTAACAGGCACTAACTCACAATTCACCATGCCTGACCTCTCTTTTCACCTTGATTTTGTAATAAAAAAACAGCTATTGGTTTAAAATAAGGTTTTCATGGTCAGCAGCCTTGTGTTTGGCCATGAACTTTCTGTTTGGAACTAGTACTTTTTCAGCTGTATGCTGTATACTACCAAAATCCAGCATTTAGAAGCTGCAGTGTGACAAATTGTGCTAAATTAGCTACAGCTGCCAAACGTGCTAGAAACAAGTTTAGGAATGTGTTAAATAGTAAAAAGTAAAGGCAAACTTTTTGTGTAGATCTTACAGCTGCTATGTATCTTAAACATTTTCAGCCCTTCTCTTGTTTTCAGCATAGCAGTGCAAAGTTGTACATAAGTAATTTAAACCCAGCACTGCAGGCTATGTCCTTTGGTAACTTTTGAAAGACTGCTTAGATATTAAGTGCCTTCCTTAACACGCAACAGAGAAAAGTTGAAAGGGAGGGTGGCTGCGTGTATAACACATCAGAAAAGGAGGCAGAGAAAGTAGGAAGAGGCAAACATTTTAGGTGATGTGAATGCCATAATGCTTTCACTAGGGTATATATGGGTGGAAGAAAGGTCAGGAGAGTGTCTTTTAAGCCTCTTTCAAGGCATATTTAAAGTAGCACAGCATTGGAAAGGAGGCTTAATGTCATGTCCGGTCTGTTTGCAGAGTATATGTGGTAGAGGCAGTTTTGTAACTACAGACAGTGTCTAAACTATGCAGGGAAAATGAAAATGAAAGATTTCAGAACTTAGTAGAGGTACACTTGGGAGAAGTGAAAATGAAAATTTTGTAAATACTTCCAGGCAGAGCAGAAGATGAGTGAGATGATTGCCTAAAATAACGTAGAATTGCCTGAGCAGTAAAATGTCCTGAAAAGCAACTAATTGCAGCAATAACCTGGAACAGCCTCCCAGGACATGAAAGCTGATCTGCAACATCCTGAATTTATGGACAATAAGACTTGCTAGAGATAACAAGCTTTGGACATAAAAGATGAGATGGTCTAGGCAACACAGCTCAGCCTTAGCTTTATTGACAGGTGCTGGGTAAGCAGGGGTGGCCTTAGCCCATCAGGAGGGAGGGACTTTTGTTGTGCTGTCAGAGGGTCGACTTCATGGATGTGTAGCTTGACCAAAGCCCTGCCATGGCAGGCTGTGGCCTGGAGATTCCCTTCCCTAGTTGTGTGGAGCAAGCTGGTGTTGCAGACTCGCACAAATGGAGATAAGAATTAAGGAGTGCAGGTCTGTACAAGCTCAAAGATGGCAATAAGAGATAACAACAAACAGAAATACCAACCATGAATATTCATGTGTGACCAGAACACAAAACTGAACCCAAGCTTATCATAAGCACTGGGTGCACACTTCATTGGCTTGAAAGAGCCAAGCACAGGGCAGAGGGAAGGAATAAAGACAGCAGCCGCACAGTCCATGTTGACTTGAACTCACTGCCAGCTGGCAGACAGGCTGACAGCCCAACCATAATTCGGGATGCCCCCAGTGCCAACTGCCAGGGAAGACATGATTCAACCCAGCGCAGCTCCAAGGTGGTAAGGATATTCCTAAGGAAACTCATAGCAGATGGATAGCTCACAGGACGTGGCTGAGTGCAATTATTTGTGCACCCAGGTTATTTGGAATAAGGCTGTAAAGCATTCATCAGTTGTAAATATCTATCTAGCTGCAGTAATGAAGAACTAAGTCAACTTTGTAATTTTTTACTTACCAAAGTTTCTTCTGGATGATTGCTTGGTTAGTCTCAGAATCCCAAAGAAACCCTGGATGCTTCTCTGATGCTGTGCCACACTTACACTGAGCTGGAAAAGAATATGATTTAAGTGATCAGGGATCGCTTGTAATACTTCTGCTTGCTACATTATAAAATATAATGGTGCATGATACAAAGGGGAAAGTGTTCAGTTTATATGAATTGCATGTTTTTATATTACAATAAGCAATGCTATCCTTGTAGTCCACAGTAGGGTACAAAGCACAAACCGTCATCAATCTAAATAACAGTTTGTGTGAGAAGACTGCCTTAGACTGTTAAGGATGTCATCTGCTGCCCACCAAGTTACACTCTACCTCTTCATTCTGAGCTTCAGTGATGTGCCCCAGTATCTCTGCTTTCCCTTGCTCCTGGGCAGTATCTAGCAAAGCAAGTCCTGCCCTGTCCTTTCAGTTTGGAGCAGATAGAACTGGTTTTCCTTACTCTTTACCAAATCACTGTTGACTATGGTAGATTGACATCGCCCACGTGCAGGGAGCATTAGGCCTGTTCTCTGTGCCTTTTCAAATTAAAGCAGGCATGTTACACACATCCTTTGCTCAAAAACTTGGCAGCATTTAAAGAGAAGTTACCTGAGCCGTTTTCTAGCAGGCATGCAAATAAGACTCATCCTCTCCAGAGCAGAACTGGAAAAGGACTCACATCTGCAGTTCTTGGAGATTTCTGAGCTGCTCTTCTCTTTGTTCACCAACAGATGTCAACACTTCTCTAAAGCTACAGGCCATAGGACTTTAACTTAATGCAAATTCTTGTGCTTTAAAAATTTTCTAGTAAGGGTATGATTTATTCTTCTGTCTTCTGCACATTACTTTCTCTTATTTAGTAATCTAATTTATGTGGCATGTGCTGTCCTTTTTAGATCACAAGTGTAGATTTCTAAAAGGACTAAACACTTTTTTGTGTACCTCTATACATAGCCTATCATCCTCCTTTCAGTTCATAGAAAGTTAGTAAAATTTATTTTAATTGAGATGTTAGTTATCTTTCCAAATACAAAATTATTTTAAAATACCCAGGCAGATGTCTTGAGCTGCTTTCATTTTGTTCTTTCCTTGATGTATCTTCAAAAACTGTTAAGATTGGTGGACAGAATTCCTATTTTTTGTATCCTGTTCACTGATGAGTGAGCATGTTAACACCTCCAGAAAGGATGGGAAATTCCTGTTTTTTAAAAACACATTTTTTAAAACAATTCCTGTTTTAAAACACAAAAGCATATTATTAGGCTTGGACATGGTAGTATTTTGTAATCTACTGCTGTGAAGTGCTGTCAGAAATAACACCAGTCACAGTAACTACAGATGGTAATTGCTTCGTTGATTCTGCTGCACTTTTTCTAAAAATGTTTGTTAGGGATTTTTGTCAGTTTTTAGACACTTTTCTAATATATCTTAACACTGTAATAGTAAATACAGTAAATTCCTTTGGTAATTGTTTTCTTGACCTAAGGTGGCTTTGATAATTGGATTCTGTCAATCTGCGTGGATTATGTTTTCTCACTTATCTGGCTTTTTTCAATAGCCACCTTTGGAAGGTGTGCACTATTGGAGCTTTTGTGATGTTGCTCTTCATGGATCTTGCTCTTATTTGTAAATCTGTTTTATAATCTAATTACTTATTTTCTGGCTGTATTTCCCCTTTACATATTTAACTTTGTTTCTTTGACTTTCATTATGAAAGGGGTTTTTTTGGTGTATTTTTTCCCAACTTTGTCTTTCTTGCTTGCCTGCCTCTCACTTCTCAATCACTTTTCCAGCTGCATCACTGGAAGTTCAGCTTGGACATTAGAAAGAGGTTCTTCACTGAGTGAGTGACTGGTCTCTGGAAGGCACCCCCAGGGAAGCAGTCATTGCAGCAGGCCTGTCAGAATTCATGCTGTCTGCATGATCTTTCATTTGTATGGTAGTCCTGTGAGGAGCAGGAGTTGGACACTATGATCCTTATGGGTCCTTTTCAACTCTAAATATTTTATAGTCTCCATTAGGAGCCTTCTTTTACCATAGCTTTGAGTGGTTCTTTAAAGGTTGTTGTCTGAGTTTAAGTGTTGTGTTCTCTTTTGTGTGTAATCCTTTACGCCTAGATTTATTGCTGCTTGTCGCCACCCTTCTTTCACATTGCTTGATCTATAAATTTCATGGGTTTATGCTTTTGCATAGTGCATTGGTGGCTTCATGGTGTTTATGCCTTAATGGTATTGAGAAGGGTGGAGAAGCATGCAGAACATACCTGAGATATTCTGTCCTGAGAATGAGTCATTGTCTCCATTTTCAGGAGCCCTTTTTTCAAGTGGTCCAGCTTCACAGTTATCCTGGATGCTGTTCATATGTGAGCATAGTGGCTAAAACTGAATTCTTGATCCTCCAGCAAAGCTGATCTTCAGTGTGAGTCAGTAAACAAGCACTAAATTACTGGGCAATTTTGTTTTTATCCTCCATTAATCACCAACTTCAATTCTGGAATCATATATGAAACAACAGTAGCGTTTCCCAAGAGTTCTGCTCAACAAAGGGAGCTTCCAGGCATGTCCTGAGGATAAGCAGTGGGAGTGTTACTGTAATTTTTATTCCAGTTGCTGTTTCTGAGCACCCACAGGCTTGCAACAAGTAAATACAAATCAAGAATGCTGCTTCTTCAGGTCTTCTCAGTTTTCCTATTTGTGTGCCAAGGATTTGCTCTCAGGGTAGCCAAATATAAAATGTGTGTGAAGACCAGAGAATGCTGCTCTAGTGTTGGCAGGGCAGCTGCTAGGGAAAGGGCCAGGCCCGCCCCAGAGCACCTCCTTCCCTTTCTGGCTGCACATTCCACATCAGTGTTGTGAATCTTGAATGACAGGATCTGGGTGGGTCCAAGTCATACTCTTTACTTCAGAACCTTCCTGTTGGCACAGTCACAGCAGCCCCAGCTCAGCAGAAGGTAATTTAGCCAAACTTGAAAGCTGCGGGAGATTGAATAGAGCACGTGTCGCCTGTAGACCTTAGGAGGCTTGGCAGTGAGGTCAGTACCACTTTCCTTACTTCATAGATGGGAAAATGGGTGAAATCAAGTTAGAAGAAAATGGAAATAATTTCCTTGAGATCATGCAGTGGTTTGGACCAGGGAACTAGGACATGAATCTCCTGTGCCCAGATGTGCTCTCCTAGGTATTGTGTGATTTTAAATTAGTTATTTCAGAGGAGCTGGTTGTCCTCATAATTTCTGCTGACTTTCCTCCTGCTCATGGGCACCTCTTACTACTAAGCAAGGGCTAAATGGAGGTAGAAAAGTAAAACTTTGGATATCACCTTGCAGCAACAGTATAAAGTTCTGTACATATCCAATTAGGAAGGAAAATGTTTTTTTGATTTATACTGTGGGTTGTGTTGATAAGGCTCTTTCATTTTCTGGCTATTTCTATATGAACTGCTATCAGGCAAGTTCCTACTAGACTTCCTGGAGTCACTATCGCACTCCTGCTCCAAATATATAATTAAAGAGAAAGTACCTTTCCTTCCCTGTTCTTCTCTGTGATGCATAGCAGAACTTGTTGAAACAATGATTTCCTTTCCCTTCATCATGTCCAGCCATATCCAGCAAATGTTTCCTGTTTGTTTGAACAGGAAGAGATGCCACAGAATTGTTACATCTTTATTGCTGAATCATACTGTCATGAATGTTGGTCTTTTCTCCACTAGATAAGAGTGACCTGAAGATGAAACCTTCTGCCACCTATGAGCTGTTAGTGGATGGTGTTGGGCCATGGGACTTCACTGGAAGTTTTGTTCCTTGCGAGCTACTACTTGTTGGAGAGGATGCCTACCCTGTACTAGTGAGCTCTAAGAAGCAGGTTCTGATTGCCGTTTCACAGTATGGAAAGGGCCGGATGGTGGTTGTTTCCCATGAGGGAATCTTGAAGGACTCCAAGTTTTCTCAGTTCCTCAGAAATGCTGTGAAGTGGCTCAAGCCTTCCCCTGATGCCCTGGTTGGGGTCCATCCTCATTTGGATGTCCTCTCTGAGATGCTGCTCAGCGCTGACACCAAAGTAGAGGCTGGGGCAGAGCTCAGTCCCTCCCTGGGGGTGTACTGTATGGATGCCTACGACAGCACACAGGCAAAAGACTTGGTTGACTTTGTAAAGGGGGGTGGGGGGCTGCTCATTGGTGGCCAGGCTTGGTACTGGGCAAGTCAACATGGCAAGGAGAAGGTTCTGTTTGAATTTCCTGGGAACCAGGTGACCAGTGTGGCTGGCATATACTTCACAGGAAACGCCGTGGAGAAAGGTGTCTTCAAAGTTGCCAAGAAAATTTCCAAGATCCCCTTAACTGTTCCGTGAGTATCTGAACTGCTCTCTAATTTAAACATCAGATCAGGTTAAACAGGTGAGGTGTGTATAGAAGATTTTTGAGGTGAGAGATGGGGATGATGGCAAATGCTGGTTCTTAAGTGATCAGGATGGGATTCAACCGTTGTATTCCAGTTTAAGGGGGACTGTCCTATTGTTTGCAAATGAGAAGAGTCCTGTCTTTGCTTCAAAGGGCAGCTGGATCACACCCAGGGAATTCATTCAAGGGGTAAGAAACAAGAGGAGCCGTCTTTTAGAGCAGTCTGAGTGTGCACACACAGCAAGATGGGGACAGGGACAGGAAGAGTAACTCCGTTCTCAGGCGTGTATATTCAAGGCAACTGTACCACAGTTCAGAACCAAGTTGGAGAAGGAGCACCAGGCCATTGCTCTGGGCCAGGCTCTGTCTGGCAGCTGCTAAACCCGTTTAACCTGTTACTCTAAGAAATTTTTCTTCTGCAGCTGAAACCTGGGGGGGGGGAGGCTGGTGCAGAGCTGAGGGGTTGTCTGGGACATGATGGGCTGTTGTCAGGAAATCTTGGTGCTCCCAGTTCATTTGTGATTCCAGCCTGGCCACCTGGGTACTGGAGCAGCAGGTGTAAAACTCAGGGCTGCTATAGCTCATAATGCACAGCAGACCAGGCATCGGAGTCCTGGGCATTTCTCTGCTGTCTTCCTCTACTTCCCCTTGTGAGCAGGTGTGCCAGGCTATGCTTCACTCTGCTTTCATCTGAGTTACTCAAGCCACAAGCCACAGCTTCTTCAAGGAGTGTAAGTGCTGCTGTGCTTCCTCTATGTGGTGGCTTCATTTCATTGAAGTGCAGGCTGTAACAATTACAATAAAAATCCCTGCAAGTCTTTCCTTCACAGTCCTTTCTTTATGCATATACAATACTAAAATTTTGTTAAGAAAAAATAATCTGATTTTATACTTTCTGGCTGCTCAATTTTTTTCCCAAAAAACCGGACTAGAATGCTTTGCTGTTGAATTCAGCAAAACACTTGGGATGCAGCTTAATTAAAATTTTCCAATTGATTCTTGTTCCCTCCTGCAACACATGGGCAGGTTCCCACTGCCTCGTGCACAGAACATGGAAAAAGTAGAGAGTTGGAGAGTTCAGCAAAGAAAAATTACATAGTACCCAGCAAGACTTTAAATGTCAATTTATTATGAATTACACCTTATTTAGGATGCTTTTCTTGTGGTGTTTTTGATTGGACCCAAAACCCCAGAGAAATTTAGATGCCTAATGTCCAAGAAGCATACCAGCTCTGTGCATTTGGTCCTTCCTGCTGGCCTTTGCTTAACCTAGGGAGGTGCTGTGGCATATGCCTGGGTACATACTCTGTCTTACAAAGGGTCTCAGTAAATGAATAACCAAAGGAGATGCTGATTTAATTCCTGTCTTATGGGCATGAGAACAGTGGCATCAGTTACTGAGTTGGCTGCAACAGCCATGTAGCAACGGATTATTGCCAGGTGTTGGTAGAGAACTGTTACACAAAACAGGAGAAAGTGTAAACAAAGCAAATGAGAGTAACTCAGCATGTGTTTCTCCACGGTGATGTACTGGAGTTATATGGAAGTAGCAGAGATAAGAGGGCCTTGCACAGTATAATGTGAGGCGATGTGAGGTCTATGTGTTTGGGCCCTGATTCAATTGATAGTAACTTATTTGTCTAGCCAATGTATGTCTGCCAATGTGGCCTAGCAGTGCTTTCTTCTGCTCTTAGTGGTGGCAGAGGCTGGGTGAAGATGTAAAAATTTTTTTGGCTTGCTTGATTGATAGTGTCTAGGGTGGGGCGAATGGAGAAAGTTTCTGTTATAAGAGATGTTCCAGATCTCACATCGTTTGCAGTTTAAACCTGCAGTTTCAAAAATATGAAAGGTCTTCTGGCTCTTGAATTTCTGTAAAACATTTAGATTTTCAATTTACTCTTCAAAGTTAGAGGTCTAGAAACATCCTTTTGACCTCCTCTTTCTTTTCTTTTGAATGAGTGTTGAGAATCTTACAGATTTGCTTGGCTGCAAAATCTGAGGCTTTAGAAGGAGAAAAATTTAAACTGGGAGAACTAGCAACATGATTTACTAAGGATGAGGGAGGAAGAAGAGGCAGGGATGATTGAGGTAGTCTCTCATGGCAATGATTCTAGAATGAGGGATAACCTGGAATTCTTTTTGTTCTTGCAGACACCATGCCAACCTTGGCCTTGATGCTGATTTTCTCCTGCGTGATGTGCCAGAGCTGGATTTGGTGACAGGGGGCATACCCTCCGTCTTACTGGTGCATGGTGTGCTCTCTTTCCCACTCTGCCTGGATGGCTCTCACCGCTGTCTCTTAGCTGCAGCACGCTATGGCCAAGGGCGTGTTGTGGTGGCAACCCACGAGAGCCAGCTGTTCAGCCCAAAGCTGTCCAGATTCCTGCTCAATGCTATCTCCTGGCTGGATGCTGGGAGGAAGGGGCTGGTGGGTGTGCATGCCAGCCTGAAGAAACTGTGCAGCCTCCTCTCTCAGGAAGAGGTGAAGTCATCACAGGTGTCGCAGTTGACGGGCGACCTCAGTGTATTCTGCTGCTCTTCTTATGGTGACAGAGAGGCTGATAGGATTCACACCTTTGTAGCAGAGGGAGGTGGCCTACTGATTGGAGGCCAGGCCTGGTACTGGGCCTCCCAGAACCACGGCAAAGCTGCTGTGGCAAAATATCCTGGCAACAAAATCCTCAACCACTTTGGGCTGAGCATCCTGGGGCAGAGTGCCCGGGCAGCAAAGTACCCATCTGTGGGACCTGGGGAGCACTACCGCTTCCGTCAGGCACTTGCTCTTTTCAACAGGCATGTAGATGAGCATGAGGAGCTGAAGTCCCCCTTGAAGGACTGGTTGCAAAGGCTAGCACAAGACTGTGCTGCCTTTCTACACATCCCAGCCCATGACTGCCCTGCGTATGCCTCGCTCCACCGCATCCTGACCAAAGTGCTTCAGAGAAGTGGGATCCCACAGGTCAGCAGGCACTGTCCTATTAAGAGCAACTCCAAAGAGGCAGTCCTCCTCTGCATGGCAACTGAGTTGTCCCTCACCATGACGGATAGTGCAGCCCTAGTGAAGAAATGTGCTGCTGAGGTCTGTGCCACCCCCATCACAGTGGAAATTGATGGCACAAACCCAGGTGAGGAGTGTATCCACCTTCCTATTGAGGCATGCTGTTGGGATCACTGTGTCCGTCTGAACATGACGACAGATGTGCAGTTTCACTGTGGGCTTGTGAGGAAGCTGATCTCTGTGCAGTGGCAGATGAGCTTCTTTTGTGGCCAACCCTGATCTCAGTTCTCTGAAACACCTACTTCCTTGCTGCTCATGCACAGGCACTTGAGGGAGAAGAACCACCTAACAGAGTCATCTCAAAATACTTGCTCAGGGCACTCAATGGCTTGAGCAAGAAAGCCTCCTTGAGGAAACATGGGCTCTATGCTGCAGATTGTTCTTGCTGTACTTGTGCTAGCTGTCCATGGGGCCATCCTATGAAGAGATAGACTTTAAGAACAAAGGTTTTAATCTAGACAGTTTCATCCTGAACCATGTTATATTTGCATAATTTATGTTAGCATAGTTGATAGATAAATCTGGTTTTAAGGGTGAAAACAAGATGATAGAAGGGTGGTGGGTACTTGTTGGGCTGACACCATCACTGAAGCCAAGGTATTTGATAATTGCACCCTGAGTGATTTGTGTCAGCTTAGATTTTTTATCTATACAGCCTTGCTGAGATTCCTGCTTACAACTCATATGTTTAAACTCTAGGTAAAATAATGCTAGTAAGGTATTATGCCCTGGACAGGTTAATCTTTATGGTGGTCTTTTTTGTATTGGATTATGATTGAGAGGAGCTGTTTGCAAACTGTTCTGATGAGGTGAAGGGGATTGGAGTGGCAGTGTATGAGTGCAGAAGAAATGCAAAGAGAAAAGTTGTAGAATGCCTGGTTTTAACACTAATGAGTTAGGACAAAAGGGGGAAATTGTTAGCATTGGCTGAACAGAGTGTATTGGATGGAACATAGTACTTTGTTCGACCTGAAATATTTGAAATTTGTGTCAGTTCACATAAACAAAAAAAGAAAGAAAAGCTGCCAAACCCTGAGCACACTTTCAGAACTGCCTTTGATACAAAGTCAGCAAAACTGAGATTGAATGGTGAAGCATTGTGGTATCATCTAATTTGCCTTTTTCCTTGGATTAGATTCTACTTGACAAGACTAGTGTTTAGTACCACCACAGAATGCACCGTATATGAGAGCTTTAGGGGTAGAGGATCCGAGGAGCCAAGGTGTTGGGGTTTTGTTGTTTTTTCTTTATTTTTATTGTTTTTAAGAGGTTTAAGTAAACACATTTTCAGAAGTTCCAAATCTGGATGGGCTTGCTTGGTAATGGTGTGATGATCTTGTTCACACGGCTGCCCTATTCCTTTTAAAGCCGTATTTCTGACAGGTTGAGTAAAACAGAAGACTGTTCTGTGGCTCTAGAGCAAGGCAAAAGAAAAGGATGGAATATTCTGCTCTTGCAGCAACAAAATCTCCAGAAATCCATGAAGTCAGGCCAAAGAAGTTCTCGACTGTTGAGTACTGTGTTCTTCTGCCTTTAGGTAGGACAGCCTGGAGGAGTACGGGACTCTATCTCCCCGAAGGGCACACAGCAGTTATAACATTCCCTTGCCTAGTGGTCAGTGCGGGTCTGAAGGTAAGCTCTCCCTAGTCTGGCTTCTTTTTACGCCAAGTATTTGGCAGGTGAGCACTCAAAAGTAACTTGCAAAAAGGCTACCTTTTCAATCCTTTCCTACTGCTGCCACCCTGTGGCACTTTCAATGCATTCTCATAATTTTTCATATTTCCCATCCTCTGTTGTGTTCCCCTTTATTTCTGAGTGCTGTCAGAATAATTGAGTGTGGCTGCTATGTGAAGGCAGCTGTATTTATTTTGTTATGGTGCAAAGAGAACTGATTTTCACGGCTGAGGTAAGTACTTCAGACCTTCTATGCACCAAACTTGGTTCTGTCTTTCTAGATCACTCAAGAAGTGCTTTCACAGTGCTGTCACTGTTGCTCCAGTAGATGTATACAGAACATGTATAAACTAATTACTGGGGATCCTGCTCTTTGCAGATAAATGCTTACCTGCAGCTGAAATGCCAAGCTAACTCAGGTTTCTGTCTGATCCTACTGCCACGTGTTCTCTGTTCTACTGTATGATCACAAAGGAAGAGACACAACAAAAGAGGACATCAGTAATCACATCTCTCTAACTCACAGGACATGACTGATGCTGATGAAGGAGTGATCAATGCTAGTATAGTGCAATGAAAGAAGTCCTGCAGTGCCCTGAACTGCTGGTGAAGGGTATAGATGACCCAGTACTAATGAGAGTATTTTTGCAACACTGTCTGAGACAGGGATAGCACTGAACTTCACCAGCTTTCTTCACTGTATTTGCTGCTGAAAGCCTGAACTAGGCAGAAGTGAGAAAACTGAACTGCTCCTGCATGCATGCTCTGGAAGAACAGTGCTACAGCAGATGAGACTGAGTGTTACAGTCAGTCTGCCAGGTCACACTCAGAGCCCTTTGACCAGCTGTTCCTTCCCTTCTGTTTGCCAGGTGCAGATTGGGTGTCACACAGATGATCTCTCTCAAGCCAAAGAGCTGAAGCGGGCCCCAGTGGTAGTACGCACCTGTGATATTGCCTGCCAAAACCAGTCTATTTCCTGCCTCTGGGGTGGCCTCATTTACATCATAGTACCAGCGAAGAGTGGCCTGGGGAAAGTGCCCATCACAGTGGAAGGGGCAGTCAGAGCTCCTTTCTTCAAGCTTGGTAGGTTTTTTTTCTGTTTGGTGCCTTTGTTCTTAGTGCTGCTCCCAGATGCTGCTATCTCTGTGACTGGAAGATATGCCTTAGAAATGCTTGGGTTTAGGAATACCTAGTTCTACTTTCCTTGCTTTATTGGCCTCTGGGATTCTGGGTAAATCATTTAGTCAGTCTGCACCTGCTTCATGGGAGAATGTTGATAAGGGAGCTGTCACAGAATGATCCGGATTTGTCCAAACTGACATTTCTTGAGATTGGAGTTGTCCATCTCCAATGGAAATCATTGTGTTGGAAGGAGACCAGCTGACATCGACCACCATGACAAAGCTTGCATTGTGCTCTGCCTGCTTTGCAATGCCCCCTTATGACCATGCCCAGTCTTCACAGTAAATCTCTCAGATGAATTTACTGCATTTTCTATCAGTTTCTCTTCCCTTTCTGTGTACAATTTCTTCTTACTCTTCTGTCGAACTGAACAAAACCAGGTCTGTCACATGAAATACTACACAGCTGATGGAGAAAAAGATATGAGATCAAGGGACACGGGAGAAACCTGCTGCATCTTGTTCTCAGATGGGAAATGGGGATCTGATCTTGCTGTGTTACTACTCTGGTATATGCAAATGTTCTTCTTTCTGTCTCCCATCCATAAAAGTGCCTGAAGAGGCTTGCCCAGCACAGCGTGAGGATTAAATAATTAACAGCCACCATCCCCAGTTACACAACCAACACATATTGTTTTCCAAAACAATTTTCTAAGTGTAGTTTCCCACCCTGACCTCTAGGAGCATGGTCAAAAATCAGAGCTGCATTTAAGTAATTTTTCTGTGTTGTTGATGTAGGAGAGACCTGCAAAACCCAGTGGAAGACTTGTATCCGGCACTACCCTGCTCCCTGGGCAGAACTTGCTGTTGACAATCTTATCCTGACAGTGCCATCTGACAACATCCGCAACATGGAGAACCCAGAGCCACTGCTGACCCTGTGGAATGAGATCATGGTAGCAATAAGCAAATTGGCAGCCATACCATCAAAGTTCCCAAGGCCAGAGAGGATTGTGACCGATGTCCAGATCTCATGTGGTAGGTACATTGCTGCTTGGCCTTCTCAAGGGGCAGAATGGCCTCTAGCAGTGATGTCTGTTCCTTCAAGGTTATTTTGCTAAAGCCAGACTGGGAACATATGTAAGGTGTCAAATGACTGCAACCTTGCATAATGGTGAGCTATTCCATCAGGATGGAAGTGTAGTAAGATGGAGCTTTAAAAAATTATACTGACTCATTTGGTTGTTTTACTGATGTCAAAACTGGTGTTGTCTCACTTAGCTGTTCTGCTGTCTGGGCATGTTAAGAGGCAGAGCTGCTGAGTGCAGTGGCTTTGGCTCATTCTCCCTCCTCAATGCACTACGGAGTTAGTACAGCTGGCAGATGGTGACCTGATTTCTGTTTTTTCCCTGCCTCAGCTGCAGGACTATTCCCACACATTCAGTGACAATTTTTAAACTCATATGTGTCTACCTGCTGGAGATTGGCTGCACAAATTAGCCAATAGTGGGCAAAAAATGGTCATTTGTGCTAATATGGTGTGGATTGTGAGATGGAGAAAAGGCAGTAGAGAACAAAAAAAAAAAAAAAAGGACAAAAAAGCAATTTATGTCTAACAGCCACTGTAGTGAGCAGTGATGTGCTGGTACCTGTCTCTCCTGCAGGCTGGATGCATGCTGGCTACCCCATCATGGGCCACCTGGATTCAGTGAAGGAGATGTTAGACTTGAAGCACATGAAAACCACTGGTCTTTGGGGTCCTATCCATGAACTGGGACACAATCAACAGCAGCAAGCATGGGAGTTTCCCCCTCATACCACGGAAGCCACCTGCAACCTCTGGTCTGTTTATGTTCATGAGAATGTGCTGGGGATTCCCAGACATAAGGCACATAAGACACTCAGACCACAGTGTCGAGAGACAAGGATAAAAGAATATTTGAAGAAAGGTGCTAAACTAAAGGACTGGACGATGTGGACTGCTCTGGAGACATACCTGCAGGTAACTGGGAAAAGCCAGCATATTCTTAGTGCAGTCAGTGAACCTCCTATCAGAAAGATACCTGCCGCCTGATGACTGTAGCTATCATGACTTTCAAGTGTTTGCTTACAATCTGGGTCCATCTGCAGTCCAGAGAGCCTTCTATCTATACAGACAGAGCATCTATTACTGATGTCTCCTGCAAACCTTCTTTTGCCAAGCTTCGGCTTAGCCTCTAAGGGGAGAGCTTCGTTCAATATACTAATATTTTTTCCTAGGGGAGAAATAGGAACTGTCTCTTGTTATACAGCATGAGAAAAGGATGATCAAATTTGGGAACAGCTCTTTAATCTGCTGCACATTTTCTGTGGAACATCAGACTAGGTGGCAAAAAAACTCCAACCCTCTTGGTCACTAGTGTCTAGAAGTGTCTAGAAGAGCCATTTCTCTAGTAGTATCTTGGTGACTTACATGATTAGATTCCTCTTTACATAATCTAAAATAAAGCAGTATGATCAGCTGATGCATTGAGTGGAGCCAGTGGAGTCCATCGTGTGGTAAGGGGATGGGTTCAGCTTACCCTCTTGCACATGTAGCTGGATCCCTCACTGTGGCTGAGACTCTAAATCATGAACTCCAGCCTAGAGTAAATTGCATTCTTTTGGGAGGTGTGTGCAAGATATTTTTTCCATTCTCCCTTTCCTCCTTGTGGCAACTAGTAATCTAACAGAAAGAGCACTCAACATGATTTTAACTGGGAAGGTTTTAAGGTGAATGTATGTTATGATGGCTTAAGCTACTGATTCTTACGGGTATCCCTCAGCCCTCTTGTCTAAGTGCTCTCACATCTTATGTGAACAACAAAGTATTTGTTGGGGGAGATCAGTTCTGATTTTTCCACATCCAGAGGAGTGCCTGATTCATCAAGCTCAAAAGTTAACATCTGTTTTCTCTCATGCAGAGAGTATCAAAATAGTTATACAGGGTGGAACAGTTTCAAACAGGGAAATTAATTTTTTCCTCATACTACTTTACCATTCTTGCCACTGCCACACTACCTCACCCACACCCTATGGGCTGGGATCTCTCCTTTTCTATCTGTCTACTGACAGGACGTCTGGGATCAATGTGACACACTGAACAATTCTAGTTCTGCCTGTATACTGTCCCTCTTGCAGCTGTAGGTATTTTTTACTATGGAATGGTTTCTATGTTCCTTTGAGCCTCACATTTGGCTGTCATTTAGATGCTTTTCACATTTCTTCAGCTTGAGGCTTCAGCACTGATCTTCAGGCATTTTTTGGTCCGGCTCCTGTATGATTATACTTAAGTTGTAGCATGGTGTCTTTTGGTCTTGCCATTGCCGGGTAGAGCATACTATATCTCAGAGTTCAGCCTGAATACACATTTACCTCTCCGTGGAGGTTACTAAAGCCTGTAACTCACATCTTGTAAAAAAAGAGTATAAAAATATTTGAAAATCAGTTAATTGGATGAACAGATTTACAGATTTAAGTGGAACAACAAAGGTCCTGTCTGTACTATTCTGTCTCCACCTCCTCACTGCTTGCTTTGGCATGAAGTCAGATACCTCCTAGGTTCTGCCCAGACTAGGAAAAAGTAGCACCTGCAGCCTGCTCCTAAGCAGTGGTTCCCCGAGTTGTCCAGGATGTCCCACAGTTCACTCCCCACAAGTACCTTTTTTTTTCCCCCATAAAAACCTTGCACTTGGGGAGGGAACAGACAGTTTTTACCATGGACATGTGACAAGTAGCTGTGTATTGTCTGGAAAGCATTTTGCAGTTCAGACACAACCTAACAGTGTGGAGCCTTCTCCAGTATAAGTTCGCTTACTGCTTTTTACCTGGCCACTTCATCTCCCACCTCCCAGTCAGCCTTCTCAAGGCTCTCCAAATTTCTCACTGAAAGATAAGGCCTAGTCCATAGTTGATCCCCAAACACACAATTTCCAGACCAATAGTGGATTATCAGTGGTAGATAACCTGCCTGCTTGTTCTGCCTCATCTGGAAGTTCTGTCTCCTCCTTAGCTGTTCCACCATGATGGAGGATTTGTGGAATGCAATTTAATGTTAATCTGTTTAATATCAGAAAGTGTGATGTAGGGGAAGGCTCGATGAGGAACTATGGACATTGAGTAGACATTCTGCATCCTGTCCTGCTGTTGTTTGAAGTTGCTTTTCATACTAACTTCAACTTAAACAACAATATAGGTTTCCACTCCCTCTTTACTTTAAATTCTTTCCTCATGCAACAGCAATTTTTCTATCTGAATCTCTTTTGTCCTTATTCCTAGCTAAAGCATGCCCATTCGTAGTCTCTTCTTCCTATGTTCTAATTACTTCTTGATCTCCTGTGCTCCTTCTCTCTGTCAGAGTTCTCTTGGATGCTTTTTCACTGCACAAAAAGCTTTCTTCTTCCCAAACCAACATCTTGTAGTTGATTGCTGATATTTCTGGGTGCCCTCAATGCATCTTTCATTTCCTTTTCTTCTGGCAAGCCAGTGCAATGGGAAGGTGTATTTTTCTATGCTCTAGTGTTGTAAATAACACTCTGAAACCTGAAAGTTGAATGCCTTCATCTAACTTTACATTTATTCTAACAGACATTGCAGGAATTTCCTGCTGCTTGTAATTACAGGAATAATGCCAGTGAAATCAGAAGTTCCTTATATTTACACTGTATTCTTCTCCATCAGTTGCAGGAAGGGTTTGGTTGGGACCCCTTTATCCAACTCTTCTCTGACTACCAGAAGATGTCCTCAATCCCAAAAGACAACGCTTCTAAGATGAACTTGTGGGCACGGAAGTTTTCTCAGCAGGTGAATAAGGACCTGGCTCCTTTTTTTACAGCCTGGGGTTGGCCTATCAAGAAAGAGCTGTCTGTGGAACTGTCCTCTTTACCCAGCTGGGAACAGGACCCAATGAAATCCTATAGACCATGAGGGAGAAACAGATAAACCTTGATTCTCAGACTAGCTATGTGCTATCTTTTTATCCTTGTGTGCCACATGATAGGTCACAGGATGCTTAGCTTTACATTACATTCTTTAGCTTCCTGCTGTCAATAGAGGTCAACCCCAAAAGAAATTCAGCAGCTCAGCAACCATCTGAACCATCTTAAAAAATGAACAAGCTTTGTTCTGTGTTCTTCACCTCAGGAAGAATGCAGTTCTGAGTAGATTTAGTTCTTGCAGAACCTTTCTCTAATGAAGTAGACATTTTCAGGGGGAAGCAGTCACTGGAGTGGTCTCAAGGACAGTAGCAAGTAGTAAAGCAAATAGTTGCCTCAGCAATGTTGTGTGCTTCAGTTAGAACTTCAGTAACATCAGTTGAGTGGAGGTGGCAAGGTCCTTATAATTTTGGTATGGGGGATTGGACTCTTGAGGTCCCTTCCAATCACTGATATTCTGTGATTTCACCATGGCTTTGACTGTTCTAAAAACCCTAATCTTTAATCACTCTGAGTATGCAGAACTTCCACACCTTCTGTCATGAAAGTGACTTTACAGCACTTACATGCAGCTTATATAATACACAGCTAATACTGAAATGCTTCCTACATTTGCTGGCTATGTGACCCAACGCCTAGCTTAGCATGAGTAAATCAATATAAGTTACAGCTGTCACTCTGACCATAGCCTGAGAGCAAGATACATTCCGTGCTAGATTGGAGAGTGGAAACAAAGAAGTGACTTGATTGTAGTCAGTAGGGGTTTAACTGGTGGACTCATCGAAGGTTAAAATAATAGGCACTGACATGACAGGATGAGGGAGTAGACAGGAGAAAGACCACAGTTCATCACAACACCTTTTCCATGGAGGAACAGAAGTTAAATCTTTCTCCCTCCTACTATATAATTACATGGGCAGCGAATCACAGTGGTGACTAGATAGGTCAGGCAAGCATGTTTTTGCTTAGCCTAATAGCACGCAGGTCCCTACTCATTCCTTGTGTATCAACAATAAATAAAATCATTGTGGACTTTCAGGTTGTGTGTGGTTCTACTTTCTTGTTTCCATGCTCAGCAAAAAAAGCCCAAAAAGAAGTGACCCAAAGATTTGTTAAAGCAGCTTTTCATTCTTGTTCTAGCTCAGATATGGTTCTGATTTTGCTGTGATTTGTAGGCCTATTGTTTTGCTTTGTCCTTTGAATTTTTTCCCATTCTTATTCACTGCAAGTTGTTCTTACAATAAAATAAATGCAGAGGCTAATCATAGCTTAGACACTGTTTCAGTACTAGCTTTGTCCTGGTTTGAAGATTCAGAAGAAAATTTACATGCTATAAAAATTTAGATCTCATTCTATCTCCCAAAGCAGATTTCACTCCCAGAGTGTTTATGAATGAAAGCTGAGTCCATGCACATTAAAAAAATACTTTAAATGCTATCAGATCTTTTACCCAAGTATGGCAGGATCTATTCCTTTTTCATGAATGGCACAGCAAAATGGATCTTGAAATGCTCAAGTGAAAAAAAGACAAAAGGAACAGGTGATGGGTTGAATTCTGAGCTAGAATGGATTAGTTCAATCATAGGGATTCCAATAGAGAAGCTACAACTTATTTACACCAATTCTAAATGCCTCCTGAAATATTTAGGCATACTTAGCAAAGCAATTCAAAGTTGCACTAACTCAAATAAATGGCACCCTCAGAATGATGTCTGTTGTCCATAATTTTTTTTAAAAGCAATGCAGCGTAAATGTGAGGAAAGCTCAGCAGAAAGACCAAAGAGTGGTTGCAGCAATAAACCCAGAAAATGTTATAGAGTCATAGTATGGTTTAGGTTGGAAGGGACCTTAAAGATCATCTGGTTCCAGCAGTCCTGCTATGAGCAGAAACATCTCTCACTAGACTAGGTTGCTCAAAGTCCCATCCAGCCTTGCCTTGAACACTTCCAGGGATGGGACCTACACCACCTCTCTGGGCAACATGTTCCAGTGTCTCACCAGCCTCAGCATGAAAAATTACTTCCTCACATCCAATCTAAATCTATATCTACCCTCTTTAGCTTTAAAATTGTTACCCCTTGTCCTAATTGCTACACTCTCCAATAAAGAGTCCCTCCCTCTTTCCTGTAGCACTGTTTAGATACTGGAAGGCTGCAATAAAGTCTCCTCAGAGCATTCTCTTCTCCAGGCTGAGCAACCCCGACTCTCTCAGCTTGTCTTTCTAGGAGAGACACTCCAGCCCCTTGACCATCTGTGTGTCCCTCCTCTGGATTCACTGCAACAGGTCCACATCCTCCTTGTTCTGAGGGCTCTGGAGCTGGATACCGTACTCCAGGTGGGATCTCATGAGAGCAGAGTAGAAGGGCAGAACCACCTCCCTCAACCTGCTGGCCACGTTTTTTTTATGTAGTCCAGGATGTTTGTCTTTCTGGGCTGTGAGTGCACATTGCCAGCTCGTGTTGAGCTTCCCATCAATCAGATCCCCAAGTCCTTCTCCTCAGGCTGCTTTCAGTCCATTCTTCACCAGCCTGCATGTGCAACCCAGAAGCAGGACCTCGCACTTGGTCCAGTTGAACTTCATGTGGTTTACTCAGGCACACCTCTGAAACCTGTCACTGAGACAGACTGCAAAATAACATGAAACATTTATCAACTTCTGTGAAAACATAGTTTATGCAGCAGTCACAGAGTAGCATGCAATCTGTGAAAATCCTAGGACACACCTGAGACCAACCTGAGCAGGTGCTGAAGTGGGAAATAAGTAAAATAGATTAGTAGGTCACATTGACCTTAGCAGCAATGAAACCATAAACACAAGGTTTTCAAGGTCTGGTAAACCAAGAACAAATAGGTTCCCTGGTGAGGTTTACAGTTTACTGGCTTCATTTTTACAGTTCGCTTGCTTTTAGTGGAAAGTTGCCCACTATTGTTACATACTTCTGCTAGCAGGGAGTTGGAGGCCCAACAAACATCTAACAATTATTTTCCTTTTATTATGAGGCTGGTGGCGATTTCACCAGTAGGTGAAGTGGCCTGAGAAACCCTTATGAGGAGAGGCTGAAGGACTTGGGGTTGTCCAGCCTGGTGAAGAGAAGGCTCAGGGGGCACCTCATAGTAACTTATCAATAAATGAAGGGGCACTACAGAAAGGCAGGGGTAGGACTTATTAACAGGATACATGATGGAAGGTCTAGGAATAATGGATGTTAATTGGAAGAGGGGAGATTTGGGCTAGGTATAAGAAAGAAATTCTTCACAGTGAGGGTGGTGAGACACTGGAACAGGTTTCCCAGAGACACCTGGAGGTGTTTAAGTCCAGGCTGGACGAGGCACTGAGCAACCTGATCTAGTGTGAGAGGTGACCAACCCAAACTATTCTATGATTCTATATTTAGTAAGTTGGAGAAAGACAAATATGAGATAAAATTCCAGTGATTCTGTCAGTTTTGCTAACTGCTCCTGTGTAAAATCTCTGGTGAGGAGCAAAGTATTTTCAGACATGCCTTTTTCTTTTGTTGGTAGTGAAGAACTTGGTCACATTGGAAGAGTGGCTGATTTAATAGCAGATTCTGATTGGTTTGATTTCTCAAATGTAAGTAGACAACTAGAGAAATTTGTATTGGTTATTTTAGCCTTTGGTTTTGCAGCAGCTACGGGAAGAGATCCATGGATGAGGCACAACTAAAACTGGATTCCTCCACCCTGGTTTAGGCCTCCAAAATTTAACCAATCTCAACACAAGGTGCTCAAACAAGGCTTTCTTTAGGGATGGTGCGGAATTTTCTGACAGTGTCTGCAGAAGGTAATTCTTCCCCTGAGAGGTGAGGAGGGCTTGCCCTTTGTAGGACTCTATTTTTCTCAAAGGTTGGTGAGGTGGATCATCACCTTAACATGAAAGAAAGTGAACTCTGTAGTATGGCAGTGAGGTGATTTTTTGATTGCTTTCCTCAGGTTTGGTGCTATGTGTGGACTTGAAGCCTCTTCCTAGCTGGGCTTTATGATGCTCTGAGCAGCCCAGTATAGTTAAAGTTGTCTCCCTGCACGGGGGGATGGACTGAGTGACCTTCAAAGGTCTCTTCCAACTCTATGATTCCATGAATCTTTCACAATGGAGCTCTGCCATTATTAGGAATGATGAATGTACATGAGAATGGGGAATGGTGGCTGGAGAGGATGAATGTGCCACTTGAAAACATGCACTATGAGTAGGTCCCTTCCAATCCCTGATATTCTGTGATTCTGTGATACTGTCAGAACGGAACAAACATTGGATTTTCATTGCAGAACAGTGGAGCATTAGGGGTGCAGAGTGTTCTGTGGGATTAGAATGACCGGGAAAAAAAAGCTTGCTGAGTGATTTAGTACTTGATAGCCTGAGGCTACTGAAGAAAGAAATAAAACCTGTTGCTGGCAAAGACATTTTGGAAAGTCAGGTGAAACTGTGGACATCGCAACCTATATGATTGTATTCCCGAAACAAAACTGTTCTGGAATATGGAAATGGTTCATTTATTTGCACATTGTTTTTTGAAACAATTTTGTTGTAAACACTGCATCATGCAGTGATTGCCCTTTTGAGAAGTGCTTACCTTTGGTGCCACCTGCTGTGGGACACAAATACAGGATAGCAATGGAAGGAGCAAGTGAGAGACCGTTTAGAAAAAAACTTATCAACAGCTTCTAATGAAGTCCATTGGTATTTTCTATTTGCTACTTCATTGCTACTTACTCCTGTAAGTAGCACACAGCAGCCTTTAGTTAAACCCAAAGAGACACTGCTGAAGATGTTAACATCTGTTGATTTTGTCTGTGACTGCCATTTGTTTGGTTCATTCACGTGTTTGAACTAAACAAGAGCAATGACACAATGCCTAATTCTAATTCCACTGAAATCAGTGGAGGTCTGCTATTACAGAGAGCATGAAGTAGTCTTTGTATCAGAACGGAAGCTTTATTCAATTCAGTCATCCAGTTATAAAATGCAATTTTCCTTTATCACCTTGTCCTTTGCTGTTCCCTGTATTGCAGTTACATGGAATTTTGCTGTGTCCATTTGCTCTGCTCTCTCTCCACCATCATTTGTTTCTGACCTTTTTAACATACACTGGATTTCCTCCTGAACTGTTTGGTTAAATACAATCTCTTTTTACCAATGAAATGGTCAAAGTCACTGCTGTCTAGGGCAGTGTTCCTTCTCTATTGATTTTTTTTTTAAATTCATTCAATACAAAAAACTGCTACATGGGAACTAGAAAATATAAAACATTTCAATGCAAGTAAAATATATTGCCACCATCGTGCATTTATTTAATTAATAAGTTATTTCTATTGCATATACTACCTTAGATCCCATTTTTGTTCCATCAAAAACTTTTTGTTTCATTTAGAAATTATGAGACATTTTATATATGCACAATTCTAGTTTTAAATTGTGTTATCCAAGATGTTTTTTGATTTCCAAGATAAAACTCAGTCAGTATACAGCAGAGATGGGCAATCAGACTGTATTACAGTTGAATGGATCTCTTAAATCTGGTGGTCTTGCTTCCTGCAGCTTAAATAACATTAGTGTTCCCATACATTTTCTCATGTACCAGACAAGCAGACATGAATATAATTAGTAATTGAATTAGTTACATATCTGTGTATACACTTACCCAATCTTTTATTGTTCAGTTATAAACAGTGCAGTCATTGGTTTACTTTCAATTAATCTGCCTCGTGATGAAACATGAAATTGTTTTAATAAGTGAAATAATTGTTTTAAGAAGTGAAATTACTCTTATGTGTAGACATGCACTTTGTTAGTTCATTGTTATGATATTGGTGCCTTCTTTCCATCTAGCATACCATGATTAATTCAAGATCTGTGGATGTTTTCAGGTCAGTCATACCTGACATTTAACACCATGTAGGGAAATGAGTAGATCTGAATTATTTTAATGAATTATTCGTTGTTTTTCGCTGTGCTGGTCCAGATTTAACCATGTGGATGTAGGATCTTGAAAGTGGAACTTTTTTTTGACTGTGATTTCAGGAAAAAAAATCATACAACTGAGGAGAAAGTGTTCTGATCCCTGATGGACTGAAGGTCCCTTTCAGTAGTGTTTTGGAGGCAAAGCACCACATTGGACTTGCAGGCTGTGGTAGAGGGACTGTCTCTGATGCAGGTTATGCCCAGATCAGCATAGAACAGCAGTTTAGGCAAACTGTTGTGAGCTGGAGGCTGCTCATCAGCACTTGCCACAGCACAGAGGTCTTCAGGAGTTCACCAGTGCAAGCCTTGCTAAAGCCTGTGCAGGGTAAGGTGGAAACATGCACACTGACAATGGCTCAACTCACGATGGCCACAGGAGACCACAGATATTTAGCATGTTCTGAAGGACCTTCCTTGCTTACCCTGTAATCATCATATCAAATTAGAGCATTGTTCTGAGGCTTAAGTTGCCTTTCATAACAGTGAGCATCTGCTCCAAAGTAAACAGAATTCTCCAGAGTATAAAAAGCTTAATTCTAATAAATACCCTCTGCTATTCTTTGAAAAAGAAACACTGCAGTACAGCTTGAGTGCTGTGACATGCCTGTTGGTGGTTTGCATTGCTTAAAACCTGTGGGCTTTCATGAAGCTGTAATGTAAATATATACAATTTAGATGAGACTTCAGTATCAGATTAAATTAATTACACCCTTAATTATCTGATATTGTCTTTCTTGTATGCAATATTTGCCTATCTTTCCTTTTTGGACCTACCTTAAAAAGGAATAAAAGCAAGGGGCACTACTGAAACCCTGGACTACATAAATTGAACAACAGCCATTACTTTCTGCAACAGCCACTGCAGTAAAAATTGTCCCCACTGTACGACACAGGATTAATTCCTGCATTGACAATAATTTAGATAGGCTATTGGATACACTAGGAAGAACACTGGTAATTATTTATACTGAAAAGCCCTTGGTAAGAGAAAAATACAAAATAATATTGGCAGCTGGGTAGGATCACAAGTGCTTGCAAACCAGAAGTCTTGCCTTTGTCTTGCATTGCCAATATGTGAGGTGAAAGAAGAGAGCAAAATAAGAGGCCAGATGGTAAGAAGTTGACAGAACATTGGACTGAGCTCTCCCATTCTGCCATTCCTTCACATAACTATCATGTACATCAGCTACTTTCTTCCTCAAGTTCCTAAGGATGTTCAAGATAATTGCCTTGAGCTCAATGCACTTGCTACCTTGGTTATGTCTTTTGGAGTTGCTTGGAGTGTTGAATTCAATGGGTTTGTGGAAGCCACTCTTGTCCCACAATTCAGTAATGCCAGGAACCTCTATACAAGATGAAGCTGATATAGGAAGCTTGGCAACGCCATGATCCATAATCAGGAGCAGAGAAGGCAATTCTGTGATGCATTTCAGTGAGTTCAGGTACAGAAATGACTTGTGCACTGTTGTAGACAGTCCATGGCTACGATCCAGACTTTCAAGTAAAAAGCCAACATGTAGTTGAGATACCTGTGGGTATCATCATCAGAAGGCTCAAAGATAAACAAGATAAAGAGGATATACTTCAGAACAAATGTTGGATATCACTAAGAAGGGTTGGTAGGTGCACATTGTTTGGTACTGTTTAGGCATCTAGGCCCATGAAGTTGTTTGTAAATAAACCTGTGTAGAACTGAGACCTGATGAAATCCATCTGTGGGTCCTGAGGGAACTGGCAGGTGAAGTTGCTGAGCTACTTTGAAAAATCACGGCAGTCTTGTGAAGTTCCCACTGAATGAAAAAGGGGAAAAGTAACCCCCATTTTCAAAAAGGGGAAAAAAGAAAGACCCAGTGAACTGTTGGCTGGTCAGTCTTACCCTTCTGCCTGGAAGGATCATGAGGCATATCCTACTGGAAACTTCATTAAGGTATTCAGAAAATAAGGAAATTATTGGGGACAGCCAGCATGGTTTCACCAAGCGCATGGTTGACAAATCTGGTGATCTTCTGTGGCAGGGTTACAGCATTGGTAAGAGAAGAGCAGCAGATATCATATACTTGGATTTATCTAAAGTGCTTGACATCCTGGTCTCTAAATTGGCATGACATGGATTTGAAAGATATGCTACTTGGTGGATAAGGAACTGGCTGGATGGTTGCACTCAATAGATTGTGGTCAACAGTTCAATGTCCAAGTGCTGGTGGTGGGACTGGTGCTGTTTAATATCTTTATCAGTGACATGGAGAGTAGGATTTAGTGCACACTCAGCAAGTCTGCTGATGACATCAAGCTGTATGGTGCAGTCAATATGCTGGAGGGAAGTGATGCCATCCAGAGGGACAGGCTTCAGAGGTGGGCCTGTGCAAACCTCATGAAGTTCAGATGGACCAAGTGCAAGTTCCTGCTTGTGGATTGCAGTAATCCCAAGCACAAATTCAGGCTGGGCAGAGAACTGAGACTGTGAGCAAACTGAGGAGAAGAACTTGGGCAACTTGGTTGATAAGACACTCAATGTAAGCTGGCAATGTGCACTCACAGCCCAGAAAGCTAACCACATCCTGGACTGCATCAGTAGAAGTGTGTGCTGCAGATCGAGGGAGGTGATTCTGCCTCTGTACTCTGGTCTTGTGAGACCTCACCAGGAGTTCTTTATCCAGCTCTGGAGCCCTCAGGGCAGGAATGATGTGGGCTTGTTGGAACATGTCCAGAAGAGGACTTAAGCCATTCTATGATTCCATGATTCTGTGATGAACATGGTCCGGCTCATGGCAATGGGTTGCAAAATGCACCTCGAAGAACACAAAGCTAGGTTGCATGGCCTATGGCCATCTGTCAAATGACAAAACACAAGACCAAGCATAGAAACAGCCAGAAGCTGCTGCTGCTTGTGTAGAATGTTAAAAAGAATGTGTGGGATGTACAGCATCTAAACACATCCAGATGCGAATATCAAGGATTTGACCAGTCCAAAATCAATCCTATGACCAGTGTGGGATTAAATAGTGTACTTGAATTTCCCATGGTTTGAAATAAACATACATAAATGACTGCAAAATAGAGGGAATTGTTGCTTAGTGTTTTACATATAGTCAAGTCAAGGTCTTAATCTTAAGCTGCCTTGTAAAGCAGCATTTTTCCACACACCCAGCAAATCTGTTTTTGTAGCAACTCCCTGAAATTCCCACATCACCTCAAAACAAATTAACAGGGTCATGAACTTGATGATGGATTAAACTGCTCAGTGGAGAATCAGTGGGGATCTATGTGAGAGCAATTTAATTTATGTCAATATTATAGAGGAGAAAGAGAAACTTAAAGAGCTTTGTCAAATGGAGATGTATATTTTTTTTGTTATGCTTTGAGATATCCCAGAATGGTCACGTAGAGGAAACATTCAAGAATGTGTCAAATAGCAGCAGCTTTAGAGGGAATGGATATGGCTGTCATTGGTCATTGAAAAGAGACATGACTAAGTCAGGCATCTACCAAATCTTTATGGTCTGAGAGGAAATGCTTGACCCCTGTAACAGGAAACAATGCCATCTACATGTTATAGAAGACATTGTGACATCTGAGCCTGAGGAGCTGGCTTAAACCATAATAGATGGCTTTGCATGTCAGAGCTAATTCCAACTGAAGCATCCTCCTAGATTTTTCCCTAAAACTGAAGCACATAGCTGTGGTTTTGAATCCAAGTTGCCATATAGTGTGTGGATATTGTTTTGTACCCTCACAGTCTTTATCATTGCACATGACCAAGAGTGCACTTTTCTGACAGGAGATGGAGAGAGAGATAAAAGCCACCACAACAAGCTACCTACAGTATTTATGGCCTCTACCAGAGGGCACCTCAAAGTAGCTTCTCAATACCTGAAGGGGTCTACAGAAAGGCAGGGGTAGAACTTTTTAATGGGATATGTGGTGGCAGGACTAGGAATAATGGGGTAAATTGGAAGAGAGGAGATTCAGGCTAGATATAATAAATTCTTTACAGTGAGGGTGGTGAGACACTGGAACAGGTTGCCTGGAGAGGTTGTGGATGCCCCCTTTCTGGAGGTGTTTAAGGTCAGGCTGGACAAGGCACTGAGCAACCTGATCTAGTGGGAGGTGTCCCCTGCCTATGGCAGGGAGGTTGGAACTAGATGATCTTTAAGGTTCCTTCCAACCCAAACTATTCTATGATTTTTCTTTAATCCTTCTATTCTGGATAGCTTGGGTAAGATGCATCTTATTCCTTCTTCCCATGGGCTATACCTTTGTATCACTGCCCTGACCTCTTGTGGATACAGGAAGACACACAGCATATTGCTAAGTCGGCTGATGTAAGAATATGACATCTGGTGCAGGATTGGATTAAAAAAAAAAATCTACCCTGCTGATTAAATGCCCTCTCTGATCAGGTGGAGATCATGGAACCTTTTACACCAGTGTAGTCCCAAAGGGGATATGCTGCTCATGACTGGATGCATTTGTCTATCCTAATGGTCAGGTAGATGTATGGGAAAGCAATAAGACTGTGGTGCTTATGCCTGAAGACACTACTAAGCACACAACTTTGCAAAACCATGGGTCTGTCTAATTCTTTGGCACTCCAAAAACAGTGTTCTATATGGAGTCTGATCTCTGTTGCCCATAACACTCTTTGTTGCTATTGCTAGAGGCAAGCCACAGGCCTTGTACTAATTTAACAGCTCAGTACTTACCAGTAATTGTCTTGTATGGACACAGGTCTCTTTTAGATATAACTTCAGAAGTTTGTAAGTGTCAGGAGGGATATCTCCTACAGCTTCACACTGATTCTGCGTATTTATCAAATACAGTAGTCTACTGATTCTAAGCACTCATCATGTAACTGACCTGCGGGCCAGTAAATAAACAGCTTGTTTAAGAAGTATAAAAATACCTCAAAGAAAAGTTAAGATAAAGGAGAAAGAACTCTCCCACCTTTCCTCCATTGAATTCTTCACAGCAAAGAACTCAAGATGTTGATGGCTCTCTGCAAGCCAACTCTTCTAAGAGGAGACTGAAAAACTGGATCCAACACTGAGGAAATAGATAGTAGAGAGTTCATGTATGTAAATTTTAACTATATAATTGTTCGGATTTAGCAATAGTTGAATAATTTGTGTTATATATGTTACTATCATTTTAACTGGATCAATCTTTTCCAAGGCAGTAGTGAGATTAATGATGAATTCTTTACTCAGAATGTGAAGTGTGTTCCTTTAAGTCTATACAATTTTCAATGAGTGCAGCATGCACTGGCAGCAGATGTAACATGGCCTGGGCACCACTGGTTCCACCTCTTCC
Source organism: Turnix velox (assembly GCA_013400935.1). Taxonomy (NCBI): domain Eukaryota; kingdom Metazoa; phylum Chordata; class Aves; order Charadriiformes; family Turnicidae; genus Turnix; species Turnix velox. The sequence goes on from VZTY01005759.1 coordinate 151,371, forward strand.
AGTGGGATGAACAATAACCCTACACTCAAAGAGATACCTAAAGGCCTTTACATCCCTCAGACCCAAGACTTCCTCTTAAAAGTGATCCTTGGAAACATAATAGCTTGTGGGTAGATCACGCAATCTGAAATCTGCATGTCATCCAATTAAAAATATTTGGATTGCTCTTCTGCAAATCCAGTCATGTTAGTGTTTAAAGAAGTTTTATACCAATTCAAACACTAATATGCAAAAGGCTTAACTGGAATTATGTCTTCACAGTACATTTTCTAACATGTCTATTTGGGTTATTGTGTGATTGGTAGATATGCAGAGATTCCTCATTCCTGTCATGTTTTCCATGGCTCCCCTTACTGCTAGGCTATATATATTCATGCACCACATCTGGATAGAGACTCTTCCTGGGACTCTAGAACAGCCTAGCTGGTATGTATGTCAATAGCTCATAGCTGTTAAACATTTCAAATGTAGTTTCTGATCTAAAAAGTTCTTCCCTTTCTCTTTCAGTGCTCTTTGGCAAAATATATATCAGATGGATTTCATGGCAGCCTATGCCTCTCTGGTGAAGGATGTTGATTCATTTGAATTCACAACAAACTATTATCCATGTGAGCTATTGCTCATTGGAGATGAAGCTTTCCCAGTGCTGGTGAGCACCAATGGGCAAGTGCTAGTTGCAGCATCTCATTATGGGAAGGGCCGGATGGTGGTTGTTTCCCATGAGGGAATCTTGAAGGATTCCAAGTTATCCCAGTTCCTCAGAAATGCTGTGAAGTGGCTCAAGCCTTCCCCTGATGCCCTGGTTGGGGTCCATTCTCATTTGGATGCCCTCTCTGAGATGCTGCTCAGTGCTGGCACCAAAGTAGAGGCTGGGGCAGAGCTCAGTCCCTCCCTGGGGGTGTACTGTATGGATGCCTACGACAGCACACAGGCAAAAGACTTGGTTGACTTCATAAAGGGAGGTGGAGGGCTGCTTGTTGGTGGCCAGGCTTGGTACTGGGCAAGTCAACATGGCAAGGAGAAGGTTCTGTTTGAATTTCCTGGGAACCAGGTGACCAGTGTGGCTGGCGTATACTTCACAGGCAACGTGGGAGAGACTGGGACTTTCTCAGTGTCTAAAGAAATGCCAAGGATCCCTCTGGTTACTCCGTGAGTATTTAAATACTTGTTTGCACTGTCTTTAGATATAGTGTTTAGTATATAGAATTTAGAATATAATGTTTTGTATACAGTGTTTATTCTGAATTGGATTTTCTGCTATTGGCCTGCTGGAATGCAGTAGATCTCTTCTCCCTGTCTTCCAAAATAAATGACCATGAATAGATGTATGGGTTGGAAGGGACCTTACAGATCATCTAGTTCCAATGCCCCTGCCATGGGCAGGGACAATGTCTAAGGAATTTTTAACAGAATTCTTACCTTTGTTATTGGATTCTGCTGCAGTTCAGGGAGCACTTTGAAGTCCATAGGAAGCATAGGGTAGATACTGTATAGATCCATGAGATCTGAATATCATCATCACAGGACCCATGATCTAGCCATACATTCTCTACTAGATTATGTATTATGCAGATGTCTGCTGGTGGAGGCAACTAGACTCAGTAGCATCGGTGATTTTTTCCTGCCTGGTGCTGTAGGATAGGATAGGATAGGATAGGATAGGATAGGATAGGATAGGATAGGATAGGATAGGATAGGATAGGATAGGATAGGATAGGGTAGGGTAGGGTAGGGTAGGGTAGGGTAGGATAGGATAGGATAGGATAGAAGAGAAGAGAAGAGAATAAGGTAATTCCAGTTGTAAGGGGTCATCTAGCCCCCAACTACCTGACCAGGGCTTGATTAAAAGTTACAGCAAATTATTAAAGTAATTGTCTAAATGCCTCCAACACAAAGACAAGGATGGGTCATTGAGCATCTCTCTAGGCAGTCTGTTCTAGTGTTTGATCACCTACCCTCTCTGAGTGAAGAAATGTCCAGTATAAACCCCCCCTGCTTCAGCTTTGAATAATTCCCACGTGGATACCAGAGATACCAGATACCCCTCAGGCTCCTTTTCTCCAAAGTAGAGAATCTCAGAGTCCTCAGGTACTCCTCATAGGACATGCCTTCCAGACCTTCCACCAGCTTTGCTGCACTCCTTTGGTTGCAATCAAGGACCTCCACATAATTTTTAAACTGTGAATGCCATAAATGCAGACTCATGGTGAGGCTGTACTAACAGTGTATACAGCAGGATAACTGCAGGATTTGCTTGTCTATTTATGTTGTGTTTGGTGCACCCCAGGGTGCAGTTTGCCCTCTTGGCTGCTGGGGCACCCTGATGGCTTCTATTAAGCAACCAGCACCCTCACATATCTTTCTGCAGGGCTACTTTCCATCCCAGGTGCAGGTGCTGGCATTTTTCATGTCAAATTTAATGCTCTAGGTGATTGTCAGTGCTCCAGTCTACCTAGATCCCTCTGCAAGGCCCCCTGTCCTTCCAGATTGTCAAGAACACCTCTTCATTTAGTATCAGCAGCAAACCTGCTAATGGTGCATTCAGCTCCTGCATCCAGATCATTCATATGAGCATTGAACAGAGCTTGCCCTCTAATTGAGCCCAGTTTTAACATTCTGCTGTCTGGTTTCTATTTGCTCTAAGACTGGAGATCATCATGTTAAAGCTGTACTGTTAGAAGAAAGCATCAGAGCACCTAGAAATCCTGAAAGCAGAATTTAGACTAGCTGAAGCTATTTCTAAAAATGTTTTGAGGTTCATGTCTACCTTTGCACTGAAAAGGACAAGGAAGTGCTTGTCTGATTTTGATTTGGTGCCTTGACAGCAATGACAGCTTCTTGTTACATAGAATGTGTTGAGTACGAAGGGAGTTTCAAGGGTCATCTAGTCCAGCCCCCTTCAGTGAGCAGGGAGGGACATTAGATCAGTTTGCTCAGAGACTCATCAAGACTGACCTTGAATGTGTTCAGGGATGGGGTCAGCTCTCAGGGCAGTCTGTTCCAGTGCCTCTCCACCCACATGGTGAGGAACTTCTTCCTAATGTCTAATCTAAACTTGCCCTGCTAATCTAACATAAGGCACACGCACCCAGAACCATTCTTGCTTGAAATACATTTTTTACCATGCTTAAGAAAAGCTGTTGATCCTTGCAATTTTATCTGCCACTTCAGTAATATCTGTTTGGTTACCTTTTGAGTACCTTTTGACAGATATTAATATTTGTCTTAGTAAGTTCTTGAAACAAGGAGCATTTATAGGAAGTCATGACTGTATTACTACTAACAGGGCAAAGATAAGTACAGCTTTCAGCATCTGGATGACAAGGTTTCCTTTTGGTTTTCCAGAAATGGATTGGATGTCAAAAATGATTTAGAAGTTCTTTCAAAAGAAGTGACTGAATTCAAGATAGAAGATGACATTTACCCCTCCCATCTTCTCATCCACGGTGCATTAGCATTCCCCATTGCTATGAATGACTCTCACCAGGCATTCCTTGCAGCTGCACACTATGGCAGAGGCCGTATTGTAATACTCGGTCATGAAAACTTTTTTCAAGCACCAGCAATGAAAACCTTTATCTTCAATGCCATTGATTGGCTTGATGCTGGGAAGGGAGGAGAAGTTGGTGTTGCTGAGGATCTGCAGGACTTTTTCACTCTTCTGAGCCAGGAGAAGATTCCTTGTGAGCTAACAGATCTTAGGGAAAACCTGAGTGTGTATTGCTGCAAAGCCTACAGTGATGAGGAGGCAGAGAAGATTCATGATTTTGTTTCCAGGGGTGGGGGTCTTCTGATTGGAGGACAGTCATGGTCCTGGGTTGCAGCCAATGCTGATAAGAATGCCATTGCTGAGTTCCCTGGAAACAAAATCCTGCAAAAGTTTGGAGTTGGTATTTTCGGAGATAATATACCAGCATCAAGTTATCCAGCCTTACATCCTGATGAGATTTTCTCTCAGTACCACTTTCGCCAGGCACTATTCCAACTTCAGCAAAACCTCAAGAAAAAAGAAGTTCCAAAGTCACCGTATTCATCCTGGCTCAAGAAATTAGCACAGGACTCAAAAGAGTTCCTCAGGATTCCAGGTCAGACCTCCCTAGCTATCTGCTCTGCTCAGGAGGAGATGGCTGACCTACTGCTTTCCCAGGGGGTTCCTGATGTCAGTGCTGACAGCCCTATCCAAAGCAGCTCTGAGGAAATGGTTTTAATCAGCATGGCTGCTGAGCTCTATGGCAACTTCCCTGATGTGCGAAAACAGTTATCTTCTCCTGACCAAAATCTTCCAGAAATGACAACATCTGCATCTGTAACAGTTCACATTGATGGAACAAACGAAGGTAGAGGATATATTTCTGTTTTCTTCCTCGGCAGCATCCAAATTGTGAAATGGAATCAGGCTGACCTGAGTGATCTGTAACACTCCAATTATCTCTGCTTCCTTCCCTGCTCCAGCTTTCTTTCAGAGTGCATACTCCTCATGTAATCAGAAATACATTGAGCTTATGATGGATGGTGGCACATTGATTGTTTTATGTTCTGTTGGGTTAATTTTGGTCAGAGGATAAATGAATTTTTGGTTATGCAATAGGGGAGAGTCCAGGTACATGACCCATAAATGCTTCCAGAGGAAGTGATTTTACTTATTAGTTGATGTGGTGAAGTATCACTACTGCTCTTTGTCAAATTCAGGTGCAAAGTCATTTCACCTGAGGATGTCATGGCATGGAACTGTGTGTTTTGTCTTTCCTGAGGAGAGAGCTTCTCTGTTCTGGATTTTTTCTAGTTGGACATATAAAATGATGAGTCACTTTGTGGGATTGTTCCTCATCTTTTTCAGAAATAATAATAATTTCCAATGTTTGTTGCTGGGCTTTTAAAAAATAAAATGTTACCAGAAAGTTCACCTTGAAGTGAATTCAATGGCATTAGGATGGGAAAGGATTATGTTGATAATCTAGTTTGAAATTCCTTTGTATTTTCTCAATTCCTTTCTGAATAATTAAATATTCAAACTTTGCAAAACAGCTTCAGCATTAGCTGATGGTCAAATGGGGAAGGATGTGGCACAAAGGTGTAAGCTGCAGAAATTTATGTGGTTTTAGTAAGAATTGAAGCTGCTATTGATTTTTATCTGAAACTCAAAGACTATCATATGACTTATCTGTTTCTATCTTGATAATGCCTGTGGTTCTTTCTAAGGTCTAGAAGCATGGAGAAGCACTGGACTTTATATTCCTCCCAGAAGAACAGCCACTCTGCATTTTCCTGCTCCTGCTGTTGCAGCTAAGCTGGAGGTAAACGTTTGCCTTTGTTTCTCATTGCAGTCAGAAGAGCTTTCTTTGAGGTTGGTCTTGGCCTTACTGAGACATAAATCTTGAGCAATTTCTTCCCAAGTTTCCCCTATCATAAATCTCCTACATTTCTCAAGTTATATTCTCTCACTTTTGTCCTGAAAAATAATTGCCCTATGTATCTGTCATAGGACACCGCTCTGATTTTCACTGGCTCTGTACTGTGGCCATCTCATATTGGTCTCATACCTTCTCTGTCCCTTTCTCTGTTCCCCTAGAGAAGGCAGTGGTCAAACCAGACAAATAGCTGTATTGTTGTTTTCAAGATTAAAGGAATAATTCCTGCATTAATAGTGAATAGTATGAAAAACAATAAGGTTGGATGTTGCCTATACAGACTAGATATCTCTCCCCACAATAAAAATACCCTATTTGATATATCTTGCTGTCTTCTGCTATCATCCTGCCTCATTTGAAGGCCTTCTTCTGTGCCAGGGTGAAGAATAATGTTCCATGTGGTAGCGTGCTGTTGAAGTTCCCTGCCAAAGCAAGAGTGTCTTGTTGCTATTCATGGTAGCTCCTGAACACATCAAGTCTGGAGTAGGTGGAAACTATCAGAGCTGCAGTGCCTTTTGGTGACAATTGTTCCCCACCAGGTGCAGATTGGCTGTCACACTGATGACCTCAGTGATGCTGAAGAGCTGAAGCGGCCTCCTTTGGTGGTGGAGAAGTTCAAAGTTGAGAAAAGCACCATGGAAGTGTCTAGTCTGTGGGGTGGCCTCATATATATCGTAGTGCCAGAGGGGAGCACATTAGGCCACTTAACAGTCACAATTGAAGAGGCTGTGCAGGCTCCATTCTTCAGGCTTGGTAAGTGGATCCAATGCCTAACTACGGGCAAACAAGTAAAGAAGTATTTCTGTATAGGTGTCTTGCCTATATTTTCTGGGGGGTTTTGTGTCATCATGCATGAAGAAGGCCTCAGAATAAGTAATACCCCACAAAAAACTTTGTATAAAGCTTCACGTTTCTCACTGCAAAAAATAAATTGATAGGACTTTTATTTAGGAGGTTTTTTTTCTGTTCATGTTCCTAGTATGAGCATGTTTGAGAGCCCTTTAAAGTATTTTGATATTAAAAGTTGGTATCATGAACAACTTGCAGCAACAGTGGACATGTGATCACCAAAGATGATGACCCCTTCACCAGGATCTCAGGATCTCCCCCTGATTCAGTAAAACCTAGTTACTTCTAGATTAACTTGCTGTTTCTGAGACTATGCAGAGGAGTTTAGCTATGGTGATTCTCCTCTCTTTTAATGCTTAACACTTCTTTTTAAATTGTCTACCCTTTTTAATCTAATTCTGAATTAGGGGAAACTGACATCTCTGCCTGGCAGTCAACCATTCGTCAGTACCCAGCACCCTGGGCTGAGTTGGCCACGGAGAACATCATCCTGACAGTACCAGCTGCTGATGTACGCCACATGGACAACCCAGAGAGTTTGCTTTCCATCTGGAGCAAGATGATGAACGCAATAGCCAGACTGGCAGCTATCCCAGCAACTTTCCCAAGGCCAGAGAGGATGGTGGCAGATGTTCAGATATCTCATGGCAAGTATAATCTGGAATATTTTGTCTTTATCTGTGATGACGTTTGTAAGGGAGATACACGTTATCACAAGATTATGCAAATCCCTCTGTCAGTGGATGTACCCCACCAAATTCAAGGAGACTGTTCACGAGAGCAAGGATTTCCTGTGAATGTCAAGAACTTGTTCACAAAAGTAGCACAATCTGTTGCTAAATCTGATATTATCCCAGGGTAAATCTCATTGGAGGAAGACAGGCTGGCCACCAAATGACACGTGTATTGTGTAATGTTACTGTTGTTTCTGTGGAAGTGAGTTGGTGCTAATTGCAACAGAAAGAAAGGAAGCAGAGCTAGGTGCTTCAGGCAGGACAAATGAGATTGTGAAACTTTAATTAAGGCAGACACACCGACAACCTACTGTAATAATGCCTGCTCGATGTTAGCAAGCATAGAATCACATCAGCTTTGTTATAAGCAATACTTTACTGTTATTTTATGAACATGTTGCTCGAAGACAACTCACTAGGTCAGTGGAATTGATCTGGCTGGAGCCAGTTATGGGTGGCAGTAAGGCTCCTAAAGGCTAAATCTCACCATTATTTGCAATTAACCTTTGTTGATTGTATTCTGGTTTCCTCAGCACTCCCCTGGGTGCTTTCAGCTCTGCTTGATTGCAGCACTATAGGTGTTTTCTGCCATGTGAGTTGAACATCAGTTGCCCACATCACCACTCTGTCAATAATCCTAACTTACATGATGTAACAGCTGTCAGTGAAGTAGGACTAACTCAACAGAGGCTGGCTTAAGTGTAAATAACTTGCACTTCAGTGAAATACAACCAAACTTAACAAAAAGCTCCTTTTCTATACAAAAGGACATATAATAAAGATGGAGAGTATGACAAGAGGTAATGGTTTTAAAGAAAAGGAGGACAGATTCAGACTAGATGCAAGGAAGATACTTTTTACAATGAGGGTAGTGAAACACTGGAACAGGTTACCCAGAGAGAGGTGGTAGATCCCCTGTCCCTCAAAATATTCAAGGTTAGGTTGGACAAGGCTCAGAGCAACCTGATCTTGTTGAAGATGTTAATTGCAGGATGACCTTGGACTAGATGATCTTTAAAGTTCCCTTCCAACTCAAAGCATTCTATCATTCCATGACAGATGGTTGCTACATTTCCATTTTGCATTAGGCTCCTCCAAGTGTTTACTCACACAAGGAGAGCTCAGTAATCAGTCATCAGTAATCTGTCATCAGTAATCAGTCATTACACCTACCCAAGTATGGCTCTGAATTTAACAATGCAGTTGCAATTTGACAGTGACTCTGGGACAATTATATTTAGATTACATTAGTTACTAGTTTTTGTAACTGCTGATTCCTCAGGCTCAAGAGGGAACAGGGTAGTATCCTCTCTTCTTAGTATTAAGGACAGCTCTATTTGGAAAATCGGACTCAAGACGTGAGTGAATTGTCATGGACGTGAATTGTCATGGACAGATCTGTTTAGCTATAAAGGATGAACAAGTAGTTTGTCTGGCAGTGCAGGTCAGAGAGTAAAGTCTCTCCCTTTACCCCTTTGTTTTAGTTGCATTGACACCATAAGCCTGGTAAGCATACCTTAGCATATGTAGGGCTCAGGCCAGTTAGTAGGATTTGTGCAGACACAAGTGGCTGTTGTGCAATAATTTTTACTGGTGCACCGGAAGACCCAACTTCCAAATATCAGGGTTTAAAATCATTGGATGTCCATAGATGGAGATGAACTTTAAACCACCATCTCTGTCTTCCTCTGAGCTGTAGAGAAGGAGAAGTGTTAAAAACCAGTGTGATCTTGAATATATGCAGATAATTCACAGCTGCTGTGAATCAGATCTTTCGAACAAGCTTGCACCAACTGAGAGGCTGCCCCAAGAAATGCTTGTTGCTTAGGTAGCTGCCATTTTTTGAATGGAGTTACACACAAAAACAAAGACTTAGGGAGTTTTGATTTATGTGGCTCTTTCTCTTGACGTATTCTATCCCTATGCACAGATACTCACATTGACAGATTTGTCCACCAGAGGCCACACTGGTAAAACCCAACACATAAAACTCTTCCAACTTCTGTCACATCTTCTGAAGAGGAGTGTAGCACCATTTCAGAGAAGCGAATGGCTCTTTATCTTCCCTTTTGGATCTGTAAGAAACCAGTGAAGGATCCATTGAGCCTCTTGAATTGAGACAGAAGAGAACTACAGATATTAAATTCCTATGAAAAGTTACTGAAACATGATTTTGAAAGTTTGCTATGGTAGTCAGCAATACTGAGAAACTCGTGGGAGATATTAAGGAGTATGTTAAGTCTGTTTGTCTTTTCTGGGGAAAAAAAATACTTTGGAGAAACAGGAAATTGAAATTATGACAACTACAGTGAAGTAGTAACTGTGGCCATCAGCATGAAGTTCTATGCAAAGCTGAAGTGAACTATGAAATACTTTTCAATAGCAAACAGCTGCATTACTAAAAGCACTGAAAATATTCTGGTTCATTAAAAAATGAAAGTCCTAGTTTGTGTTTTGCTTTCTGATATAATGCACATTGCCAAGGCACAGTGCAGACCATCTGCTACCCGAGGGACAGAGAGCCATGAGCCAACTGCAGTAACATAACCAGCAGTGCCTCACCAGCTGGGGGCCATCCCGCAACAACACCCGAGTGAGGCAAACAGACTGGACCTGGCGCAGCAGGCTGAGTCAACCAAGAGTTCAGATTTATCACAAATCTTTTCCGCCTTATATTTTCTTTAGAGCCAAAACTTAGATTACAGAATTCCTAGGAAGAGCTGGAGTGGTTCCTATGGTCATTTTCATCAACACAAAACACATAGTTATTTGTCTATACAAGTTTACAAACTGTTCTGGCAGTAAGGTCTTCCTTCTAGAATCATAGAATCATAGAATAGTTTGGGTTGGAAGGGACCTTAAAGATCATCGAGTTCCAACCCCCCTGCCATAGGCAGGGACACCTCCACTAGATCAGGCTGCTCAGTGCTTTGTCCAGCCTGGTCTTGAACACCTCCAGAGAGGGGGCATCCACAACCTCTCTGGGCAACCTGTTCCAGTGCTTCACCACCCTCACTGTAAAGAATTTCTTTCTTATGTCAAGTCTAAATCTACCCCCTTCCAATTTACATCCATTGTTTCTAGTCCTCCCAGCAGGAGTTAACAGAAAGTTCTTTTACAGAGGGAAGTCTATTTCCACACCTCCTCCCTACTCCTGTAGAGCACAAGGAGTGCAGTCACCTGCAATGGCTGTAGCTCTGGCAAAATTCACTTGGCCTTTCTTGTTCTTTGCATTGGGTATTGACAAGGAGTGGGAATGGAGCAGAATGGCATACAATATTTAATTAAACTTTGGCTTGTGGTTGATACATTTGATATTTCAGCACAAGGGGTGGAAGTGCATCAGTAGCAGCAACCACTCATGACAAACAACTCAGAGAATGAATTAATGTAAAGAGAATAGTAAAGAGAACAGTATTTTTCTCACTGTATGTTCCATCCTGTGTGCTTTCCCAGTCAGATTGCCAAGATTGTTTGTGGTTTACCTTCCCTTCAGGTTGGATGCATGCTGGCTACCCAATCATGCTTCATTTGGAGTCAGTGACAGGGATGATAGATGTGCAGTCCCTTCAGACCAATGGCCTTTGGGGCACCATTCATGAGCTGGGCCACAACCAGCAGCAATCTGAATGGGAGTTTCCCCCTCACACCACTGAAGCCACCTGCAACCTCTGGTCTGTCTATGTCAATGAGACTGTGTTGGGCATCCCAAGAGAGAAGGCTCATGATGCGCTTGCATTAGAACTTAGAAAGAAGAGGATTGAAGATTACATTAAAAATGGAGCACAGCTGAAGGACTGGGAAGATTTTACTGCCCTGGAGACATATCTGCAGGTAATCTGCAATCAAATTAAGCTTGCAACAGATTTACAAACTGATTATTTTAATTCAGAACTGCTTCTTTCTTTTTTTTTCACTTTCTGTGACCACTTGATTCCCAGCCCAGAACATGTGTAGTAATAGGACAAGCTGAAACAGTTTTAAACTGAGAGTAAATTTAGATTAAATTTCAGGAAGAAATTTTTTTCTGTGAGGGTGGTGAGACAATGCATCAGGTTGTCCAGAAAATCTGTGAATGCCCCATCACCAGAAGCATTCAGTGCCAGGCTGTATCTAGCTTTGAACAACCTGGTCTAGTGAGAGGTGTCCCTGCCCAGGGCAGGGGTGTTGGAGCTAGATGATTGTTATGCTCCGTTCTGACCCAAACCATTCTATGATTCTACACTTCTATTATTCTAAATACTGCATTTTTGTTTTTATGTGAATGTTGGAAATACAGGTTTGTTAAACCATGTTAAGTGCCTACTTTATTTCTTCTGTAGGCATATAGAATTTGTGAAGTAGCTGCACTTTTAAAAAAGAAAGAAAAAAAAAGAAAAAAAGTATTAGTAACTGAATTTAGAAAAATATTTTGTAATGACTGTGGGTAATTTTAAACTTACGTAACTATTTTTCACACTGTTTCTCTTTTATCATTATTCACAGCTGCAAGAGGCCTTTGGATGGGAAGCCTTCATTGAAATCTTTTCTGAATATCAAAATATGTCTGATGTTCCAGATGATAATGATTCAAAGATGAATCTGTGGGCAAAAACATTTTCTTATCTAGTGAAGAAGGATTTGTCTCCTTTCTTTAAGGCCTGGGGATGGCCAATCAAGGAGACCCTTTCCCAGCAGCTGGCTACTTCTTTCCCCAGTTGGTCAGATGATCCAATGAAGCAATATATCTCCTAAGCAGGCTTTTCCTTATAAAACATGAGTGTCCGTGATAAAGCTCTGCAATAATTCTAAATGGTGTCCAGTAGTATACTTGTATGAATCTGAAAAGTTCTTCTACATTGTACGTGTGATAGGAGAGTTTGTTCTTGGCTTAGTCCTTAGTTTGCCTTTGCATGTTAGGGTCCCACTCTTACTTTCCCAATTAACTACAGAATAGGAAACATTTGCTGTTTAATGTACCTGAGAAACATAGCTGCAATTTCCCCGTTTTTTCTTCCTCTTTTTCTGTGTCTCTAAAAGTTCTGTTTCAGACTTACTCTTGCTATAGACTGTCAAAGTTTGTTAATTAAGGTTTTTAGAAGAAGAGTACAGACAGAGGAAAAATGTCACTTTAAAAATAGAGGCAGATGATAGAGCTAGCAATAAATAGAAAACTCAGATGAAATTATGGTTAGAGCAATGAGAAGTGAGAATGATCCACCAAAGGAAAACCTCAATTGACAGCCTTGATCTTTAGTGTTTAGAAAGGGATTGTTTTCATGTTCAGCTTTCAGTCTTTCTGGGAAACTGCTGCTTTTCTTTTCACTGTGCCCAGATAAACTTATGTCAAATCTATAAATAATCCAAAGTAAAGTAAGTGGCCTACATTAATAATACTTCAGCGTATTTACATCTACATCCAATAGTACATGCTATCCAGAAAGATCCCCAAATCCTTCAGCTATCCTGAACTTGAAAGTCTCTGTTCCATACTTTGAAGTGTTCAAATGCACCCAATTTTATTTCTGAGTCCTGAAACTATCCTTTTTTGAAGTATTTGTATTCTAAGCTGAGATAGAGCTGAATACTTCATGATTTTATTCTCAGGAATTAAAATCTAACAGTACAGGATTATCTCTTGAGCCCAAACATTTGGAAAATTTCCACAAAGCTAGTTTTATTATCACAGAAAATTGGCCTCACATGCTTTTCTACAGTAGAGGATATTCTTCCAAATTTGGTACCTTTGACACTGATACTTCATGTCTTGCACAACCTGTCTTTTCCTTTGGTGTTTTATGGTGTCTTTAATTAAAGCTTTTTTGGTAATTCCTATCTGTTTATATGCAATATGATAACATTCTGTTAAGAAATCTGTGATTCAGCAATTATATCCAGAAATTTAAAAGAGTTTCCTTCATAATGTACCTACAGATTATCAATAATTGCACTAATTTCATTTAGCATTTTCATCATGGTCTCATGCTAATAAATCTTTCTGATATAACAAATGTATGTGCATTGTTAATACAGAGTGCATGAATATTATTAAGATGTCACTGAATACTGCAGTATGGGAATCAAAGTGAAATTTAAGTGCAGAACCAATTAGAACTCATCATAAAGAGTTTCTTCTCTAAGATAAGAGCTTATCAATGAATAATGTAGAGAGGAAAATATTTGGGCATATTAGTGGGTCACTGAATAGCTTATCATATGTAGAAACTGCAATAAATAGAGAAGAAAATGGGGAATTGGACTGAGGAACCTATCATATGATCAGCTTTGTAAAACAGTTTGTTTAAGCCTTGGAAAAATTAAAGTCTGAGAGACATTCTGTGATTATTTTTAATTAATTCTGGCTAAACTCCAGAAATTAGGAGGAGACCCATCTCCAACAGCAGTAACTAAATGGAACCCCTTCTGGAAGATATACTTAAGCACTGTCTGTGCTCTTGATACTGGCCTGGAGCTAGGTAATAGCTTCAGTTTCACCCAACCTGTCATTCCCAACACAACAGACATCTGATCTGCAGCTTTTTTCCTGGCAGAAGAGTCTGAGTAGCACAGTGTTTTATTTTTACTACAGTAACACGCACTATTCTGTTCATGCATGGCTAGGTACTCACTACTATTTCTTTACATTAAAAGGGGAAAAGAAGGTATGGCACTGTGCCTTTCACTCTAGGCAGTTGTGTGGGGCTGGTGTCATAAAACCCAAGTGATTCACTGCTGACAGAACAGTGTTACTAATTGTGCAAATTTTTACGGGAGGCTTTACAGGAGTGTATTGGAGATGCATTGAGAAACGAAATATCAGGAAGAATTCCCAGAAAGTGGCACTAACAAAGCGCATGTAGGTAGTTTAATAAACAAGTGCAAGAGAGAAGACAAACTGTCCTTCTTCATTCCCTCCCCTTTACTTTCAATATAAAATAACCTGCACAGAAAAGAAATAGTTTTCTGTTTCTATTTTTTCTTTTGAGGCTTTCCTCAAAAGTGAAAAGAGAAGATGTGGGCTGGGGTGACACGGCTGCACATCAATGGCTCTTGTATTCACGAAAGATATGCATGTGGTCCAGAAGTTCCCATTTTGCATGAACGATAACTGGACCCCAAAAGTGAAGAATGGGGTTGTTCTTTCATTGAACATTCTTTTTCCAGGAACAAAAACAACAGGTGTAAGGTTAAAACTGCAGATGATGAAACTAGTTGAATGTGCATGAGCAGTGCATGATAAGGTTGTCTCTCTCTTTGTACAAAAATGTTGTTCCTTGAAGTACATGGCTTTCAGTCAACAATGACTCTCGCCTGAGAAGTGGCACAGAAGAAGTGATGATATGCATCTCCCCTCTAGAGTGTGGTTTTTTTCTTCAGAGCCTCTGACACCATGCTGCATGAGAAGGCACTGAACTTATGTACCGAGGGCTGACTAGCTGGGTGTAGTTCTCTCTGCAATATCAGGGAGTGTAGCAAGAGTACCCTCTGTTCCTGGGAATCGGTGGAGAGAAAGCAGCTGTTCATGGGAGAAGATGACCCCTGGAGGGAACCCCAGTATTGCAAATTCAGGTGATGATGGGAATTGCCTCTGTGGTCATGTCAGGTTGGGATCAAGGAGGGATAAGGCTCTGGGCAAGAGGTGGTGGGAGAGAGTACAGACATGCGCTTTCTTGAGCTTCTGAGCAGTTGCTAGGTGAGCACTGTCCAAGTCCAACATCACACACAGTTGTAACCAGGGCTGGTGGTTATCATTGACTGCAAGGCAATCTCCCTCTGCAATTGATGCAGGCTGTTAAACCACAGGAAAGAAGAGCATGAGAGAGAGGAGCAATGGCTAGACAGAGTTGAGAAGGGAGCCAGGGTTGAACAAGTGTTCAGGAGAAAGGAAAGGGAAGGAGAGGAACTCCAGCAAAGCAGGGATGCTAAGGATTGGTACCCTCTTTGGTGCCTACAGATTATGAATGCCTCTGGGGGACACTACACCTTTCTCTCCAGATACTGTGTTGCAGGAGGCCAGGTGTCCAGGGACACTTGCTAAGTTTCCTGGTCAGTCCTGTCCTTGCGTGTGACCCCTGCTTTTGTTTTTTGTTTTCAGCCCCAGCAGAGAAGAGAAACAGACCATGGGTTAGGTCTTGGATCCTGATTATTTCTGCTGTTGTCCTCAAAGCAGGTCTCATGACTATCTGTCTTGGTGGGTTGTTTAATTTGTTTGTTTTTCTAGGAGATGGGAGGGGATAGAGGAGATCGGAGTGATGGGAGAGGAAGGCATGATTAGACAAGCTTCGATTGCCTTTTTAGAAACCTTCTTGCCAATGTGAGGAATGATTCAGTTCCTTACTCCTCAAATAGTTTGTAGCTGTACAAACACTCCTAGTCAGTGGCAGCAGGGGTGCTCATCCTTGTACATCAGGATTTAAGATGGGTCCCAACCATCTTAAATGGTGCCATGTCATCCCCAGTGTGAGATGGGAGGCTTAGATATGCAGGCTGTGGCCTTCCAGGAGAGGCACCTGGCCCTAGCCTAGAAGTGGAAAAGAACCTCTGCTGCTCAAATACTCTGCTACTTTTTTGTGTGACCTCAAAGACTTGGAAGGACTACTTACTCTATCTCATTCTAGCTGACTCAGCACCATCCAGGGGAACAGCATGTTTCCTGGAGCATTTCCTCCTGAGGAACCAGCTGAGGCTGGTCCATGCCACCTTAGCCTTGATGAGCCGCTGAGAGTCACACTCACCTTTTCACATGGGGATTGTTATGCTTGGAATGTGAGTTGTTGAACTACTTGCAGTCATCCCATGAGTTCTCACTTGGGATTTTTCTTAATGACTCACACCTGCAAACAGAAGGCTCATCTGTCATTTAAGAAAGAATATTATTTTCTGTCCTCCTGATAATGGAAGAAAGACCACCTTTTATGCTTCAAAAAGTTCTGTAAATGCTTTCAAAAAAGCTGCTATTATCTGTCCAGGGCATCTGATTTGATGCCCTGGAATGAAAGTGTTACAAATTGTGACATGGAAAGGGACAACCTAAGGCAAGGTGCTGAGACAGTGCTTGGTGGGAAAATGGGGAAACAAGTGAAGCGTAGAGATGGTGTGTCAGGCTCACATGGAAAGGGAAAACCTGACATCTTTCCTTTCCCTTTCTAGTCACTCCCTGCTTCCAGAGAGGTGACCAGCCCACAGCCCTGCAGCAGAAATTCAAGGAGCATCTGTGCAACTTGGAGATGCAACAAGGCAAAGGTAAGTCATGCTGGCAGGGGTGCAAGAGGTCTTTGAGAAGGGGATAGTGAACACTGAGGTCTGCTCTGACAGCAAGAAGCAGTGGGGTCGCACTCCAGAGAGACAGACTCTTGAGGAGAGAAAGGTGAAGAAAAAGGATTTCCTGCTAATACTTTAGGTGGAGAAGGCCATATAAAGATGTCCTGACTGGCAGGGTGTCTGTGAACACTGGTAAGTCAAAAGGGACAGTGTAATGTGGCACAGGAAAGATTAACTGAGAAGAGATAATAAAAGTACAGCTGTACTCAGGGAAAAGAAGCATTATTCCCTGTTTCCTGGGGCAAGAGATCTGACCAGATCAACAAAATAACTTTGTTGAGATCTGGGATCGCATTACAAGGATTACCACAGATTTGTGCAGACAAAGCTCACTTGTCACATCCCAAAGCATCAGAAAAAAATATCTGTGCTAACCTTGGTTATTCAAGCCCTTTCTGTAAGGAAAGAAGATGCAAGGAGAACATGAGCACTGTCCCTGAGAACAGCAATATTTGCAGTTATTACCATTTCACCTGAAGTCTCTCCCCACATAGAGCAAAGCTGGACCTGCTGCCCAAAGGGCTGGAAGCGCTTTCAAAAAAGCTGCTACTATCTGTCAACTGAT
>VZTY01005759.1:168431-195973 GCA_013400935.1 Turnix velox
ATAGGGGAGAGTTACTACATTGGTCTGTATGCAGATGAGGTTTGAATACAAGTATATTCCATGCAGTTTACACTTAATCCGCAGACAGCGTGAGTATCCCTGGATGCAGTGTGTTTGGTCTATGTCCTGACAGTGCAAGAGAGTAGGAGAATATGAGGGTGTCTGTTAGTGCATGAAAGAGAGGTGAGACACTCCCTGTGAAAGCACAACAATGGATCAGGAGAGAGCTGTGTAGGGACATCGGGTTCACATAGCATAATCTGTGCTGGTTAATGGCTGTTTGCCCACTCCAACATGGGAGATGGTGCTGCTGGCTGCCACTGACTAGCAGAACTATTCAGAGATAAGCAGTCTTGCCAGGCCTCTGTACAGACCCCACAATATATATGTGCACATAAACACAAAGGCATGGCCAGTGCTGTGATGCTGTGGAAGAGATGGGAGAGATCACCAATACTTGCTGTCAATCCTACAGGAGGACAAAGTTGCCCTGGACACAGACACTTGTGTCTTTTGGGTGAGAAGTGCATGGGGTGAGTGGTGGTGAGTTGATGCCCTGGACTAGGACTGAGTAGGTCCTGTTGCACTGGCTGTTGGGAGGTTGCAGCTTTCCACATGAGACTGGTGCCAGTGGGACAGCAGAGCAGGAGGAAGAGTACTGCTTTTGCCTGTGAATCACTGTCTGGAACTTTTCTCCCTCCCCTCCAAGCCTCGCATCCTGCTGTGATGTATTCAGCAGAGCTCTACAGGGTGTGCTGGGGAGTAACATGTTCATCACTGTCTCAGGTTCTGGCGGAAAGGGGAACCAAGTAACGTGAAAGCAGAGAAGTGTGCTATAATTCATACCAGTACACAGAAAAATAACTGGAATGATGTCCGATGTGAGAGCATGTATCGAATTTGTGAAGCTGCAGCTCTGTCTCTGATGAGGCGACCCTCATCCTGAGTTCGACTGGGAGATGAAAAGTGAGCTGGAAAAAGCTCAGGGCTGTGCTGGGAGGGATGAGGGGCCCTGAATCCTGCCTTTTCGCTCTGCTAGGTGGGGCAATGTGAGTGGAAGTGACATTACCCTGTGTCCAGCATTCCCATTCAACATACTGGGGAACACAGAAAGGCTCAGGGTCATCAAAGCAAAGGTCCTGGGCTTTTGTGTCCTCCTTCTCTCTGATTCCAGCAGCCACTAAGCGAAAAGATGTAGATTTCTCAATAAAGAAGTTCTGGGAATGGAAGACAGACATTCAGAGCAGAATTTCCTTTGTCTACTTGGTCAGAGGTGTCTGCTTTTTCTTGGGCCTCAAAGAAAATGTCCTCTAGTTACCCTGGTTTTGCTGAACAAATACCATTTCCTGTACAAGATTAAATAAAATATTAGACTAATGAAGAAGCCTTCATTCACTGTGTGAGTGTGTCTCTCTCTTTCACTTTTTCCCTTTCTAAGCTCCAGATGTTTGTATAACAGGGAAGAGAAGGTTTTGCTACACCAGGGTAGAGCCTCATGCAACTGCTGCAACACAGGTGGCATCCAACTAATGACAACAAACCAACAAACCCCAGAGAGAACATAACTACACAGACCTACTGCACTCAACCCAAGCTCTGGAAGTGTCTGTGCACAGGAAACCAGCTCTAGGCATATTCTGAGTGTTCTTTTCCATGGTTCAAATTCTTACCCGGGAGGATAAGAGGAGCTTGTACCAGGAGTCCAATCTGCACTTGTTTGTCCAAGCAAGTGGAGATGCCCCCAGCAGCAAAAACGAGTGGGACTGCAGTGCCAGTTTGAGGAAGAGCTCTTCTTCCCAACTCAAAGCTAATCAGATGTAGCAGCCTTCCTGGCAGGCCAACACCTCACTGTTCCCAGCCAGGGCATACCTTTCCAGGCCAGTCCATGCTGCAGAAGAGGCAGGAAGGGACAGGGTTGTTGCTGCTCATGAGGTACCTGTCAGAAGTGCTTTCACTGATGAATTCCCTTCACGTTCTTCTGCAGACCACGTGCCCTCATGGATCGCCCCTTTTCTCCACCCATTCCTACTTCCTGGGCTCCTGTGCACCCAGTCCTGTCTGCTTCAGGAAACATCATCTGCCTAAGCTTTGCCAACCAAACTGTGCCAGCTCCTCAGCTGCTCATGCCCCAGCCCAGCAGAGACAAGGCCACTGCCCCTCCAGGTCCTCAACCTGTAGTGAGGCTGAGCTTGTGTGTACAGATGTACAGACACAGACAGGTACAGTAGGGGAAGAATATGTACAGAGAAGCAGCCATGCAGGTCCACACAGACAGAAAACACTGACACAAACATGAACATTACAATTTTGTCCTCCCTCCTGTGTCCTCTGGTGTTAATGTGTCTGCTGTGTTCTTCACAACTTCTCTGTGGCTAAGATGCTTCTCTCCTCTCCTCTTCCAGCCGCTTTTTCCCAGTGCCAAGCCTCCTCTCCCCTCACAGGTCCCACTTAACAGCTTTATTTTCTCTGTTTTTCTTACTTTGCCTTGGACTCCTCCCATTCCCTCTGATTCTGGCTAAGCCAAATGCTCTAACCACAGAATTTACCTCTTTCCCCCACATGTTATACATTTGTCCCCAGAGTTAATGTGCTTCCCATGGAGACCTGCAGTTGAACAAGGTGTTTTCTTTGCTTATGGGTTCCATGAGGGCCAACCTCACCTCTGAAAAGCAGTGAGTTGTCCCAGGGTTTGCCCCCGAGTCTTTTCTTGGTTTGATTCACCTAAGGATAACAGACCCTAAACAGTATCTACTCCTGAGTGACACCTTCAGTGCTGTCAGAATATTATTTTCTGTCTTTCCACTGCTTAAACCGGACCTGCAACAAACTTGTTACGTGTTATCATTATGCAGAAAAGTTAATGAGGTTTTTATCTTCATGCTTCCAATATTCAACTTCTCAGATCCTGGGTAGTACTGATGTAAATTGTATTCTTAATCTTCTCCTGCAACCTTGAGACTTGCAAGAGTTTGTAAGTGCAATATTTTCCTTTTTTCATGTCCCATTGCTATTGTCTGCATCCACAACATTCTCGCTGCTACTGCAGATTTCTATGAAAGTAGATTCAAGGCTCTTTATTTCCATCTCTAAGAGTGCAGTTTTTGTAATCAAGTATCACTTTCTGCACTGTCAGTTGCTGTCTATTTGTCCCAGCTCATTGATCTCACGTGTACATTTGTGAATTGAAGTAACCAAGAATCGCCTGTGAAACAGTTGAAACACATATGATAATCCTTCCTTACAGCACTGTGGAAAGACATGTAGGAGGACTGAGGACAATGATACATCCTTTCCCTAAACATGCTGGTGTTTATGGAGCAGGAGAGCAACACTTCCTGACATTTTGGAAACAGATCTTTCACTGTGGCGTGATTCCAGTTGATTACTGATCCCAGTTGATTACTGATCCCAGTTGTCTGGTGCCAGGATTTTCTGTGAAGGCCAGTGCAGATTTTGGCTGCTGTCAGCACGTTATCCTGGAGTGGGACAGAACTATTTGTTAGTCACCTGGACGCTGGAAGGACACCTACTGATTTGCTGGGAAGAGCAGCTTGATTTGTGTTGGTGTAAATAAAGCTGCTCCCTATCTCTCTGCTCCGGACCCTCTGCAAAAGCCAGTTAATTCATGTGAGGGTGCTTGCACAGACCTTAATCTTGGTCAAATGACCTTGATAGCAACTACTGATAAAATAGGAATGTGAAGGTAAACAGCTGTATGAATTGAACATCTGAAACTGAGAAGCTATTTACCCTTAACCCACTATTGTTAAAAAATTTGACTACCAGCTTAACAGTGATCAGGGAATTAAAGGCCTTTGAGACAAAATCACTCTGAAAACAAAGAAGCAAGAAATTTCTCACAGTGAAGTGGGAAGGAGGCATCAGTCAAAAACTGTTGCTCTGCAATTCTGCAGCCTCTGCCTGTACCACAGCATCCTTCTTGTTGGATACTGCTGGTTGCCTGCATTCCTGGCAGAAAGGGGTGCAACACTTACAGCCCCACAACTTCAGTGTGTATATGAGACCTTGTGCTTTCTCACTGGCTAGCAGGTCAGTAGACTGTGGGAAGTGGGTGCATGTGAATTCTACACCTGCAGCAGAATGAGCGTGAGAATAGGGGAACCCCTGCTAGGAGAAAAGGGGATGTGTTCTTTCACCTTGCACTTGCTGTGGTGAGAGTGTGTTGCTCAAGTAACCATGTGAATTTGTGTCTGCCTGGAGGTTTGAACTTTTGGGGATTAATTACATAAAGATACTTAGAAATTCATAGGTGCTTATTAATATTTTCTGTCTGGTATAGTGCTTTATCCGTTGGACTGGTGATACTGGTCCTCGATATTCTCCCTGCCTTTTTGCACAAAAGCAAGTAAGTTTTAAAGCAATATGTATTATTTTAAAATAATTTGGGGGGATAGTATGCAACTCATTTCTGTTTTCCACCATACTACTGTGTCCAACTCCAGAGCCCTCAATACAAGAAGGACATAGACCTGATGGAGATGGTCCACATTAGGGTTGGAGCACCTCTCCTGTGAGAACAGGCTGAGAGAGTTCGGGCTGTTCAGCTTGGAGAAGAGAAGGCTGCAGGGAGACCTCGTAATGTCCTACCAGTACCTGAAGGGGCCTGAAGGGACCTGAAGGGAAAGCTTGGGAGGGACTGTTTGCCAGGGCATGGAGCAATAGGACAAGGCACAGTGGGTGGGTTTAAAGTAGAGCAGGGCAAGTTTAGATTAGGCATTAGGCAAAAGTTCTTCCTCATGAGGGAGGTGAGGCATTGAAACAGGTTGCTCAGAGAGGTGGTGGAGGCTCCATCCCTGGAGACATTCTAGGCCCAGGTTTGATGGGGCTCTGAGCAACCTGATCTTGTGTATGATGTCTCTCCTCACTGCAAAATGGTTTGGACTAGATGGCCTTTGAAGGTCCCTTCCAACTCAATGCATTCTATGATTCTGTGATTCTACAATTCTGAGATTCTATAACTGGGAACTTCTTAAAATGTCATTTGAGAATCTCTCTCTGTACTGTAAATCCAGAAGCTAATAGTACCTTCTGGCAGCCAAAAGGAGCAGTGACAAATATTACTTTGCTGACTTCTGAGATGAGATCCAGAAGGCCAACCATCTAAAACTTATGGATGGGTGTCATGGATCCTCTTGTTCCCCTTCAGCAAACCCACACTCTCAACTGCTTCTCAGAAATGGCACCAACGCATGTGAAATGGGGAATAAACAGAGGGAACTGGACAACTGTGTGCTGTCACAGGGCCATGATCTCATTGTAAGTACAGAAGTATGGTGTGATAGCTCATATGGCTTGAACACTGTGGAGTTGGTGGTGGAGTTGCTCTCTATGTGAATTCCAGAGCAACTGGCATGTATTGAGCAATTCCTAAATGTGGATGAAGAGAGTGTTGAGAGCTTATAGGTAAGAATTAAGCCCTGGGATAATAGGGAAGACCCTGTTGTGGGTGTTTACTACAGTCAACCTTCCTCTTTTTCCAGGAAGAAGAAGCTGATGAGGCCAACTACAGCCTTATGTTCATGGACCCTGATTCTCATGGGGGACTTCAACTACCCTGATGTCTGCTGGAAGGACAAGACAGCCAAGGATCCACAGCCCAAGATGTTTCTAAGGAACATTGATGATAACTTCTTGACACAGATGGTGGAGGAGCCAGTGAGGAGAGATGTACTGCTGGACCTGTTGCTAACAAACAGAGATGGACTAGTTAGAGATGTGAAGGGTGGGGGTAGTCTTGGCTGCAGCGACCTCAAGATGATAGCCTTTTGAATAGTGCATTGAAAAAGTAGGGCACAAAAGTAGAATTACATCCTTGGATTTCAAGAGAACTAAGTTTGACCTCTTCAAAGACCTACTTGGAGGAATCCCATAGGCTAAAAGTTTAGAAGGAAGGGGCATACAAGAGAGCTGGTTAAAATTTAAGCACCACTTCCTCCAAGCTCAAGATTGGTGCATGCCTGAGAGCAAGAAATCAGACAAAGTTGTCAGGAAATCTGCATGTATGAGCAAATGAAAAAGCTCAGATGGAAGAAGAAAGTTTAAGAATGTGGGAAAAGACACTGGGAGAAGTATAGGAACATTGTCAAGAGTATGCAGGGATACAATGACGAAAGCTCACTTAGAATTAAACCTGGCAAAGGATTTCAAAGACAATGAGAAAGCCTTCTTCAAATATAGCAGTAGTAAAAGGCATTCTAGGGAAAATGTGGACCTGCTGATGAATGACATGGGTGCCCTGATGACAAAGAATGTAGAGAAGGTGGAGTTACTGAATACTTTCTTCACTTCAATCTTTACTGATACAGCCAGCCCTCGGGAATTCCAGATGCTGAAGGAAGAAGAGAACAACTGGAGTAAGGAAGACTCTCCCTGGATTGAGGAAGATTGGGTTAGAGACCATTTTGACAAACCTGACACTCATAAATCCTTGGTCCCTTGTGGGATGCACCCATGAGAGCTGAAGTAGCTGGCAGATATTACTGTGAAGCCACTGTCCCTCATTTTTGAAACATCATGGAGAACAGAAGAGATCCCTGAGGACTGGAGGGAAGCTAATAGCACGCAGACTTCATGCTAATCAAAAAGATCAAAAAGGACAACCTGGGAAACTATAGGCCTCCATCCCTGGAAAGGTGATGGAACATCTTGCCCTGGGTGTCATCTGCAGGCATGGAGGGGAAAAAATGGCTATCAGGATTGCTCATATTGGATTCATTCATCAAGGGAAAATCATGTTCAGACCAATCTGACAGCCTTCTATGATGGAATGACTGTCTGGGCAGATGGGGGGAGAGCAGTACACAATGTTTATCTTGACTTCAGTAAGGCTTTTGATGCAGTCTCCTAGAACACCATTGTAGGTGATCTTAGATGTGGGAAACTTAGATGAATGGACAGTGAAGTGCACTGAGAACTGACCAAATGGCAAAGCTCAGAGGGTTGTGATCAGTGGCACAGAGTCCAGTTAAAGACTAGCAGTGTTCCCCAAGTGTTTGTAATGAGTCTGATCTTATTCAACATTTATAGCAACGACCTGGACGGGGGAACACAAGTTTGCTGATGATACAAGACTGGTGACTGACACACCAAAGGGCTGTTCCATCATACAGCAAGACCTGGACAGCCTGGATTGTTGGGGAGAGAGGAACCTCATGAATTTCAACAAGAGTACGTGCAGGGTCCTGCACTTGTTCTCCACGTACTGGTACAGGCTAGGAGCTGATGCAAAGCAGTACTGTAGGGGGAGATATGGGAGTCCTGGTGGACAAATGGTCGACCATTAGACAGTAATGTGCCCTTGTGACCAGCAAGGCACATAGTCTTTTGTGGTGTATCCTCCCTCTCTGTTCTGCCCTGGTGAGGTTCTGTGTCCAGTTCTCAGCTCCCCAGTTCAAGAAGGAACGGGAACTACTTGAGAGACTCCAGCCAAGGACTACAAAGTTGATCAGAGGAATGGAGCACCTCTCTTATGAGGAAAGGCTTAGAGACCTGTGTCTATTTAGGCTGGAGAAGACTGAAAGGGGACTTCATCAATGCTCATAAATACTTGAAGACTGTGTGTCAAGAGGATGAGACCAGACTCTTTTCAGTGGTGCCCAGTGACAAGACTAGGAACAGCAGGCAGAAGCTGAAATCTAGGAAAGTCCCTCTCACATGAGGAGAAATTGCTTTACTATGGAGGTGGCAGAGCACTGGAACAGGCTGTCTGGAGAGATTCTGGAGTCTCCTTCTCTGGAAATGTTCAAAACCCGCCTGGATGTGTCCTGGTCTGACCTGCTGTAGGTGTCCCTGCTCTGGCAGGGGGGGTTGGACTAGATGTCCCTTAAAAACCCCTACCTTTATGTATTTCCTTCTACTATACTGTGATTCCTTCTGTGATAGTACCAGCAAGTTCACGTATGGACCATGGTTCAATCCTGCCTGCATAAAAAAAGATACTCAGAGGATGTTTTCTACACACAATTTAGGCTAGTCCTCATTATTAATCAGCTTTATGTGCTGCCCTTTTGAATCTTCAACTGAAGTGCTGCACTACTGTTATCATTCCCTTCCTGAGTTCATGTCTCCTCACAGCGAGAAACTAGCTGATGGAACAAGAGAAAAGGCTGTATACCCACCCCAGTCCGTTCAGAGCACAGTGAGATCTAGTAGACATTATTCATCCCTAGAGATGTCCCTAGGGACATTTTATCCTGAAGAGTTGCTAATCAAATTGCCTAGAGTAGTGCTAGAAGCTCTACATCTGATTATGCCTTTTGTAGTCATGACCAAGTAAAATTTTGTGATCTGTAGTGCACAGGGATTGCAGTGATCCCTTCTCCTCTGAATTCTATAATGACAGGATGCAAGCAATCCTTCCACTCAAAGCTTCATTCTATTTTCCCAAGTGATCAGTTAAAAGCAATTCTAGTTGAAGTCCAGAGTTACTGGGCTCAAGGTTATTATGGAGACTTGCTCAGACTGAGTCACTGACGTGTTTTCCTGTTGCTTTTTCTGTCCTTTGCAGGATATCCTGAGTGGATTTAATCTTCCTCTAGCTGATACTAACAGCATAGGCATTTTCACATATATATATATTCACCAGGGAAGGGCAAACACAAGAGCAAAGATGTAAAATCAGCAGCATGCCATGTGCAAAAGGCGGTTGTTTGAACTAGGGTGATGCTGCTTTTCATCCATTTTAATTTACATCTGTGAATTTCAGTGTCGCAACAAGCATCTTGTGAAATGTCCTGGCAGAGAAATTATGAAAATTCCCCCATCTCCATGTGCTGTGAGTAACACCCAAGGCACAGAATTTTCTGCGCACGTGACTAGACACCGGTGTGCAAGCCACCCTGGTGCAGTTCACTGTGCGAGACAAAGCTTGTATTTGTGGCCATAATGGCAATGAGGACTTTTGGCAGAGAAAAGTGAGACTGTTATAGAGATAATGAATCACCAAGAGAGAGTCAGCCCTGGATCTGCAGGTAACCAAAAAACCTTCCTTGCTGTCTTTCTGTAGAAGGCTGGGGTGGGGGCAGGAACACAGAGCTGGGATAGATAACATGGTACAGTAGCTGTCTTCATAACAGGAAAAGTAATTTAGGGCAAGAGCAAAGCAATAGATGAAGGAACTAAGGAACCAGAGAGTGCCCGGGCTGGAAGAATGACTTCTTTCTCAGAGCCAGGGAGAACAGAAGTCCGGGCATACTGGGGTCTTCTATTCTCTTCAATGGGGTTTTTGTAAACTGTGAGACTAGAGAGTGTTAAGAGTTATCATTGTCCAGGTAAAACTCTGCATCAAATGAAGCACAAATCACTATTCTCATCTCTGGTTTCTCCAAGGAGAATTAAGTATGTGTTCTCCCAAGAGAGTGCCTACTCTCCCTGTGGAAGCAATCTTTTCTGTGTGTCTGCCTCTGTGAACACTGAGTTGGACAGTCAATCCTTTGAGAGACTGAATAAAGAGACTTGGGGAATACAGCCAAAGTAAAGGCAGCTGAGGGAAAGAGGACCCAAAGAGAGATAAAGAGGAGGGAGGTACAGTAAGAGCATTCAGTGAAAAACAGGAGAGGGCAACAAGGAAGATGTGTTGGGGAGAAAGGAGGTGTGAGAGCACTAAGAAAGGAGGAGTGCAGTTTAAGAAGAGTACAAGCAGAGGTTGTGATGAAAACTGAAATAAAAGGGCAGCTTCAGGACAGCCCCATGCTCTGTGCATCTGAACTACTTGATGACAGGCATCAGACTTAGTTACAGCAGGACCTGGTTACAGCACCTATGTGTCTCCCCAGTCCTTGGAACAAGGGTACTGACAGGTTGTTGGAGTATGCAGTCACTGGGCTAGGTGATTCCCAATCTTGTCTTCTGTTTTTCAGGCTCAGGAAAAGAGAGAAACTGCTCCTGGATGAATCCTTGGGTCTTCCTTGTTTCTCTCCTTGCCATCAAAATTGCCTTTGTCATTGTCTGCCTCGGTGGGTTCTAGGATCTCTTAATTCCCTGGGATGAGGGGAGTGGTAGACTGCCTTTTTTCAGAGGGAAAGAACATCCTACTCTATCTGCCAGCAGGCAAATGGCTTTTGCCAAAACTGCCTGTTCTGGTGCCTGTCTTCCCACTCTTTTCCCTCAGTCAGGACATAGGCTCTCAGTTGAAGTCCATTCCCTGGCAGAACCTTCCCACTGCTCCTCTCACTTTCCCACCTTCCTGAGTAAATCCAGTCCTGGATAAAACTAGACAGTTTCTCCTCTCCCGCGAAGAGCTGAGAGGTGTCTAGTATATGAGAGCATCTAGGTAGGCTCTATGGAGGCTGGATGTTGAATGCTGGTTCTCCTGACCTGTTCTCTGAGACCTCCCTGTGACAATGTTGGAACCAAAGTACAAGTGTAGTTTTCTTAGAAACAGTGGTACCAGGACTGCCCATATTTGAGGAGGGTGGGTATGAATCCATAAAAATTCTCCAGCTGCATCTCAGCCACAGTTCCTGAACTGACCAAAAGGGAAATTCTTTGCTTGTACTCTCTTGGAGTATTATACTGATCTGTCATGAATATTCTGTACTTCTTCTTAACTGATGCAGGTAAAAGTGATAAGGAACTTTAACCTGTAATCTTCCCCTGCTCAGTCCTGCATCTCATGGACATTGTGCTTTTTCCAGGAGTTCCTCCTCAACTCAGTGAAAGGATAAAGGAACTTCCTCAATTTTGTTCTTCTTGATAAATGCAGAAGGAGTGTTTTAATGCTACAATGCCAAGGAAGATTGAAGGAATGAATATTAATATTCCACCTTTATTGAGTTTATCTTGTTATTCCTTTGACCCTTGCCAGACCACATCTGTACAGGATGTCTATGCTGATTTTGTAAGCTGGGAAAACAAGTCACTCAAAGCAGAGAAGTGCTCTTTGATGTTAAAAGGCAGGAGTGATTAGTAGTGGGACAAACAGTCTGCTGTTTCTCATTTCTGTGAGGTCAATAAACCAGAAGGTGAAGGATAGAACAGGTTGCTAATGAATAAGGAGAAAAGTATGACAATAGCACTTTCCTTCTGTTTCCTCTCTCCCTAGTTGTTTTCCTTCATGCAAGCAATGGCCATTACAAGACTCTGCTCCAGAATGGTACAGAATGGCACTGTGTCTCCAACATGTCAGCAAGCCAAAGTGAGTGATTCTAAAAGCCTTGTAAGCAACACTAGGAACCTCACCAAAATTTATTCTAGTATCAGTTAGTCTTTGAGGCTGAGAAAGTGATTCTCAGCCAGGGCTGTTTTAAGGAAGGAAGACAAAAAGTTGAGGAAAGAAAATACTATAATGCACAATTTTATTTAGGATGCTATGATAGCATGTTCTGGGGCAGTGGAGGAGGGTGGGTTGTTCCAGACCAACCTCTCACCACTCTTCCTACTCTTCCTCTCTCACTGGGCCTTACACAATCCCTCAACTACTAATCCAGTTCACTAATCTAGCTGTAAGTGCTTCATCTTTTTGTAGAAATTGATACAATCCAGCTATGCTCCCTTATCTGCTCAATGTCTGTTTACACAAGTATCATGACCAGTGTAAGAGTTAGAGATAGGAAAGGTAAGAGGATGCTGTTATGCAATTCGGAGTAGCTGGAGACCTGGGCTGAAGTAGCACAGGAAGTGATGTAAGAATTAGATTTCCTTCAGTGCAAATTCACAAACCTGGTTCAGAGATCTGTTCTCACTCGTACGCTGCATTCAGAAACAGGTTGCAGTTTGCACAGGAGCTAACCCATACATGTCATCTGAGCCAGCTGCTCATACTCCCTCTAGAGCCCATGATAAAGAGGCGTTTGCATCTCCAAAGTAGGCATGGTCCACCTGTTTTTGTGGTGGACATAGAGACAGGCCATGTATGCTCAATTCGCTATTCCATGTAAAAAACCCTGTCTACCTCTAAGAGGCACATGCAGGCCAATCAAGCAGCAGATAGACTCTTCCAAACAACACACTTTAAAATTCAAAAGAAATTGTCCAGCATTTCTTAGTCATATGGGATAACTTTAGCTTAGCTGGAGTTGAAATAGGAATAGATTTTACAGAGTACATGATGGCTACGGGCCATCTTCCAGCAGTTCAGAGAAAGATGAGGGTGAGCAGCACAGACAGGGAGCTCCATGTTCCTTAGGCTGCTTATCCTTGATTTTTGCATATTGTTTGGTGCTCTCGAGTGCCATGATCTCTCTTTCTACAAAGATATACAATGGTGTACATTGAGTGGATCAAATACATAAGAGCTCAGATAGGTTGACAGAAGTATTGCTAGCTGTTCCACCAATGGACTCTACATCCTCCCTTTGGTGCCAGGAGTGGGATAAGAGATTCAATGCTGTGAAGACAGCTCTTCAAGGGCATGGAGTTACCCAGATCCAATCTGCAGTATGAATATGCATGTGTTTGCTATGGGTTGCTGAGGCATTGGCTTGACTAGGGCATTGCCACTGCATTTAATCACCTGAAGAGCTCCTGATTGGGAAAAGGGAGAGTCCCTGTGAGGTCTGAAATTCAGAGCAAGCACCTAAGGTAGCACATGCAAGGATAAGTTTGTCTATTGACTTCATTGGATGAACTTGTCATCTTGATGTGTTCTATGACTAGATAAATACAGATTATAATATATACTGGTCATAGATTAGAGATAAGTAAGTTTTAAAGCATGTAGCCTAATGCTTTGAGAGAATCTATCTGTGGTGACTTTTTGATTATAAGGCAGATCTACAAGAAAGCTTGGCTAAGTTTCCTCTCTCCCAAGGCAACAGGGAACTGCCTGTAGTGACAACAAGACTGTCAGAGTAGTTTACTGTATGTGTCTATCAGTCTGCATGAGTCAAGAGATAAATTTGGACAACACTTCTCTGATGGAAGTGTTTCCAGAGGAGCACAAGCCAACCACTTGCTTTCTCATCTCACTTCCTCAGGTAGGGTAAGGCAGAAAATGTATCCCTCACTAAACAGAGGTTGCAGAGACATGGCAAAACAGATAGAGAAAGGAAAAATTACTTCAAGCAGGAGCCTTGTGGCAGGAGCCTGTCAAAATGTTGACAGCTTTGCTTGTGGACCACAGAAGAGAGCACTTGTGTCTAGATTAAAAATGTGGTTCTTAGCACTTGGGATCTTACACTGAGCTTACTAAGATGAAGGACAGCACATCTTGTTCAAAAGCGGGATATTTTTCCCCCCTACAGACGAAGGCTGGACGTGCTGCCCAAAGGGCTGGAAACGCTTTCAAGAAAGCTGCTACTATCTGTCAACTGATACAATGCCCTGGGTTGGCAGCACGCAGAACTGCACTGGGATGGGCTCCCACCTGGTGGTGATCAACAGCAAAGCAGAGCAGGTAGGTGCAGGGCTGAGCAAGGGTAACAGCAGACTGTTCCAGCCCCTGAGGAGGACTCAGATCCCCTACTTGCTAATGCAGGAGCTGGTGGATGTCCTTTCTGCCCCCTTTCAGCACTGGCTCCCCTCTGCCACCAGCTCCACTTCGTATGAACTACTGCCACCTCCCTTTGCTCAGTCCTGAACATTGTGCTTCTTCCAGGAATTCCTCTTCAACTTGGTGAAAGGTGTAGTTTCTAATGCCTATGAAACAAAATACTACATTGGCTTAGCTGCTTATGAAAATGGGCAATGGCAGTGGGTGGACCATACTCCATATAAGAAGGCAGCCACGTGAGTATCCCAGTGGGAGTTAGAAAGGTCCTGTTATTCATAACCCCCCAATTCAAGTGACCAATACACTGAGTAATGAAGGTACGTGTCAGAGGGGGGGGCTCTCTGTCCCTAAGTTCATTGTAAAGTCAGATGAAAGAGATTAATTTTCTAGTCAGAAACATGACGAGACTTTGGTTTGCTGCAGCTCCTGATCTCTGTTACAGTAATCTTCCCCTTTCTCTTTCAAAACTTCCAGCTGAGGTGACTTCTCTCCCACTGCCATGCATGCCAGTGCATTCCCTCCACTTTGTTTTACAGGTTCTGGAAACCTGGGGAACCCAATTTACTCTTTGCAGAAAAATGTGCTGCAATTCATGTCAAGGGAAACACAGATACCAACACTTACAGTAACTGGAACAATGTCCTTTGCTTCACGAGTTGCTATCGAATTTGTGAACTGGCAGTCAAATTTGTCTGAGAAAAGAAACTCCAGTTTGGATGAAATACTTGATGGAGTATCCTTGAGAAAGGACAGATCATACAAGAGCGGAAGAAAAGCTGGCCTGAGCCCACACAAATGCTCTTATTTGAAAAGTAGGATGAGCAAGCCTGACACAGAATCTCAGCTCTGAAGACTCTCAGTTCCCAGCCTGTACCCTAGCATCTCTTTTCAAGCTGGAGGTCAATCTTGGATGAAATCATTTAGGCTGATTTCAGTAACCTATTTTGTTGCTTTTTACTCTTCTTAGGTGGGCGACTCAATTCTCCAGTACTTTCCTCCACTCAA
This sequence comes from Turnix velox, assembly GCA_013400935.1. Classification (NCBI taxonomy): domain Eukaryota; kingdom Metazoa; phylum Chordata; class Aves; order Charadriiformes; family Turnicidae; genus Turnix; species Turnix velox. The sequence goes on from VZTY01005759.1 coordinate 182,887, forward strand.
TGGAGTGTTCTGGTTCCACTTCTTTGTGGAACAATTATTCCACTGTGACTTATCATTAATGTTTCCTTCATCCTTCAGCATATTCTGTGTTAATAAGTTAAAAAAAAAATAAAAAGGCAATAAATGTTAATTCAGCTCCTTGTATGAAGCTGTATTTGAGTAATAAGTCCCAGTCCCCTGACGACTCAGCCTCTCTGCTGAAGGTTTTAACTTTTCAGTGTGTTTGGCACTTTCAGTTGAGTACATTAATTTGAGAGTGATGGATGGCCAGGAGAAGGAACAAACTGATGTTTATGCTCCAAGCATGTGAGAAAGGCTGTGAACCTTCTGGAAAATCATATGTGAGGGAAAATCACACATATTAGGTGTGCAGTAGCCAATGCAAGCAACTGCTTGCCGTAGATGTAGCAGAAAGGGGACAGATTTTGGAGATCCTGTTGAGATGTGTGACAGAAGTAAGCAGGGCAATGGAAGGGAGAGAAAGCAATCAAATATCATATGAAAGATAAAAACCAGTATCCCCAGGAGGGATTTCTAATGTCAGAGAAGAGGGCAAGACCCATCAGAAGCCTCACTGCAAGTACTCTGTTTCACCCCAAATCCCCAGACCTCTGTCTCTGTGTTCTTCCCCTTTCATCAATAATATCCACACTCTCTGAATAGCTGTGATGGAAATAAAAATATAACTTGAAAAATTAGTTCTGGATTTTTTTTTCTTTTATTAATTAACAATCTGAACACAAATTTGTGTTATTTCCACATTAAAAAATGTATTTATTACATTTCTATTTTAGTAATTGCACCAAAGGCTTGGCTGTTTCAAAGTGCTGGCCTCCAATTTTCTGAAGTTACTAAGATCTTTTCACAATGGAGAAAAATTTGCTGTCCAGTTCAACAGAACAGCAAACAAAAAATTTGCAAGGGACTCCATGTTTTGATTTCCCTCAACTCACTTCTGGAAACCACAGCAGCGGTGTTTTGAGGAAGAGAGGGACAGATAAGACACACAGAGTGTGACTCATGTTTTCCAGGAGATTTTAGAGACCACCACTGTTTTGACTGCTGGGATGTGGTTTAGGCCAGAGCAAAATGCACACCAGAAGACTAGTTTGCAAGAAAATGTAACTTCATAGAAACAGTCTCCATCCCTTGAGTGTAGAAGCTATATGAAGCAGGTCTTTATTTCCCTTTTGACATTTTTCAGATTAATCACAAGCTACTAGAAACTACTACTGTTTCCAGATGGAAGTATATATCTCCTCTGGGGACAAAGCAATTAGCAGTTACACCCTTGTCCTCTCCTTACCCAAAAACTGAATCTTTGCATTCAGAGTTTTGCAGATAAGAGGAGCTGCTTCCTCATTTCTCTTTGGAAAAAAGCTGTTGGATCCATGTCATCCCCACTATAAAGTTTAGCAATATTGGTCTCATTTGCCCCATGTTACTTCTCAAAAAATTCCATGTCCAAGTAACCTCTTCTTGAACACATTTTGATAGTTATAAGAGGCCTCTGTTTGGTAGGCTGGTCACTCTGCACTGCCACATCTTAAATGTTTGAAATTTTCTTAGAGCAAATATGCTTGTTTCTTGATTTCAAGGTGATTAACCAGTCCATCTTAGCCTCTTCTCTTCTGGCATGATAAAAGCTAGGTTTCAGGGTTTTCCCAACTCCTCTTACTGCACTTCCAGAAGATCCAACAAACCTTTTACGGGCATTTTCCTGGAATGCCACAAATGTGACAAAGTTTCAAGGAAAATCAGACAGTCTCTGTTTTTATTCAGACATGCATATATCCTTTCCTAGACACAAGAAGTCCTCTCCATCTCTTAGATAAATTACCTCTGGGTACCAGCCTTTGCCTCCTTGCATCAGAAGTCAATTATTATGAATGTGATATTGCAAACTGGATCTGGAGGGATGGGCAGAGCCTCAGAATCACAGAGGATGTTTTCTTTTTGATTTTCCTTGAGAGAAGTTGATAATTTCTCTGAACAGAATCTTTTCTTTGCCATGGTTTAACCCAAATCAGCAACTAGAGCCATCACCCTCTTGCTCCCTCTCTCCCCCCAAAGTGCAGGGAGAAGAGGGAGAAATGTATGACGTAGAATGTTCCATTGGCTTTTCCATTGTTCTTCCTCTGCTCTTACTCATTTTTCTATGGCAAGCTGAAAAATGCCCTTGACTACTATAAATAAAACTTAGCAACAATTAAAACAATATATGTCACTGACATTCCTTTCACACCAAGTCTGATAACCCAGCAATTACTAGAAAGAAAATGAACTCTCATTTGAAATCAGGACAACTGTTAACAGCAGGAAGACCTCATTCTAAGTAAGGAGCACGATCTGTTTTACATGTGTGTCAGCATCCAACTGCACACATGCCTGATATTACCTTCAGACCCATTCATCTCTGCTGTGTTCTCACAATCAGTTTCCATCATAGAGTGTGCACATATTCCAATATGACATGCCCAGTGGCTTCAGTCTTCTGCCCCCTTCACAACCAGGCTGATGCATAACTTTACTAGTTTGCTGCTTGTGACAAGTGTTCAGTCAAACAGAAGAGGAAATCCTGCTAAAACATAAATTCAAATCTTTACTAGATGCAGCGCTGGAGCAGATAAGTGTCTGTGTGAGTTGACCATGAGCCAGAGGATGGAAGCAGACCAAGCAGAGAGGAGGAAGGTGAGAGGTGCAGGATTCCTGCAGAATCACTAAACTCTGTACTTGCTATCTCAGCACCTGTACCGATCTGGTAGGAGACCATCCCATTGTAGTTCTTGTTCACATTGCTGGTACATTATATCAGACAATATACAGGAGGAGCTGCCTTGAAGAGTTCTCCAGCATGATCCTCTTCATGGGCTTCATGTGTGAGGGACAAGCACAGAGCAAACAGTAATGACTTCCTTGGGATATTTCATAGTCCCTGAGTTAATTTCCTCCCTGTGCCTAAGAGTTTACCATCCTTAGTTTAGGCCTTTGCTGACACTGGGAAAAGATATAGATGGTAAGAAGATCTTTGTAATAAATTTAGAAGCTCTGGCTACACGAACAAGCTGATTATGGTGGTTCTAACTGTGTGTGGAAACCTGTATCTGGAGAAAAACAGTAATAACTTGGTGTAGTCAGATTCATCCCTTTTTCTATTTCTTCACTGCCTGACTTGAAATGCAATCGGTTGCTTTTCTTTGTCTCTGTATCCTACCTCAGAGTTGATTGCTCCGCCATTTTTAGTGGGAACATATGGGAACAAGTTAGCCACCTGACTAACATCGGACACATTAAGAAGAGGCAAGATACATCATTCCTGATGAGCAGCTTTTGCCATCAGAGAACTTACAGTCCTTCATTCTAAGGTACTGCAGCAAAGCCTTGTGCTCTTTGCCAGTTTAGTGTCTATCTGGAAGATATGGAAGAGGGCAAAGAGAGTGAAAACAAAAGGGAAGAAAACCTTTTCTTGTTACCTTCTGTAATCAACCCAGTGTCCTCTGGTTATGTAAGCTGCCAAAGAGACATGAGTCTGTTCCCTCAGGAGCAATCTTGCACAATTCATCTTTCCCTCTTTCCATGCTGGCTGCTGGGAAACCATTCATGACTGCATTCACCTGGTCACACAGTGGAAAAAAACTGAGGGTAGTATGGGATGAGTGTTCTGTGGGACAGATTGATGTTATCTTTCCTTCCACCTGAAGAACTGCTGATGTGGAAGACAAACAGTGTGGCTGCACCTCAGAGCCAAAACATTAAGAGCCATTTTCAAAAATGTGGGACTGTTTTCAAGCTCTGAAAAGCAAGAAGTGGTAGCTTCCTTTTTCTAGAGTGCTGTGGGTTTTGGTCCTGGAGTGCTGAGGTTTCTCACCATCCCTCCACAGCTACTGAACTTGACAAAGAGTTATTGAAGCAAATGGAAGTAATGGGTGAAAACTGCACAGATAAAAAACACTACTGCACTGTTAATGTGAGCCTGTTCCCCCTGCTCTGAGCAATTCCCAACAAAACAGTTACTGATTACTTGTTTCCACATGAGAAGAAGCATCTTTGCTTCCTGCACAAATATTCAAATACTATACAACAAAACAAACACAGCTTCACGAGGGAGGCTCTGCCTATGCCAGAAGAGTGCCTGCACTGCAGGCATTCAGTACTACCCGATTCTGTCTAAATGTCTGCCTATGTCTGTGAACCAGGACAGCAGTTTGGGTGGCTCTGGGAGGAAGCAAACAGAAGGCACACAGCACACAGAGCTTCAGCAAAGCAAAATGATGTTCATGTGGCTGCTTCTTGCTGCAGCTTTGTATATAGGCAGGTACAAACTGGTGCTGCTGCTTCCATGTGGGTGCTGCCTGCAGACTTCTGATGCAAACAGCCAACTAAATGTGCTGGAAAGCAGGTTGGCAGAAAAATATCTGAGGAATAAAATAGCGTGAATCCTTCTAAAAGCTGGTTTTACCATAAAACAAACTACGATCAAGGGAGCCGCATAGGAGATCTGGTTTTTAAGAAATGCCAAGATGGATGCTGTTAGATCACAATGGATGTGATGAAATAAATAGCAGCTATGTCTCCACCAGGTAGTAAAAAGGAAACACAAGCTTTCCTAGGAACTGTGGATTTCTGGAAGATGTATATCCCAGATTACAGTCTGATTGTAAGCCTTCTATATCAGGTAACCCAGAAGAAGAATGATTTTAAATGGGATCCTGATAAATAGTGCAGTTTTGAACAAACTAAGCAGGAACCAGAGCATGAAGTGGCTCTGCGGCCATTCTGAGGAGGACAAAAAAAGTTGTACCCTATACTGCAGCCTGGAAGAACGGTCCTGCCCGGAGCCTCTGTCAGAGAGCGCCAGGCAGACAAAAGGTTGACCCCTAGGGGCTAGGAGATGGGGAGACAGGATCTGAAGCTCACCATATCCCAACAGAAACGGAGATGCTGCCAGCTTATGAAAGGATTTGAGCTGCTTTGGAAGCTGTGGGCACAGAAGCACAGTTGCTCTTAGCACCTTAACTGCCGATGCTAGACTGGATGTTCAAGGAAAGGGTCCCCATCACACATTATGCAACCAACACTACATGGAGTTGGTCATGGACTGGACAGAAGGCAAGGATTTCAGAACGTCACCGAAGTAGAGGATGATGCATGCAAAGGAGGTCCCCTACCATACTGTAAACTACCATAAAATAAAAAGAAGTATACCCTGTTTCCTAATGGCTCCTGCCAGATTATGGAAAAGCATAAAAAGTAGGTGGCTATTGTGTGGAGTACTACACAACAAGAAGCAGAAACCAGTGAAGGACAGGGTGAATCAACCCAGTGGTGAAAGCCATCCAACTGGCTTCAGACATTGCTGAGTGAGAAAATTTGCTGGTATTTTATACTGGTTCAGGGATGGTGGCAAACACCCTTTGGGGGTGGCTACTACAGTGAAAGTATTTTTTTCACTGAAAGGGTTATTAAGCATTAGAACAGGTTGTCCAGGGACATGGCTGAGGCTGTATGTATTTAAGGGATGGGTAGACACAGTGATCATTAAGGATGTGATTTAGTGGTGGTTCTTGACAGAGTTTGGTTGATAGCTGGGCTCTGTGATTAGAAAGGTCCCTTCCAACCTAGTCAGTTCTGTGATTCTAAGCAGGTAATACAGAAGCAAACTCACCTGGGCTGCCAAAACTGTGGCAAGATATTGCTGTGGGGACAGAGAATCTGGCTGTGAAAGTGTACCACTTAGATACCTGTGTACTCAAGAGCCAGGCCACTGAAGAACAACAGAACAACCAGCAGGTGGAGAGGGCTGCTGAGACTGAAGTTTCTCAGGTAGGCCTGGACTGACGGAGTAAAGGTGAATCATTCATAGCTCGATGAGCCCATGACACCTCGGGCCATTGGGGAAGAGATACAACATACAGGTGAACTGGTGTGCAAGGGGTTGACTTGACCACAGACATGACGGTACAGGTTATCCATGAGTGCTAGACATGCACTGCAAGCAAGCAAGCCAAGTGGTTAAAGAGTCTTTGGTATGGAAAATGATGGCTGAAATACAAATATGAGGAGGCCTGGAGGACTGATTTTGTCACATTGCTACGAACCCTTTAGTGGCAGCAAGAACCATATGCTCACAATGATGGATGCCACTGCCCGGAACACTATCCCGGGCCTTGAAAACCAAGTCCTGTGGTGATATGGCAACCCAGAGAGAACTGAGTCAGACAGTGGGAGTAATTTCAGAAACAGCCTTGTAGGCAACTGGCCCAAAGAGCACGGTGTTGAGTGGTTGTATCACATCCCCTGTCATGCAGTGGCCTCTGGGAAGTTAGAACAACACAAGGGAGTGTGGGAAGATTTCTAGAAAATAATGGACATGTCAACTGTGTCAGGAAGGTTTAGATATGCAGTTAGGATGTGAGGCCTGGATGCAGGGATGTGACCAAAAGCATGGAAAAGGAAAACAACTCTGATTCTAGCAAAACTAACACTGCTGGGTAAGTTAAGTGCTCAAGATATGAATTGCTACAGTGCCTGGAGCATCAGTGTACAAGAATGCAGGTGACAGTTAACCAAGAATTTGAGTGATGTTATGTTTAACCAATTCTGTATCTACAACAGTCTGTGTTCTAACCAATTCTGTATTTACAACACTCCATGATTCTAACAGATCATATAACCACACGTGCTGTGCTAACCAATGATTATCTACCATGAAGAATGTAGTCTTTCTAAGAAAGCTATATAATGATTTAAATTTGGCTAAATAAAGGACTTCAGCATGATCACACTGGTCTGCATCTGAATCCCGGCAACAAGGGACTGTTAAAGACTACACTGACAGCAATGAGTGGTGGAACTTCAAAACACTGGGATGTTTATTCAGCAAAATCCCCTTACTTAGTTATTACCAGCTGGTCCTGTTTAATCAAAACGTGTATAGAATCATAGAATGGTTTGGGTTGGAAGGGACTATAAAGATCATGTAGTTCCAACTCCCTTGCCATGGGCAGGAGCACCTCCCACTAGACCAGGTTGCTCAATGCCTCGTCCAGCCTGACCTTCAACACCTCTAGAGAGGGAGCACCCACAACCTCTCCGGGCAACCTGTTCCAGTGTCTCACCACCCTCATAGTGAACAACTTCTTTCTTATTGCCAGCCTAAATCTCCCCTCTTCCCATTTGCACCCATTACTCCTAGTCCTGCCATCCAGGATCCTATTAAAAAGTCTTACTCCAGCCTTTCTATAGCCCCCTTCAGGTACTGATAAGCTACTATGAGGCCTCCCCTGAGCCTTCTCTTCTCCAGCTTGAACAACAAACTCCTCTCTGAGAAGAGAGGAGTTTCAGCTCTGAAAGCAGCACAAAAACAAGATGCATGTATGCTAGAAGGGGAGAAAGTCCCCACATGAAGAATATATAAGGGAAGACAATCTGAGTTAGCCCTGCTTCAGGCAAAAGCAAATCCATTTGTGGGATTGCTTCTACTCAAGGACCTGGATGCATGGGGAAGGATAGGGAAGTGTACCTCATGGAGATCTGATCCTGGGCAAGAACAGCCAATGAATCAAATTGCATACAGTTAATTGCTTAGTAACTCTACCACTATATGTCCTCATTACTATAACAGCTATCGGTTGTACAACGGTAAGAATCATCCAAACTAACAGCTTTGAAGAAAAAAATGAGTAAAGGGCAGTGGTGAGAAGAACAGAACTGACCACAGCAGCCATCAGCCAGCAACTTTATTGAGATTAAGATCTTCAACTTATGGACTGTGAGGATGAACTACATCAGATACATCAGCTGCAAGCTCCAAAAATAGAGCATGCAACAATCCAGCACCATTCAACGTCTTGCCTTCCCTAAGAGACTCTTTCTAAGAGATGGAGCCCAAAGTCATAGATTAAATGAATTCAACAGACACTTAGGAGCCGATGTAACACCCATGCAAGCACACACATGTAAATACAGAAGTGCCCATGGGACAGATTAATGGGGAAAGGTTTCATACCCTTTCTGGGAAATCAGCATTCTGAGGTGCCTCTCTGGTGTCCCGGTACACCAATGCATGCAACACAGGGAACAAACAGGAAGAATTAGAATTATCTGTCAAGCTACAAGGGTACAGTCTCACTGGGGTCACAAAGTCTTGGTGGAATAATTCACACAACTGAAATCCCAAAATGAGTATTCACAGGATCTTTAGGAGGGACAAGCTGGGAGGGCAGTGGGACAACTTTCAGCTCCTTAATACTAGAGAGCAGCCAGTATGCATGTCGCTGTGCCTGCCAAGAGAGCCTACGAATCAGAGTTTGGTGGCAAACCACCATGAGTGAAGTGTGTGTCCACTAGACATCCTGATTAGGAAACAGAAGTAGATGGGACCTACAGACAACTGGAGAAGCATCATGTTCACAGACACTGTTCCTGGGGAGGATTAAACCACAGTGATACTTGTGGGAGGGTAGGTACAGCAGGTTCTAGCAATCCAGGAGGCTTCTGGACTGCCTTGTTGATAACTTCCTGACATTAATTACTGAGGATATGGTGAGGAGAGGTGCTCTGCCAGATCTCAGAAGTGAGGAAGAACTAGATGAAGATGTGATGGGTAATCTCAGCATTCTGTGAGGAGGATGTTTGACAAAAAGCAGGACCACAAACAAAGACTTCAGGGGAGCAGACTTTTTTTCATCTGAGAAAATGGCTTTTCTCATCTTTCCCTGAAGCAGACTTCAGGGATCTGCTTGGAAGGATTCTGGATTCTTGGAAGATCCAAAGAGTTTGGAGAGAATAAGGGTTCAAGGAAGCTGTCTGTATTCATGGATCACCTTCTTCAAGCTCAGAAACAGTCCATCCCAATGAGCATGCAAAGGATATTAAGCAAAGGCAGCAGGAGGCTAGCATGGATGAACATGAGCTCCTGACAAAACTCAACTATGAAAAAGAAACACAAAAGAGGTGGGAGCAGGGCAGTTGACTCGGGAAAAATATAGAGATGCAGTCCAGGTATGCAGGAATGGGACTGGGAAAGCCAGAGCCCACTATCTCAAGTTGATTGAGGGAAGGAAGATGGAAGGCAACAAGAATATCTTCCATGTGTTTACTGTCAGCAAAACTAGAGGGAACATGGTCCTGATTCTGACTGGGAAGGGCACGTGGTGACTACAGTTTTTACTTTTAAGACTGACCTTTGGGAACTGCAGGACCTTTGCATGAGAAAGAAAATCTGGAGCAATGCAGCCTTGGTTGGGAGAGGATTGGGTTAAAGACAGACTTGGTCTATGGAGGCTTTAGAGGTAAACACTCAAGGGATGAGGGACAAGGCAGATGATATTGTGAAGCCACCCTCAATTACCTTTGAAATGTCTCAACTACTGGGCCTGGAAGAAAGTAAATGTCACTCATGTCTTTAAGAAGGGAAAGAAAGTACCTAGAGAGCAACAAGCCAGTCAGATTTCCCTCAGTCTCTGAAAAGATGGCAGAGCAACTAATCCTTGAAACCATTTCAAGGTACATAAAGGACAAAAATGTAATCAGCTGGAGTCCACATGGATTTAGAAAGAGGGGAATCTGTCTGACCAACCTGATGGACTTATGCAATTAGATGACTTGCTCTGTGGATGAAGAGCATAAGGCATGTTGTTTATCTTAACTTTCAAGAGGGTTTTGACATTGTCTCTTATAATATCCTATAGATCAGCAGATGAAGTGAGTGGAGAGAGAGATGGATTTAAAAGTAGCTGAACTGCTGGGCTCAGAGGATTGTAAGCAGTGGCATGAAACCGGTTGGAGGACAGTCACTAATGATATTTCACAGGAGGTAAATGCTGCATGCATTACTGTTTAACATGTCCATTTATTGCCTGGGTGATAGCTCTGCAAGTTTCCAGATGATACAGAATTGGCATGCTCAGCAAGATGATACAGGATTGGAAGAACTGACTGATAAGCCAGATAGGCAGTGCTTAACAGACTGGAGAAATGTGCAAACAGGAATCTCATGAAGTTCCATGGAGGGAAATGCAAAGTTCTGAGTATGTGAGGAATAACCTCATACACTAGTACACAACGGTGGCCAGCTGTCTGGAAAGCAGCTTTGCAGAATACTTGAGGTTCCTGGCTGAAAACAAGCTGCTCCCAAAAAGGAAGACCAACATACTGGACTGCATTAGGAAGAGTGTTGCCACTAGGTCAAGAGGAAGAATATTCCTCTACGTAACACTGGAATACTGGGTCCAGGTAAGGGCTCCCTGGTACAAGACATGGACTTACTCAAACAAGTCCAGTGAAAGGCCATGAAAATGCTTAAGGAGGTGCAGCATTTCAAATACAGGCTGATGTTTAGAGTGGACATTGTTCAGCCTGGAAAAGGAAAAGTTCAGGTGGATTTTACCAATGTGTAAGAGCACCTGATTGCAAGGATATAAAGCAGGTGGAGCTGAGTCCTTTTCAAGGGTGCCTAGTAATATGACAAGAGGCAATGTGCACTAAATGAAACATGGGTGATCATGTCCCAATTAATGCCACGAACTTATTCCACCAAGCTAGGAATTCAGAGACAAAACAGATAACTTTCTTTCTGCCATCTGTGGAATTATTTTTGTTACTGAAATGCAACTACAAACATCTAGTCAAAGAAGTGAGAGAACTTAACAACCTAGATGTGATGTATATTGTGGCAAATGCTGTAGTTTCTGGCAAAAGATTTTGCCTTCCATGGGATTTGCAATGTCAGAGAATTAATTAGTGTGGCAGCATGTGCATCTTCTGCCCCTTGTTTATACTCCAGTATAGTGCTGTATGCAATCTCTTCCATAAGGACTCATGAGACAGTCACCACCACTAATTTGTAGGTACCCACTCAGACTCAAACAGTGCCTCTATCTAGAAAGAATCAGTCTGGCTAAGGTGATGCCAGTAATTCTACTGCAGAAATGGCAGCAATGCAGAGTACATCCCATGAGCAAGGGAAAACAGGAAATTCAGGATGACAGCGTGCCTGTGAGCTTAAAGACAGGTCTAGCTGTACAGACACGATGGCTACTTCTCATAGGTGAAGCAGATAAACCTTTGGTGGAGGTAGAAGGTATGCACAGAAGAGAACTGATGCTGTCAGGGTAATATCCCATGGATTTGACACAGTACAAGCACTCGAAAATGTAAGCTACAGCTCCAAGTCTTCTAAGTATAAAAGGTGTGTAAATGAATGTATTTTTCAGCAGTTTCTATTTAATCTCTGGAAACAAGTTAGTACACCAGAGGAAGAGGAACTCTGGGCTCAGTAACCAAATGCATAGAAAGAAGAAAGCTACCAGTCAGAATGACATTTTAATTACACTTGCTGGACATATTTACCAGGGGACACAGAGGAAAACATGTTATGCCAGGGAAGCATGCAGCTAGTGAAAAGAAGAGTGGAAGACAAGAAGTGAGAAAGATGAAACCTATTGGTGCCTGTGACCTATAGGATGTCAGGTACTTAGTGACCAGAGTGATGATCATCTCTCAGGAGCACGTATGACAGGTGTCTGTTATCCTTCAGTGAACCAAACCAAGAAAAGACTCAGGGGCAAACCCTGGGATAACTCACTGCTTTGTAGAGGTGAGGTTGGCCTTCATGGAACCCATAAGGAAAGAAAACAATTTGTTCAACTGCAGGTCTCCATGGGAAGCGTATTAACTCTGGGGACAAATGTATAACATGTGGGGGAAAGAGGTAAATTTTGTGGTTAGAGCATTTGGCTTAGCCAGAATCAGAGGGGATGGGAGGAGTCCAAGGCAAAGTAAGAAAAACAGAAAATAAAGCTCTTAAGTAGGACCTGTGAGGGAAGAGGAGGCTTGGCACTGGGCAAAAAGTGGCTGGAAGAGGAGAGGAGAGAAGCATCTTAGCCACAGAGAGGTTGTGAAGAACCTCACCAGAGAACAAGGGAGGGAGGACAAAATTGTAATGTTTGTGTTTGTGTCAGTGTTTTCTGTCTGTGTGGACCTGCATGGCTGCTTCTCTGTACATATTCTTCCCCTACTGTACCTGTCTGTGTCTGTACATCTGTACACACAAGCTCAGCCTCACTACAGGTTGAAGACCTGGAGGGGCAGTGGCCTTGTCTCTGCTGGGCTGGGGCATGAGCAGCTGAGGAGCTGAGCTGGCACAGTTTGGTTGGCAAAGCTTAGGCAGATGATGTTTCCTGAAGCAGACAGCAGTGGGTGCACAGGAGCCCAGGAAGTAGGAATGGGTGGAGAAAAGGGGCGATCCATGAGGGCACGTGGTCTGCAGAAGAACGTGAAGGGAATTCATCAGTGAAAGCACTTCTGATAGGTACCCCATGAGCAGCAGCAACCCTGTCCCTTCCTGCCTCTTCTGCAGCATGGACTGGCCTGGAAAGGTATGGACTGGCCTGGAAAGGTATGCCCTGGCTGGGAACAGTGAGGTGTTGGCCTGCCAGGAAGGCTTCTACATCTGATCAGCTCTGAGTTGGGAAGAAGAGCTCTTCCTCAAACTGGCACTGCAGTCCCACTCGTTTTTGCAGCTGGAGATGTCTCCACATGCTTGGACAAACATGTGCAGATTGGACTCCTGGCACAAGCTCCTCTTACCCTCCCAGGTAAGAATCTGAACGATGGAAAGGAACACTCGGAGCATCTCTAGAGCTGGTTTCCTGTGCACAGTCACCTCCAGAGCTTAGGCTGAGTGCAGTAGGTCTGCGTAAGTCATGTTTTCTCTGAGGGGTTTGTTGTCATGAGTCGGATGCCACCTTTGTTGCAGCAGTTGCATGAGGTAGCAAAATCTTCTCATCCTGGTTATACAAACATCTGCAGCTTAGAAAAGGAAAAAGTGAAAGAGAGAGAGAGAGACAGACAGACACACAGAGGAAAGAGGCTTTTTAATTGGTCTAATATTTTATTTTATCTTGTACAGAAAATTACATTTGTTCAGAAAAACGAGGGCAACTGGACAACATTTTCTGTGAGGCCCAAGAAAAAGCAGACACCTCTGCCCAAAGAGACAAAGGAAATTCAGCTCTTCTTTCTGGAGAACACAACCTCTTTTCACTCAGTGGCTGCTGGACTCAGAGAGAAGGAGGACACAAAA